>CM037793.1:20532452-20582452 GCA_021229015.1 Solen grandis
TCTCAGTCATTATCTGATAAAAGTAAATCTCAGTCACATTCTGATAAAAGCAAATCTCAGTCATACCCTAATAAAAGTTAATTTCAGTCACACCCTGATAAAAGCAAATCTCAGTCACATCCTGATAAAAGTAAATCTCAGTCATTATCTGATAAAAGTTAATCTCAGTTATTATCTGATAAAAGCAAATCTCAGTTATTATCTGATAAAAGCAAATCGCAGTCATACCCTAATAAAAATTAATTTCAGTCACACCCTGATAAAAGCAAATCTCAGTCACATCCTGATAAAAGTAAATCTCAGTCATCATCTGATAAACGTTAATCTTAGTATTATCTGATAAAAGAAATCTCAGTTATTATCTGATAAAAGCAAATCTCAGTCACATCCTGATAAAAGCAAATCTCAGTCATTATCTGATAAAAGCAAATCTCAGTTATTATCTGATAAAAGCAAATCTCAGTCATTACCTGATAAAAGCAAATCGCAATCACATCCTGATAAAAGTAAATCTCAGTCATTATCTGATAAAAGTAAATCTCAGTTATTATCTGATAAAAGCAAATCTCAGTCATTACCTTATAAAAGCAAATCTCAGTCATTATCTGATAAAAGTAAATCTCAGTCACATTCTGATAAAAGTAAATCTCAGTCATACCCTAATAAAAGTTAATTTCAGTCATTACCTGATAAAAGAAATCTCAGTACATCTGATAAAAGTAAATCTCAGTCATTATCCTGATAAAAGTAAATCTCAGTCATTATCCTGATAAAAGCAAATCTCAGTCATTACCTGATAAAAGCAAATCTCAGTCATAACCTTATAACAGCAAATGTCAGTCATTACCTGATAAAAGCAAATCTCAAATACACCCTGATAAAAGTAAATCTCAGTCACAGTCTAATAAAAGCAAATCTCAGTCATTATCTGATAAAAGCAAATCTCAGTTATAATCTGATAAAAGTTAATCTCAGTCACATCCTGATAAAAGTAAATTTCAGTTATTATCTGATAAAAGCAAATCTCAGTCATTATCTGATAAAAGCAAATATCAGTCATTATCTGATAAAAGCAAATCTCAGTCATTACCTGATAAAAGCAAATCTCAGTCATTATCTGATAAAAGTAAATCTCAGTCATATTCTAATAAAAGTTAATTTCAGTCACACCCTGATAAAAGCAAATCTCAGTCACATCCTTATAAAAGCAAATCTCAGTCATTATCTGATAAAAGCAAATCTCAGTCACACCCTGATAAAAGTAAATTCAGTCATTCATTATCTGATAAAAGCAAATCTCAGTCATTACCTGATAAAAGCAAATCTCAGTCATTATCTGATAAAAGCAAATCTCAGTTATTATCTGATAAAAGCAAATCTCAGTCATTATCTGATAAAAGCAAATCTCAGTCATTATCTGATAAAAGCAAATCTCAGTCATTATCTGATAAAAGCAAATCTCAGTCATTACCTGATAAAAGGAATTCTCAGTCAATACCTGATAAAAGTAAATCTCAGTCACATCCTGATAAAAGTAAATCTCAGTCACTATCTGATAAAAGTAAATCTCAGTCATTATCTGATAAAAGCAAATCTCAGTCACATCCTGATAAAAGTAAATCTCAGTCATTATCTGATAAAAGTAAATCTCAGTTATTATCTCATAAAAGCAAATCTCAGTTATTATCTGATAAAAGCAAACCGCAGTCATACCCTAATAAAAGTTTATTTCAGTCACACCCTGATAAAAGCAAATATCAGTCAAATATTGATAAAAGCAAATCTCAGTCATACCCTATTAAAAATTAATTTCAGTCACACCCTGATAAAAGCAAATCTAAGTCACATCCTGATAAAAGCAAATCTCAGTCATTATCTGATAAAAGTAAATCTCAGTCACATCCTGATAAAAGCAAATCTCAGTTATTATCTGATAAAAGCAAATCTCAGTTATTATCTGATAAAAGTAAATCTCAGTCACATCCTGATAAACGCAAATCTCAGTCATTATCTGATAAAAGCAAATCTCAGTCATCATCTGATAAAAGCAAATCTCAGTCATCATCTGATAAAAGCAAATCTCAGTCATTATCTGATAAAAGCAAATCTCAGTCATTATCTGATAAAAGCAAATCTCAGTCACATCTTGATAAAAGCAAATCTTAGTCATTATCTGATAAAAGCAAATCTCAGTCATAATCTGATAAAAGCAAATCTCAGTCATTATCTGATAAAAGCAAATCTCAATCATTATCTGATTAAAGCAAATCTCAGTCATTATCTGATAAAAGCAAATCTCAGTCACATCCTGATAAAAGCAAATCTCAGTCACATCTGATAAAAGCAAATCTCAGTCACATCCTGATAAAAGCAAATCTCAGTCATTATCTTATAAAAGCAAATCTCAGTCATTATCTGATAAAAGCAAATCTCAGTCATTATCTGATAAAAGCAAATCTCAGTCACACCCTGATAATAGCAAACCTCAGTCACACCCTGATAAAAGCAAATTTCAGTCACATCCTGATAAAAGCAAATCTCAGCCATTATCTGATAAAAGCAAATTTCAGTCACACCCTGATAAAAGCAAATCTCAGTCATTACCTGATAAAAGCAAATTCAGTCACACCCTTATAAAAGCAAATCTCAGACATTACCTGACAAGAGCAAAATCCAGTCGCACCTGGTTAAAAGCATATTTCAGTCGCACCAATCCAGTCGCACCCTGTTAAAAGCATATTTCAGTCGCACCAATCCAGTTCTTCTTCTTCTTCTTCCGTCTTCTTCCGTTTACTGCCCACATTCAACATATCGAATATACTGGCAAGGAACGCACATGGTTAAAAACAGGATAAAAACAGTGGTTAGTGATTTAGTATGTGAATGATGACACTCGAGTTTTGAATATCTCGAGCGACTCAGATGAGGCTATATCCGGCGGCAATTTGTTCCAGTCTCTGGTGGTGTTTAAGAAAAATGACCATTTTCTACAATCTTTAGTAGCGGTTTGTTGTGCGTAAGCATGGCTGTTAGTATGTCTTGAATGTCTATTTGGCTTTTGAAGATAATTTTCTTTTTTAATCGCGACCATGTTGTTTACTATTTTATAAAACATTATAAGTCTGGCTTCTTTTCGTCTGGTTTGGAGACTTTTCCATCCTAGTTCTTGTAACATTTCACTTACGCTTGAGCGATTCCTGTGACGGCTTGTAACATACCTTGCGGCTCTTCTTTGTACTCTTTCGATTTTGTCAATTTGGTTTTGGTTATATGGATCCCATACTGTTGTCGCATATTCTAATTGGGGTCTGACTAAAGTTTTGTATGCTTGTTCTTTGATAGATTTGGAGTTAATTCGTAAGTTTCTGTGCAGGAATCCTAGGCTTCGACTGGCTTTGCTTGTTATGTTCTGGATATGTTCACTCCAGTCTAGATCTTTCGTGATTGTGCATCCAAGGTATTTTGTTGATGTTTCGTGTTTAAGTGTATGTCCATGTAGATTGTAATTCCATTTTATTGGGTTTTTCTTCTTAGTGACGGACATGACACGCATTTCTCTGGATGAAATTCCATTTTCCATTTTTTTTCCCACATTGACAGTTTGTCTAGGTCTGATTGGAGTTTATGGCAATCATTACCTGCTGCAATAGTAAGGTAAACTACAGTATCATCTGCAAATAATCTGACTGTTGAATGAAGTGTTTCTGGTAGGTCATTTTATAGAATAAAAATAAGCTCGGCCCTAGTACAGATCCTTGGGGCACTCCAGATTCTACTTTAACTCTGTCTGAGGATTCCCCGTCAACCAGTACTACTTGTGATCTATTAGACAGAAATGCTTTGATCCAGTTGTTTGTCTTACCTCTGATACCATAATGATGGAGTTTGTGGAGTAATAGGCTGTGGGACACCTTATCAAAAGCTTTTGAGAAATCCAGTATGAGGAGGTCTGTCTGTTTTCCCATTTCTAGGTTTTTTGTAAGGTCATCTATGCATTCAAGTAGTTGTGTTTCACATGAACGTTTATTCCTAAATCCATGCTGAAGGGGGTAGAGAATATTGTTGGACTCAGCATGTTTCATTATATTACTAGTGACAATGTGTTCCATGATTTTACAGCAGATACATGTTAGTGAAATAGGTCTATAATTTGCTGGTATGTATTTTTGACCTTTTTTATATGCTGGAGTTACAATTGCAGTTTGCCAGTCATTGGGTATTTTTCCTGTTGCCATCGAGACATTGAAAATGATTGTTAGGATTGGGGCTATTTCACTTGCAAGTTCTTTGAGTACCATTGGTCTTATGTTGTCTGGACCTGCAGCTTTATGTGGCTTTAGATTTTTTAACTGTATTTCAATTCCATTATTTGTAATTTCAATACTGTAGTATCAGTATTGTTCGCGCTGGTCTAATTTTCGCGATTTTCGCGCAATGGGCCTTCCGCGAATTTAGGACCGCGCGATATTAAGTCTGTATAATCAAAGAATATATATGGTATTTCTTTGATTGACACCGATTTTGACAACTAAATTTCATGCGTTGTTTTATAATCAGTACCATCTTAGATCAATAAAACCAACAGTTTCCCAAGGGTTTTACACTCGTGTTCTATTTGAGACTAATATCAAATCAATAATCTGTGTTAGTCTTTTTAAAATAAGATTTTTTTTGTATATTCTAACTTACCTACCGGTTTTGAACCGGTGCATGAAATTTACGCTTGCGTGATGTAAACTCATTTTTGCCGATTCATTATTCAAGCACTGACCTTTATGCATAAATTCATCACACAGATTTCGAACAAACATTACTACTAACTGTATGATGGCAGATCGTGTGTTCTGACATGTCCCCCACCTTCTAGATTGACAGTTTGTTTATACAACAATCAAAGTGAGACCTGTAAAACAAAAATGTCCCGGAGAATAGATTGTCTGATCACCGGAAGTGCTGCAGTCGATAACAAAGGAAATGCCATCTTTCGGCAGTTTGACCCCAGCATTTAGGAGACGGTGCTAATTAACAACTTACCAGTAACCCTTATCAGTAACCCACCCCTATGACGTCACTTACCTGGGGGGAGGGTAGCGCAAACATATCAGTCGTTAAATAATTAGCATTCGATACCCGGGGCACCAAATCAGTCATTCAGAACGAAATGGATATTTTTTTATTTATTCATATTTATTTTTTATACTTTTTTACTTTTTTTTGAAATGGGAAATGCGCGAATTTAGCACCGCGCGAAATGGTCTTTAGAGAGGGTAGCGCGAAATTTAGACAGCGCGAAAATAACTGATACTACAGTATCGCCACTATCTGGATACTTACCTGGTGTGTCATTCATGAAGTTCTGCTTAGAGAATTCTCTTCTGCTGATTGGGTTAGCTGCAGAGAAAACTGACTGGAATTGTCCATTTAGTAAGTTAGCCTTCTTTTTAGGATCAGTTTCAAGTTTGCCATTTGCTCTCAGGGGTGCAACTCCACTTTTGTCTTTCTTTTTATGTTTGATGTAGGTCCAGAACCTTTTTGTGACACTAAGGTTGTCATTTGTGTCCTCAGGTGTGATGATGTCTTCAATATATCTCCAATATGATTGTCTGGATTTTCTTTGCACCATCTGTTTTATTTCTTTGAATTTTTTAATGTCAGAGGGATGGTTTGATTTCTTTTTCTTTTTGTAAGCTCTGTCTCTCCTCCTTATCAAAGTTTTTATTTCTTTAGTTATCCAAGCATTCTTGTCTTTAGTTTTGCATGTTTTTGATGGGATATGTTGGTTTGAGCTTCTTTCTATGCCTTCTTTGAAGATTTCCCAGAGTGTGTTGACATTTGCTTTTTTACTTACGCTTTCTTTTTGTATACTCTCATGTAAAAATTTTATGTCTTCCTTCATGCTGTTCCATTTTGCTTTTTTATATAGTGGAATATTCCTAGATTTCTGATGGTTAATTTGTGGGCTTGAATTTAATTCAGAGTATACAATATCATGGTCTGAGATTCCTGGCATAACTTTGTTCTCATGATTTTGGTAGGGCTATTTGTAATCAGGAGATCAAGAGTGTTATTGTTTCTTGTTGGTTCTTGTACAAGCTGAGTAAGTCCATTATCATCAAGGATGTCTGTGAAATAATAGTGCAAGTCAGGATGCTGTGTCCCTTGTCGCAGAGTTTTGTTTCCCCAGTTCCAACCCGGCATATTGAAATCCCCTCCAATAAGTAGGCAAGCATTTTTTTGGACTGCTCTTTGTAATGAAGTTTCCATTTCTGTGAGGCTTTCTCTGTTTGAGGTTTTAGGGTTGTAATAAGAGCATATATAAATGTCTTTTGTTCCTTTCTGCTGGATACGTGCCCATATAATTTCACAGCTTGTATCTAATTCGGGGATTTCTGAACTTAGGAATTTATTGGTTATGGCAATGAGAACCCCTCCCCCATTTCTATCCCCTTTTCTATCTTTGCGGTATATGTTATAATCTGGTGGGAATATCTGACTGTTTTGAATTTCTGGGTCAAGCCAAGTTTCTGTTGCTATAATTACATCTGGTTTAGTACTGTCTATTAGGTTTTGCAATTGGTGTTGTTTGTTTCGGATGGACTGACAGTTTACATTTATGATTCTCAATGGGATGAAAGGTTTACTGCTGTTTTTGAGTTTGCTACGCTTAGGTGTTGAAGAGTGTCTTGGTTTTAACACAGAATCTGTTTCTATCATGTTTAAGCTCTCTTCAAGTGGGCTAAAACTGTTACTAGTAGAAATGGAAGTTGAGCCATAGCAAAGGGTATTATAATTCGGGCTGTTGCATATAATGCAGTCCCACCTGACTGAAATATTTTCATCTGCTACAAGGTAACTATAGGTTTTGCTGTTGATATCTTGGCAATTAACATGAAACCACTGGTCACATGTATCACATCTTACTGCTTTGTCATCCCAGGTGACAGGTTGGTCACATGTGCCACAAGGGTATACAGTACTGTCATTGTGGGTTGGCCCAGGGTTGGGATTTATGTCATTTGCGTTTGCTATTAAGATTAAGATTAAATATGATGATATAGAATTACTTTTCAATGGTGTGGTTTTTAGCGATTTCAATCTTCTAGCTGTTTTTAGAAGACTGCCTTCTGTGATGTATTGTTCTAATTGTAGATCATCTGCATTTGGTTCTGTGCCTGTTGTTTCTATTGGATTTATATCTATTAATTTCAGTGTGATAGTTATGATGATAAGAATTTTTTTTTTTTTTGTAGGGTTGGCTATGAGAGAGATTTTGTGTAGTAAAGACTGATAAGATAAACTCACCTAAACTCTTTACTACACTTGGTCTCCCTTGCTGCGTCTGTCTATATGATGGTCTGCAATTTTCTCTCTTCGTCTTGTAGTTTGGCAAGCTCTGTCTCTTTTGTAAGGTAGCACTCCTTGTAGGTATCCAGAAGAAGTTGTTTGGTAATGTCAAGGCTTAGGAGTTGACCCGGATGTACACCGTCACTTTTGTTTATTGAAATGTTAATGCTTTTTCTATATCCTCCCCTTTTTATTTTCCTGTTTCTGAAGAAATATTTACTTGTTTTTATTGTATTTTTGTTGATGGAATTGTTCAGAGAGATGATTTCGTTGTTGAGTTTTTCTATTTGTTTTGTTGCCTGGAAGTCATCTGGTTTGAAGGTCTCTGCTGATTGGTGTCCCTTTGATTTATTGTAGTTGCGGATGGATAGGATAGGGCAGTCCACAAATTTAATTTCTGCACTAGGATACTGATTAATGATTTTAATAACTCTTCTGTATTGCTCAATGATGTTGTTGACAGTTTCAAAGTTTCGATGTCTTAAATATATGAATTTTCCTCTCTTGAATGTAATGTCACAGGTTCCTGACCACAGGTAGATGACAATCTGATTATGTCTCTGCAATGCTTTGGGTATTCTCTCTTCAATTAGGTTGATCAACTTCGAAGTACTAGCGCCGGAGATGCACCAGGATTCAATTGGGAATTCACTGTTCTGACAAGCGTTCCTTAACGTGAACCCTTTACTGTCTGAGACAAGAATCGGTGTCTTGTATCTGAATCCAGAAGGTGTTTGAGGTTGTTCAGCGATGTACTTTCTCAGTTTCTGACTCATTTGGCTTCAAGATTGCTGCAGTGAATAATCGGTGTTGACAGTTTGGCTTACCGGAAGTGATTGATTTCCTTTGTTATCAATGTAAACTTTTCCCGCCAGGTAGATAGATTGGAACAAAAAACCACCGGATATTGATTAATTGCTGTCTAATACTTATTTAAAGAGTAAGATCAAGCAGATACAAATAAAAATGAATATGTAGACAAATTCGACAAGAAAATTTTGCAAAGGATATCGTATTTTGAAGGAATATTGGAGCTGTCAAAATTTGACGTCTATCGTCTTCGACGCATGCGCACTCTGCTAAAGGCAACTTACAGTCGCAGGCTTTAAAAAGGCATGTCCCAGTCATGTCCTGTTAAAAGCAAATCCTAGTAGCACCCTGTACTAAGCATTTTTCAATAGCACCATGTTGAAAGTAAATCCCAGTCATACACTGTTAAAATATAATCCCAGATAATAAAAAGGTTATGTATCTTGAAAGAATTACTATTGAGAAAATGTTTGATTCATCTCCTTTAGAAAAAAATCTTTGTATCTACGAACCATGTCACATGTCCAAGATTTAATGATTGTATTTTTATATTTGTAATTACTATATTTTGTTATGAACCTCCTGGGTGGATCCGCTATTTTAGGTATGTAATCAACTATAAGTAACTATTATCGGTGAGAGAATTGTGTGAGCTGTTCAGTAGCTTAGTCGTCCTGTAAGCAGTTCGAGCCCCAGGATGGCTCTACATTTTTTACATGGTTACAGGTCTATAGTGAAGTTGCTAAAACGCATACCTTTTATGTTTACAGACCACCATTTTTCATAAATTTTCAGGGGGTGTATAAAGAAATAACTTGTCTGAAAGAGTTGATGGAAAAACATATTTGTTAGTCAATGTGTAGCTCGACACTGTGTGTCACAAACTAACAATATTTGTAGCCTCACATTGGTGGCTTCTCGTGTTTGCTTTATATGCAACGGGTGGAAAGGAGTTGGTCAAATGCCAATGGACTGTCTGTGAAATAAAGAATTTTAATATCACCTTTTTTCTATTTCCTTTTTGTAAATGAATTGTGTCATTGCCTGAGTAGTTGATTGGCATGTTTTTAAAGTTCGTATTTTTTACAGTGATGTCATCGAGCAACGTTGCACTAGTAAATGCAGTCGTCACCATGAGTTCCCAGCATGATGCCACTTCTTTCGGCCATCTGGCAGTGGATGGGATCAAAGACGTCGATTGGCCAACAGCCAGTACAAAACCAGAAAAAAACCCATGGATGTTGCTAGACCTTGGGCGAATTGTCAACATCGAGACCATCAAAGTGTATAACAGAGTGACATGTTGTCGTAAGTATGAAGACTTCTAAAGACGCAAACTCTGTCGCAGCAGCTTGGAGATCGCTGAAGACGTCAAGCTTAACGTCAATCTCCAACGCAGCTGATCTCACACAAACCTCTGCCACAGTGAGATGAAAATAGCTTGATTTCAGCTATATCAGAGGTAAACAATATAGCGTGACAGGAGGTACACAACATGGTCACGTGGTAACACAATGTGGCAGTGATTGGTGCAGCGCTCAACGCAGCGGTCGTTTCCTTTATAATACAGTCATCCGTCATGTGACAATACATATATAAATAATAGATTCTGATAACAGACTAAATGTGTAAGAACATAACTATACTCTAAGGTAAATTCCCTGTAATGGTTCCACTACGTCTTGGACCACTTAACCTCTACCAAGATGACCAAGGCACCACAATGAAACGTTAGGAAATCTTGGTTATCTCTGTGAAAGGCCATGAGGTCCGAAATGAACCAATACAAGGACTCTACCTCAAATACAACACCTGTCGATATATTGACATTGGGACTAATCAAAGAGTGCACTATTTTTCGTATTTACGCAGAAGTATAAAATCGTGTGTTAGGAGACCAAAAATGCGAGCGAGTGGGGTTTCTTTAAAATACGGTTATTCGGTCAAACTCCACGCAGTAGTTACCTTCCCTTACAGTTGTAAAGAACTCTTATTTGCTAAGTGAGCGTGCAAGGGAGATCACTGCGTGGAATTTGTTACTCGGTAGCCACTGCTATATCACTACGCAGTGAATACAAAAATAGTCCTCAAGTGACTGAATTAATGTCAAATGGACTGTTTGCCCAAACTAACACAGCATTCGTAATTTCTTGCAAAGTATTCAAGCTCGCCTCTAACCTTCTTTCTGGCCCAGTGGACAAGGTATAGTTGCTTCAGCAAGTACCTCTCCTGTTACTGCTGCTACTATTTCCACTCCTGCAATAGCTACTTCTTCTCTTCCTCTTGTTTCTACGTCTATCCGTCCTCCACCAGGACTTTTTTCGGTGAAGTTGTCTTACCTCATTTTTGACCTATATTTTTGACAGATGATGACGCAAGTTAAGACCAAATGACTATTTGAACGATTTTCATTGGTAGAAAATATCTTCACTTGAGGATGTAGTTAACTAGTTGAATTATATGCTTCGTATTTAGGAAATGTTTATGATGTATATATCCCGACTGATTTATAGTTTATTTGATAAGTTTATATAGTTGTTCTATCAACAAAAAAAACTGCCTTTAGATGTATACACTGAGACCTTTCCGGGCCGAATGTTATTATTATCTGCACATCCGATGGTGTTCCCGTTTGGCCGAAAGACGATTATATTTCGCTTCATTTCAGCCGATTGCGGTAGAGTGGATGCGTTACTTCCAAATATAAATCGCTTCATAGATAGTGAAAGTCGTACATTATTTAACTGTTCTACATTATCCATTAACTTATTTAAATATATATATATATATTTCTTGTTTTAGATGAAAGATTAAACAACCTTGGCATTTGGATTGGAGATAACGTGTCATCATTGAGGGAAGTTAGCTACCACACCGGCATGATTGGGGAAGTTTTCACCTTCAATCTGCCGATTGCCGCGCATGCTCGTTACGTAAAATTGACCATTTCCGGTCTTTCGTATTTAACTGTGGCTGAGGTGGAAGTTTATGGAAAATGACGTCACACATGATATAAACATGAAGTTAAAGGAAAGTAAATAAAAAAGTGATTATGAAAAAATATCTATTGTTAAAAATTAATGGTCCATAATACAATGAATTCCATAAAACATCGGGTACCTGGATAGCGTTGTGGTACTTACCAATGTGTCCCGGGTTTGATTCCTGGTCACGTACGTGACTCCCGTCTAGACACGTGGGTTTACCTCAGGTTCTCGGTTTCCTCCCACAATAATGACCACAGACGCCACCACCAAAGCCATCGAGAGTAATAACTTGTTTCGTATTCGATATTAAGTAAATAAAGTTTAAACTTTATAAGATCTTGAGATGTAATGATGCATCAGTGAGATTTGCTTATAAATATACCCAAGAACTATAAAAAACACCTAATTTTGAGAGAAAAATTGTGTTCTTCAATTAATTTTTAATTATTTAAAACTATAATGATACATATTTCGGCAACAGATTTGCTCATGTTTTATGTCCTACACTATAAAAATATGATTTTAAAGGGGGGGGGGGGGGGGGGGGGGGGACAACCTAGAAAAAAATGACGAGAAATATCGAAGTTTTATACATGAGGCGTTTTTTAAGTTCGTGAGTATATTTCGTTCTCACTTAAAAGCTAGTTTACTAGATGAAGCAATGACATTTCTACTTTAATGTTTCTTTTTGTGTGTGTGTGTGTGTTTTTTTTTTTGGGGGGGGGGGGGGGGGTTACGTAAAAATAGGAATGACAGAGCAGAATTAGTTTATTTTACTCATGCATATGTCTGACTGACACATCACACATGCGATGTCCGTAGAAATAATGAAATAGTACGATTATTGGTGCTCGTAGACATGAGCAAAATCCGTAGAAGCTCTCAATTGTTTTTGTATGTGCTCACATTAGATACGAAGCTCGCACGATTGCTAAACAGGAAATCGTACATACGTCGCAAGGAAATCGTACGGAGCTCGTGCGCTACCCGTTCGCAACTCTTATGAATATCGTTGTACGAGTATCTATTGAACCTTGGTATCAAGAGACCCTTGTTGATTTACAATTCTTAATCTTCAAAGGTTACAATACTAGTTCAGTTTCTCATGATCTGGAAGTCTTCCTCACATGAAAATTCGAACAACTTTGCCGGGACTCGAACCCGCGCGATGAGGGGCTGAGTTAGTGTTTAAGTCAGCGACTTTACCATCTCGATCACGGAAGCCCCGTTCAGTTTTTTAGGTTTCTTGTGTACCGTCTATTTTTCAGCAATAGAAAGTATGAATACGAGGGTATAGTCATTTTCTAAGACACAATGTAGCCATTCCACGTGGTATGTGGCGCCATTTTAGGTGACGCTAGCAGCATCATTTGCCCCGATTCGGAGAAGAAAACTGCCTTATTTTACTAACTTCTTCATCAATTTTAATGGAAGAATAGTAATTTCAGTATTATTCTGTTACATCATTTGTCCACAAAACTACATTAAGTTTTAAAATATAAGGTAACAGCAACGCCATACAAAAACGACATCAACGTCACTCATTTTCCAAATATGCCCGTCAGTCTCTACACTAGAAGACACAGAGGAGGGTCTCACTCTCTGTGCAGAAGATTGCGGTTCAACAATTCAACTGGAGTGCTTTTAACCCTTTCCCTCATATAGACTCATTTTGACGCACTCAGTGGGTACCACATAAAGCCTGATCTGCAGAAAACCACAGTTAAACCTTACCAAATTTAATTGTAAAATCCTCATTACCAGACCACTGAGGAGCAGCGAACAGCATAAAACCTGATCAGCCTGCGAGTTACTCGCAGGCTGATCTGGTTTTATGCTGTTCGCATAGGTCTTTTCATGGTGTCCTCTATGAAGGAAAGGGTTAAAATATCGTGCCTGGTTTATGTGATTTACTTGCTATATTGGTTTGACGTCAACAAGATAACTCGCCGCGCGACATCAGAATACTCGAAAGGCACTTAGAGCCTCGCGTTTTACAGGGACTTTACATTGAAGGCCTGTCGTTGCGCGGCGCTAGGCGACTGGCGAAAAGGCTTCTTGTCGTCTTTTCGATAACGCGACAAGGAACTGATATAAACCAGCCACATCAACTTGTCCTTTAACTGAAGAGAGCGAAGTCTGGTGAGTAGGGCGGATGAGGTCAAATGTCGGCCTTTTGCTGGATAGTAGCTGTGGACTTCGCTACGTATCTCGAGTTCCACATTCTCATTTACAGGGGTGTCTACTATTGTACAAAAGGAATAGTTTCCAGTGCAAGACGCTTCAAAACTCTCCCTATAGGTCTGGGTAAGTCTTCTCAGTGAAACTAATATTAGGAAGGTTTTCGGCATAATCAACTTCATAGCATGGACTTGCACATCGTCGGAACCCACGTTCTCTCAATACGTTTTTGCTTTTTAATCTAGCGTGGGTTATTTGATTAGCAAAACTTCGTACTCATGACTTAACTATTTGAGTTTACCGTCGCTTCGACAGTATTTCAGTCATATAGCGACGTCAAGCTAATTACAGGTGGAGGAAGACCCCGCATGCACGGAGGCATCTAGGTAGAACCACCGATCTACCGAAAGCCAGCTGAAAGGCTTCCTGACATGAAAATCCGAATGACCCTGCCAGGTTTCGAACCCACGCGGTGAGGGGTGAGGGGCTGAGTGTGTGTTTAAGTCAGCGACTTTACCATCTCGACCACGGAGGCCCCTCGTACTCAGGAAAGTGGCATAGACAGCACAGATTATATGACCAAGACAAGAAATGTTCCTGTGGGATACAAGTGTCAACTGTTGGAAGAAGCATGATGGAAGAAGTACAACAGACGAAGTGTGACAGAGGAAGTGTGACTGACAGACGGACACCTTTTGAAACTTCAATTAAGAGTATTCAAAATACTATGCGTGGTTTAATTGATAAGCAAATACATGAACCTGATTGATATCTATGAAAAGAAGTTTCGCCAGTTGAAATTCCCACGGCATGCACGGTAGTCAGAACGGAATATATATTCCGTGTGATCTGACGATGGGAATTGCTGGTTTAGAAATCAAACACAAACATGGTTAGCAGCTTAGTAATTTTATTGATAGAATATATATCTTAATCCATTTATGGCATACATTACAGGGGTGTCAGCAGTAATAGAGAAACTATAACATTTAAACATATGCTATTTTTAATAAATACATGTGATAAAATGTCATTAGGTCAAGGTCATATTTCATCAGGTCAATGATAACATTATGGGTGATGTGTGATTTACTTTAAACAGTTCACATTATTGACTTAGCTTCTATAATCTATCGATTATAGAGTGCAATGAAAGGGTAAATGCTTTTCCAGGTGATAAACTGACACCTTTGTGGTCTGCCTTAATCTCTGACATTAACCAGACAGTTGAGGTGTCAAAAAATAACAAGTCACCGATGAAATAATTATATATAAAAACGTCCATTTTGGCTAATGATGATAATACCAATAATAGCAATACAAACACTGCTGAAATACATCTCAAATGAAAAAATTGAGTCATTACAACATAAGGATCTAGACTGTCTTAGCTTCATAAAAGAAGGGAGAAAAAAAGTACCCACATATCATCAGATATTTCAATATGGTACAAGTGTATAGAGAAATATTTACAAAAATAGCTATCATAAATTGAAACACACTGTATTGCACAGAAGTCACTGGCCGTACCCCAGTTTGTCTCTATTTTCCAGGGTAAAAAGGCTATATAAATAGTAAAAATACATCAGAGAGATGATGGTTTGAAATACATTACGTCCACAGCATGCGTCAACATCATCGGAAAATGTGATACATTACACCAAAATGATGTCATATTTTATTTTTTGATAGTGTCAAAGTGACAATCCCTGTAATGTTTGCCATGGTTTTTTACCTACCGGAATATTCCGGCAAAGAGCACACATACCGATGAACAAATTTGTAAACATATCGTAAACAAATTTTAAAACAAAAAAAAGTAAACATTCAAAAAGATTAAAAGGACTGCCATGGACCATATTATTTGTTGCATTATTCATCTCAGTGAGGTGGTTGTGTCCCCCATCTAACAAAATTCCTTCTATCACTCATGTACGTACTGGCCTTAAATCAAGACTGGTCAGCTTATATACTACAAACTAGCAAGCACAACAGATCCACATAGCTGTAAACCAGTCTCAAATCAACATACTGCCAAGGGGAATAATCCACTGAGGTTCAACACCAAACTCCAGCGCAATGGACTGTCTCCACTTCAATCACCGCCACACTAACTTACCACGTGATCATGGTGTGTATCAAAAGTCACACCGTGATTTAGCTTAAACTCGGCTTATTTCCAACTCAGTGTGGCAGAGATCTGTGCGAGACCTCCTGCGTTTAACATTGGTTCAACACTTGACTATTCTAGCCTGAATTGGAAACTGGTTTTAAAATGCTGAGTTTGGTTCAAGTCTGGCAAGTCTACATGCTGTGCATTGGGACAGACTTTTTCAAGGCTCAATATCATAATCAATTAAATCAGTCATACAGGGTGTCTCAAAACATCTGATACCATTTACAGGCTCATAATTTATTTCATCAAAAACAATACAAAAAATGTTATTGTACACATGTTTTTCTTTTCTGAAATAGAACACACGTTTTCCACCTAGCATGAACTTATTTTTTGTTCATTTCTGTAGTATATGTTCAAGATGACATACTTTTTATGAGATAACAGCATCTAAACATTCCCTTAAATTTCAGTTGTTCCTGTATAGATGTTCCTAATTTTCCTTTAAATTGCCATCATCAGTTCATCTAGGTTGTTACCTCTTCATAAAAATACGTTTTCCTGTCATTTCTAAGTAGTTTGATATATAAAAAATCAAAATCGATTTATAAACAAAATGTTAACAGCCACTTGAAATTGTATTAGATATATTTAGACACCCTTCACATTTTTATTCAAAAGGTTCTTTAATACATTTCAAAATTTTCCACATATCCCTGGTTTTTTTAAGGTGTACATCTTTCCAATTTCTGTTTCAAAATTATATACACAAAATGATTTCAAATTTAATACATTTAAATATTTCAAATAAGATATTCTAATTTTCTGTCTTTTTTGATATACTCACATTTATAATTAAACATTCTGGATTCTGAGAGAACGTTAACACCAGTTTACATTATTCTGGTCTAAATTCTATAATGTTAGAACAAGGATTGACAAACTTCATGCCACGTAAAATGCATTTTTGAATGCTTTATGCAATATTTTGCCATCATAGATTAAAGAAAAATTACAATTTCAGGATCCCTGGCTGAAGGGATTTTTTTTTATGAAGGTTGCTAGTTTGGCAAAGGGACTTATATTCCCTCAAGATTCTGCCAAGTCTCCCAAAACATATCCCTTCCTGGGGACAGCTTGGTCTAATGGCAGATTGTGGTATACAAAAATAAAAGCTTACAATAGTTATTTACTCATTCATTAGCCAATGTCCACATTTAAAATGATTGTATGAGCAATTAACATAAAATCTGCTCAATAATTCACCTGCTCTGTTCAAACATCCAAACAGCCAGCTTTCAGATTTCTAAAAATGTTAAATATCCAAACAGCCAGCTTTTGAATTTTCAAAAATTTACAAAAAAACTTGCATTCACAATTTCAATTAGCTAGCTTTCGGATTTCAAATCTTCCAATTACCATGTTTCCAATGATTTATAAACAGCCAGCTTTCAGACCACCAAACAGTCCCCTTTCATTTGTAAGCAGTCGGGTATCAGTTACTTTTTCCTGTACACTGAACTGACATCAGCTTTAGAGGTGCCTTAATACATTTACTTTCTGTTTTATAATGAACTACATGCATTTGGAAGCTACAGAGGGCAGTTGTTATTTTGCAGAGTTAAATGGAGGTTTCGTTGCATTTTGTATCTTATATAATTAATAATCCATGGATGTTAAATATTGTAATGTTTAAAAAATTACATGATTTCTCACATAATGTTCTACGCTTGTAACTATAGCATCCTTTCGTATATCATACATAGGCATTCAGCACACATGCTGTTTATCATACCTTGAAAATTTATGAAATAAAGTCTTTCCAAACCCAGATTTCGATTTCTTCTTTCAAATTTTAAAACAAATTTCCTTTTTTTGTGTGTAGATAGATTGAAGGATTGCTGAAACTAGTCTGTTGTGAATAATACTTTTCTTTAAGAAACTCTTTTTTTTAAATACCTATTTTACTAATTCTTTGAATTTTTATAATGTAATTTGTTTTAAGGCCATAAACATGACATTAATTTTAATTCATAAAGTAAAAAGTTGTCCATAAAAACCGTTCTTTGGCATTTTGAGAAAAAGAAACAAACAGAAAACGTGTAGGACATTTTCTCTTTATGCTAATGAATAAATAAACAACATTACACAAATGCTATAAAGTATCTTTTACAGATAAAATACATTTAAAAAGTATCAACACTGCAATGACCCTCATGAAAAGTCACAATGTTTTTCCACCCTCATATTGTAATTGCATTGTAATTGTCCACCATTGTGCAAAACATTTTCTGTAAGAGAAACTCTCTCAAAATTTATCATACATATTCAAATCCTATAATTTTAAAGAACAAAATTTTCATTCTAACATGTATTCAGATAGAACCAAATTTTTCTTAGTACAAAGGTACCTGGTATGTTACTTTGACCGAAAAACTGCCCATTTAAAAAAATAATAAAAAAATCAACAAACCTTAAGTTAGTTTTTTTTTTATTATTATTATTTTTTTTTTTAAAGGACAGTTTTTCAGTCAATGCAACATACTGGATACCTTTGGTTAAAATACATGGATTCTACCAACATTAAATATTTGTGAGTCTTGATATTCGCATACTATATGACAATCTCACCAGGTGAATTCATCAGACATCTGAATAGGGAAGATAAAAACAAATACAAGTCTTCATAAGGTCATTCATAGCATCTGAAAATACTGACTGCAAGTTTGCACAACTATGAGGTGCCTGAATAAAGCTCTTGACTTAACTGTCAGTTTCAATATCGTCCGAAAATGGCCCCTTATGAATGTACAGCACTGTCACTTTTTACCATACCTCAACAAAATTTTATAAAAAAAAAAAAAAAAAAAATAACTTATCTAAATCCTCAATTTTCTTATCCTCTTTTTAAGACATCAATTCATTTTTGCTTCATAGCTGCTAGACCTTTTCCTGGTTGGTCACATGATAAAATATAAAGTCAAACATTACACTAAAACTATAGGTGTATTTAATCTATTTAATTAAATTGATGCAATGTTGCTGTCAGTAAAGTCAGTCTACATTCCCTTCTAAATTGACTAGTAATACCACTTATAATATTAACAGCTTCCACAACTTATAAAATACACGTCTTTATTTATATAGCTTTGTATATATAATATATATATATAATATGTATATATATTTATAATTTCACATAGCAAGTTATCCTCATTTGAATTAAACAAATGACATAAAATGAATGCAAGAACAAATTTCAGAACTGATATCACATAACAATATACAAGAGAAGGGGGCGGGGCTCTCTACATCTTTCATCACTATGGTTACCATATAACCCACCCCCATGACTCCTGATTAACATCTCGGAAACGCGAGACAGCCTCAATATACAGTACCATATCCTGCATATATACACAGTTCTCATGGCAACAATAGGCTTTTTCATTTTTTTTTTCTCATTTGAGATAACGGCCACATATCATGCAAACATACACTTACATTTTATGACATAAATTTTTTTTTATATGGTAATAAATATTTCAAGAGTGCAAAATACAACATTGGCAGAAGTTTTTCTATGTCCAAGACAAAAGAACAGTAAAGAATAAAAAAAAAAGAAAGTAAAAAAAACAAAAAAAAACATCATTAAATGGGTATGTCAATTGAAATACAGCACAACTCCATTATAATGCTGTATATGGGATTCAAAGTTTGATTATTGCATTAATTTGGTCTGTACTATGACTATATGACAACAATTAACAATCTATAGATCTGGGGTCACAGTTTTAACTGCGATATACTGGAATCCATGTTATAATGGAGTGTGTTATAATGAAGCACATTAAAATGGAGCATATAATAATGCAGCATAATATAATGGAACCTGCACTGTATTAAACAGACTCTTCCATCTTATAATACAAATGTTTATTATATTAGAGTTATATCAATTTTAATTTTTAGATAAATCATAATTTCATATTTTAATAAAATAATAAAAGATAATACCACTGTGTCTCGTAGAAAATATAAATAAAATTTGTATAAGACAATTTCTACAATGAATTTTAAATATTTTATCAACCAAGAAAACCTTGATCAGCTGTAAATATATATGTATACCAGAATGTCAGAAGGATTAGGATTGGTGAGAGAGAAATAATGAGATTTAAATGTACCAATAAGAATTTTGTATGTTGCATTATTCACACAACTGGTTCACAAAACCCAGAGTTGGCAATCTGCTGTAAATATATTCGAGTATGACATCTAGAAATAAGAGCTTTGACAATTCAAATGCCAGTAAGTTAAACCACATCCAAAGAAATACCAACCTGAAACTAATATTTATTACCATAAAGTTTGGAAGCGAATTTCTAATAAATCTACATATAACTTATTCCTTCTTTTATTTTCTTCGCCATGCTTAAACAAAAGTTTATGCAATTATAGTATTTAATATCACTGTAATATATCTTAAAATAAAATGTACATATTAATGCTATAATTCATTTAATCATAAAGTGCAAATAAAAAAATTACACAGGAAGTAAATAAATATTCAGATCTAGGACCATATTTGGATTATTTCAAAAGAATAGAGACACAATGTTATCCAAATCATTCAGGTCAAGACACTGCCTTTAATCAGAATACAAATAGAATACCCACATATTCTAAAATCTGCATTTCTTCACTGGTTTCAAAGATGATCATATATTAATAACTGGCTAAAAAAAAAATTTACACAAAAAGAAATAATAAGTCTCAGAATCAAAATATTTTCTCACAAAATTTATACAAGTTTTAAACTTTTGATCAGAGATGGCAAGAAAGAAAATGCTTATGAATCAACTGTAATAATTGTTCTTATCTTGAACTATCTTCAGAGAGAGAGAGATAGGTGATCAGATGTATAACCCACAACAATGGAAACAATTGAAGGCGAACCAAGTATCATCAAGAGCAGTGTGGACCCAAAGTCCATGTTCAAAGAATTTGTTGCTGTTATGTGGGGTTTACTTTTCTTATTTACTTTTACTTCTCTATTTTGCGACAACTGGGAAACAAGTTCTTACAACTTATACTAATCCCTCTTGACAGTTCCTGGGTTGGACCAGTACTTTGCACCTGGGAAGGTCATGAAAAATCCTTGTCCCCAATGGGCTTGAACCCACAACCTTTGGATCTGAAGTCTGGTACATTACCGCTGGACCATGGCACCCTCAGTCTGCAGTTTAGTATTTTGGTCACAGCAAAGTGCAGCTATTAACAAGCAACAGTTCACTAATATTACCAAAATTTTATTTGTTCCTTTAATACCTAGAGGAAGCACACTTAACAAACTTCAAAGCCCTGGATAACATTGAGGCATGCCCCTTTTCCTTTAAGAAATTCTATTTCTTAACAAATTGGTTTAAATTAATATGGTCATCAGAGGCCCAGTTATTGATAATAATTAAGCACAATTTCTGACTTAAAACTGGATTCTCATACTCAAATCCTTATGGATTTCAAATGTCAGATTTTGAGTTTGAGCATAAAAACACACATTTTTATTTTCAAGAACTAGGGGACCAGGTTTTGAATAATGTCAACTTTAATGTACACACAGTATAAGATCAATACAGTCAAAGGTTTAGTTTTGAGGCTAAGAACTGAATTTTACAAAGCTGACTGCAAAATGTTGATAATTGTACATATATTTGTGTGATGTCTTAGTTATGGGTTAATCATAAATTTGAAACACTAAACGGCTTGAAATTTTTGCCACAGCTGTTAATGTTATTTTTTTAAAAGGTGTTATTTTTTTTTTAATTAAAAAAAATGAAAAATTTAATTTTAAAGTTGTTTTGATTTGACCCTATATATACACAGGTCTGTGAATCCCATTCTATGTGAACATTTCATTCTAGCTGAAAACCTTGTTCTATGTGAACCCAACATACCAGACTGTATCAAAACTTGTATTTCCAAAAAGAAAAAAAAATCTTATTTTCTTCATTAACATCTTCATGATAAACTGTCTCCATGCACATCAACAGCTTCTTAGAAAAAAAGAAAAGAAAGGGTCAAACTCCAGAAGCCATAATTCATAGAGCTGTTTAACCACACTGCAGGACCCAGTGCCATTTGAGTGCATTTATACAGAAGTAAGACTGATCAACCCTCTACCTCATGAATATTCATGTTCAAATTTATCACTTGATGAATATTCATTTATTGACCTCTTTACATGCTATATAAAACAAAGGATTTATCTTCTTCTTGCAAACTGTAAAATCTGAGCGAAAATATTGTATGGGCAAACAGAAATGACCCTGATGATGCAGTGCCTGGAAGAAGTTGTCTGATCAGGGTTTGCTCTGTTTTCCATGACATCAAAATAAGTCTATATGAGGGAAAGGGTTGATGATCTAAAGTCACAACAGTCCAGAATATATATCTTTCTATATAATTCTAATGTCTTCCTGCCAGATGTGTACAAGTTTTTTAATTCACTTTTTCTGATATTTATTCACTTCACCAGCATGTTTCATACAGACTTCTCAAGCAAAATTTAAGCTTTTTTCAAAGGTTTTTCAAGGCATTAAAATTCAAAATTAAGGACTTGCATAAACCTCTACTTATGCCATAAATTTAAGGGCAAGAAATGGATGAACCTTTTTCTTTTTTTTAACAATCTGAAGAACACTTTTTGTGAACAATATTGTAATTCAAATTCAAGGGTTTTTCAAGACATTTCAGTTACTTTTAATGTTTTTTTCAAGGGTTAATATGGCGAAATGTGATTTTCAAGGGTTTTTCAAGACAAGACATCATATTCAAGGGTTTTTCAAGACCTGTGCAAACCATGACCAGTACTTTTAGGTACAGTTAAACCAGTTTTAAAACCCATTTCTGAATACCAAACATCTACACAATCCTCGGGGACTTAAATTCCTGGCGATTAAGTTACAGAGCATTAGACTGCTTAATAACCTTTCAGTTTTCCATTTCAACTCAGTGACCTTTCTTCCCAGGTTTCACAGTATTCATTTTTGTTACTGCCTGTATAACTGAACCAGCAGAGAGAAAACTTTCCTAGTTTCAGAGTAGATTGACTTCGAGGATCTGAGAAAACTGAATTTCTAGAGATAAGGGGAGAGTACTCATGTCAGAAATATCATCCACAGCAGAGACTGGACACAAAGATATCTCTTAACAAGATCAGAACAGGTTGCTGTACATGGGGTTAGCAGACAGATAAATGGGCACATGTCCAGCTGGTATTGTAGGCTCATCTCTCTCATGGTCATCTAATAAAGTCTACAGACTTTAAAGTGTGTTACAGTCTAAAGTTTACAGCAAGTTATTTGTATATCATTTAATTCCTTCAATTTGGTTGTAGTTATATCACGTTTCACTATGTTTCAGTAGTACAAAGTAAAAAAAAAAAAAATTAACGCTGGTTTTTCTATGCTTGAATCAGACATAAACAGTGTTAAAACATATGCAGAAAGTCATCTACATCACATTCTGATTACATTAGTATGATAAAATATAACTAAATAATACAAGTGTCATGAACACAACATTTTCTCTGTCATATTTTGATACTAAAAAGTCATTTCTTTTCTGGAAAAAATCCAGACAGTACCACAGATGGACATCCGGACTGACCGACCATCCCAACCGGACCAACCGATCATCCGGACTGGACTGTAGAGTTGGAAGTGCCATAGAAATAAAAAACAACAGCACTGTAGGTTTCAACTCTAAAAACTTCATCATCATAGCCTTTGTGCCTGCACAAGACAAAGTTGAAAAAAAATTAGAGACTTGGAAAAAAAAAAAAAAATACACAGAAAAGGAGAAATAAAGTAAAATGTGAAAAAAAAAAATCACATGTTCACAAAAAAAAAAAAAAATCAGTACCCATATAAGTGTTATACTTCGTCTCTTGCACCAGCGCCCGAAGTATAGGAAATGAACTGCTGAGCTACAAAGGCAAATAACACGGCCACAAATACAAGGCCGGCCACAAAAATGGCCGCCAGCTGCTGATCGCTGAACTGTTTCGGCTCCGCTATCTTATTCTCAGTTACCAGAGAGGGCGGGGCTTTCACGGGTTCCGGGCTGGCGGTACAAAAGGCTTGTCCTGGGCTGAAGGCCCCGATAAGCTCAGAGTCGTCACTTGCGTGGCGTATAGCACATACTCGCACATGATAGTTTGTCTTACACTGCAGGTTCTCCAAACTGAACGACGTATCACTGCCGCGATATACCTGAAATGAAGGATCACCCACTTATAAAAATAGCTGATATTGCTGTCAATAGATACACAGGTTTATTGGGGCTATTCCAATATACCCGTATTATAAGTTACAATTTTTGTAACTTTCGACATATAGGTTCCATGAGAGCTTACAGGGTATATGTGAACCCATACCTCAAAGCTACAAACAGTGTAACATTTATATCTCACTGACTGCCTAACTGCAATTCTTGAGCATTTTTAAAATCATACAAATTTAAAAACAAAAATATAATTATGTAAACACAGATTTTGATTAAACACTCTTAAACCTGTAAAAACAACAAACTGAACTCATAAACTTTCAACTTTATCACAAAATGGTAAAATAGATAATGTATCATGTTTGTAAAACTGATTTAGTGTCTGCCATTTTTGAGGATATGGAAAAATACCTCATGATCATGTGACTGGTACAGACCAATCACAAAGCAGAATTTTTGCAGGAGGTGAGATATATTTTTGTTTATGTATGTTTAACATCCCAACGACAGTATGTCAGTCATTTAGAGACTATGCCTACTTGAGGGAGATATAGTGCTGCCACACTGCAGTATCACTCTGCAGACAAGTAGCATGATACCACACCCATTTACATTAACCTAACACAGCGGATACTAGTCGTGGAACTACCCTTGTAAGCTGAGCGCAAAGCAAAGGAGTAAAATATTTTGCAATAAACTCCTTATATATATGTTTATTGTAAGTTAAGAGCTTGTAGCAGCTGTATTATGTGTGTGTGTTTCTGTACCTGTCTGTATTCATGGTCCTTGCATTGAATCTGTAGCAGGTAGAGAATGTTGTCCTCTCCCATTGGTCGACATGACTGCCACTCCACCAAACAGCTTGTCAGCTTGATGTTGTCAACCTTCGGCGCTGAAACAAAGTTGTAACATGTACACAGCTGAACAGGATGTGCGCTTTATCTCATACATGGCATAATTTGTTGTGCTGGAGTATACCACAGTATTTCACTCATTTAGCATCCAGATACTTTTTTGTTTCTTGGGCTTTAACATCCTGCCTACCGAATTTCATTCATTTCGATACTATAGCTACTTCGACAGATATAGTTCTGCCAAACCCGGGTAGATCCACAGGCCTACCATAAGACAGCTGAAAGGCTTCATCACATGAAAATTCCAAGTGACCTTGCTGGGATACAAACCCACACCAGTAAGGATCTGAGTGAAGTTAAGTCAGCAACTTTACCTGCTCAATGGCATTAAGTGAATTACAAGTACCAATTTTTAATCCATTTTCATTTTCTTTTCATACGAGACTGGGCCAACCTGTTCTAGAACTATCCTTATATTCTGAGCTCCAAGCAAAGGAGATATAACAGTAAGAATGAAAAAAACATCTTATACCATACCAGGGGAGAGAACCTCTATGTAAAAGTGGTAGATACTCTAACCACTTGGCCACTAGGACCTAAGAAAGTACCATAAGGTACTATTTGTGATATAATTTACTAATGAAATACGCTAACACGAATCAAGCTTCAAATAATTATGTACATGTTGTTTCCTACAATTGAGAAAAATAGAAAATTCTGAAAATAAGACTGTGGGTCAGGGGACTAGCACAGCCCCCTGCTCGAAAAAGGCCTGTCTGAAGATCGGAAACTGGAAAACTTTTATCCCGTGTAACACTATTATATATCAAATCATTATTTTGAGTTCAATATATATGAAATATATATGTGCTGAAGAAATATGAAACCACTTCATAATACTATGCCTACTTAATCCTTAAAAACTTCAAAGAAAAAAGAACAGATTTGTTTTGCTATTTTTAACAATGTATATCAAAACTTAAAATACATTTTTGTATTTTCCTACATATAAGTATTTTATTAGATAAGATAAAATTAAGCGATAACCATATGGACAGATAGCATTCTTGTATCTATTACATAAACCAACAGAACACAACAAACAAGTTTGGACTCCCAAAACATAATGGAATTTATCAGCGTATGAAAAGAAATTTACCTCGAAGAGCTGGGGGCGGTGCTTTGGTGGTGGCGAAGGTGTAGGTTTCCGAATATGGTCCACTGCCTGCGTCGTTACTGGCATAAATACGGAAATCATACGTGTTCAGTTCAGAGAGGCCTCTGTTCACCTTGCAGGTCAGTGCCTGACCTTTGTATACCTCCTGGAAACTGAAATACAAGTAAGAACACTTATACTTGTTGTCTAGTCAACGATAAAACCAAATCATAGGAAACTTATACCGAGGCCGGCCCAAGCTGTGACTATATTATATACCTCATTTAAGACAAATCATAATCAATGAAGATGACACAGAATATGAAGTCCTATCAATTATAAGCCATCTTAAGTAAGTTCTAGGTACAAATGGGACCTGCACTAAAACTTTACATATTTTGCCTTATGTAGCATTTGGCCTTCATTTAGTGAGATAAAGAAGTGTCAAAAATGATCTGAAACTGCCAACCTGTTCATGAGTTACTGATCAGATGAAGGCAACAGACCAACAAGCTCACTCCTATATATCCCCCCCCCCCAAATTGTAGGGGTACAATAATAATAATAATAATAATTATTAATAATAAAATGTCTTGTCATATTCTTTCATGGCAAAAAACAATTAATATACTAACAAAAAAGAAGAAAATAAGATGAAACTTGATTTTGAGCACCAATACGAGACTTACTTGCCATCCTCGCGTGCCATCTCCAGTGTGAAGGTGATCAGGTCTGTATTGCGTCCCTCCCCCCACTTCAGCTTTATGCTGTTGTGCGTAGTCCCACAGCACTCTAGGCGGGGTGGGTTGGGTGGCAGGGCTCGCGTTGTGAACTTCACAGGCGAACTGAATGCACCTACACCCTTACCGTTCACTGCCTGGATACGCACTCTGAAATGGGTGGTGAAACCATGGTAACATCTGGATAGCAGACAACAATAAGATTTCTGTGGAATTTAGAATGGAGGTAAAAAGGTCAACTTTTGTTGTTGCCTTAGAGATAACCATTGCCATAACAGCATTGATGTCATAGAGCAACATCTAGCTAATTTCAGGGTTTTTTATTTTTCAGATTGCCCATCAAAATCATTGGTAAAAACCAATATCAAATTAAAGGACAGAATTTTTTGTTGAAAATCCTATCCAAAAATGGTAGTATTTTGCATTAAGAAATTTTGAAGTTCAGAAATCCCCTTTGATCTGAATCTATTTTTATTTTTATTTTATTTTTTTCAAATCTGTTTTGCTTACAGTTAAGTGACACAAAAATATTTATTCAAGCTATAAATTTGGACAAACATACTTGTACGTGGTCTCCGGTGTCAAGTCTTCTATTGTATACTCCGTTACAGCACTGACACAAATTAAATGTTTCTCCCCAATGTCTATATTATAGGCGTATATTTCACTGCCATTGTTGTGTGGTTCCTTCCAGGTGAGTGTGACAGTTTTGGCAGTGGGGCTAGCACGAATGGACACGACCGATGAGGGGCTGGAAGAAGGGGTGAGACATGTGGCCACGGGGCTGTAGTGACTAGCTCCCGCGCTGTTTATTGCTTGGACCCTAAACGCATATGTGGTTGCTGGACTTAGTCCCTTCACCTCGTAACTTGTGTTTGGACCATAGTATAGCTGGAACAGAAGAAAAGCAGAGGTTTAATCAATACTACTGTTGTTTTTTTTGGTTTTTTTTTAAATTATTACAATAAAATCATTTATTTTCATGGGACACTAATTGTCAATGATTTTGTGGAGGGTTTTATCCACAAATATTAATACCCACTAAAACTTGTCTCTTATATAAACCTCACATTTTCTAGAACAAAGACCCTTAGGTTCATAATCAACGAAATTTAATGTCAACAAAAATGAATGAATGACAGTAAAACTCTTGATCAGCAGTGTATCAGCATTAATAAGAAAACAAGTAACAAGTAACTGGTGTTGCATGCAACACATGAGACCCCTACCAGTGAGGTGCATAATATTTCCATTACCATAGCTATCAGAATTTTGGTCTGAGAAAAAACAACAAAGTGACATGCAGAATCTCCATACTGCCATCTATTTATGTAACAAGTTTCATAATATATCTTAAATGGTTAAATATCTTGGCATATCAGATATTTAGGACAAAACTTCCATATGTTAAATATTTGTTTAACAAACACAGATTTGTCTTGATAAGTATCACATCCCCCAGATAGTATTTCTATGATTTTAGGATTTTGCATGCTCAAGCTCAAAATGTGATATTTAACTTTAATGTTAATTTGAGTACAGTTTTTGAACTTCTGAGATTGTACTTCAGTATTTTTGAGAAAATGGACCTGATTTTACTGTAGCCTCATAGAATACTTTCTTGGCAACCCTTATGTGGCAAAAAAGTTAACCAATTTTAATCATAATGCACCTATAATATGATGCCCAAGGGTGGTTGGGGGCACAGGTTGACCCAGAGGAATTTGGCAATTTTCCTTGTTTAAGTATATATCACCACCCTAGAGCAATGGCATTTTGTCAAAATCCCAAGATTGGGAAATGCTTTGCTGGGATCTTAAACTCGACTACAGTCTATTTCCCAGGACTCATAACCATTCTGTCTGTCAAATTCCCACCTGTCAGAACAGTATTCCGTCAGAAGTCTCATGTATGCCTGCTGCCCCCTCCCCGGGGAACATATTAACAGGTGCATAAATGAGAACACTGCATTGAGGGGCCGGGGATTATACCTGGGCGAAGTCCACATCAGACTTTGTCTGCCACTCCAGCCGGTAGTCTGTGATGGTAGCACCGTTATTGACTGGCCCCTCCCACAAAACCAGGGCACTGTGGGACAGCCGACACTGGCAGACGGGCATCTTGGGTGGGTCCGGGCTGCCTGCCCCACTCACCACCTCCAGGGGATCGGACCAAGGACCGCCCTATACAGAAACAACATGACTACATGTAAGTAATTAACTAAGAGTAATCATCATCATCATCATCATCATCATCATCATCAACAACAGCATCATCATCATCATCATCAACAACAACACCAGCATTATCATCATCATTTCTTTAACATCTTGTTGATATTACCAATATGCAACATTGAAATATGGAAACCGTCAAAATTATATCAACAACAATATAAATAAACTCTTTTGAATTGTTTATATCCAATATTGATCTAATCTCTTTCTCCTCCAAATATCTTAAAAGTGACAAATTAGAGGTTTTTTTTTGGATGTGAGTATTATAACATAGAGAGAAACATACCCCAACCCTATTGAACGCCCTGACTTGGAAGAGGTATGGCCGCCCCGGGGACAGGCCAGCCACAATACAGTCAAGGTCACGACCTTTGTACACCTCCCGGCTTGTATTGTCCGGCAGAATCATCTGGGCGGCAAACTCCGTCACCTGGGCACCACCGTTGTAGTCTGGGTACGCTATAACACACAATAACACATGAGGTTCCATGAATTCAGCATGTTTTTTGTTTGCTGTTTTGGTTACTTAAATTTCATAAAATCATGAATTATCCACATAGGTTAGTATAACGCTAAATCTCTGACCTGAATGAAAATGTGTCTCATGCTAAGCAAGAAATGTTTCCCACCAGTCTGTGACCATTTTTGTTATATTTGAGATCATTGAGACAGTAATGTACTTACTCCAGCGTAGATGTAGAGAGGTGGCTTTGGGTTTGCCCTGCAGTTTAGGTGCACTACACTGGCCTGGAGGAACAGCCTGTGTGGTGGCCACACACACATCCGAGAACTGAAACATGTGTTAATATTGTTGAGAACTGAAACATGTGTTAATATTGTTGAGAACTGAAACGTGTTATTATTGTTAAAAAAAACACTTCAAAGAAAATATTAACTTAAAACAGCCAGAAAGTCATGCGAAAAAAAAAAAAAATCAACATTTTAAACTGTACATCTGGCAGATATTTTGTGAAGGAGAAAAAAGTATTTGCATCTATTATGTTAATGAAATACACTCTTTTTCTTATCATTTGTTGTGCAACTTAAGGTAATCAATCCATCATTAAATATATAATCATGGTCCTTCAAGAGCTTAAAAAAGCCTTCAGTGCAGATGCAAGCATCCACTGACTTGGAGTCATTGGCTCTTTTGTTCAAAGTCTATAAAGACTCCTGGCCCCAAATTTCCATGATTTTTCCATGATATTTTCCAAGTTTCCATGATATCATGCTCCAACAAAATCTTACATTGCACATATATAAGTAATAACTAGGGCGACCAACTAGATTTTCCTTGACTAAGTTACAATTTTAGTTACAGATTTTAAGGAATTCAAGAGATGCAGTAAGCTTAAGTTCAATTTGACTTAACACACTGTTCTAGAGTGTATGGGCCCAGGAGTGTGTGTGTGTGTGTGTGTAACTCTATTGGTTCATTTCAACTTATTTCTATAGCTTTAACCCTTTCCCTCATATAGACTCATTTTGACGCACTCAATAGGTACCACATAAAACCTTACCAAATTTAAATATAAAGTCCTCATTTCCAGACCACTGAGGAGCAGCGAACAGCATAAAACCTGATCAGCCTGCAAATTACTCTGATCTGGTTTTATGTTGTTCGCATAGGTCTTTTCATGGTTTCCTCTATGAGGGAAAGGGTTAATAAAGAATTCAGGTAAGCAGAGTTGCTACATGTCTTTTCTGTGCAATTCATTCCTGGCCATATGTTTCCCTCTTTTCATGTGTGACAGCACTTTCATCTTACAAGCCATAAGCTTGTCACACAACTGCTGTGCACAATGCTTTCTATTTACCACATTAGAAACAATCTAACAAGCGAAAATATCAAATGACATCTGAAAATAGCTGATAACAAAAGACAATATCCGGTGATTCTTTACCCTGAATACCCATTCGTACTTGAAGTTTACTGTACTCATTTATTTCATACTAATTTAGGGCGTTAATATTGAACTTTCATGGACAGTTTTGGATTTCATTGTCACAATGTTGAGCCTTTTCTTATTTTATGAGCTATAATATTATTCAAGGATCAGTTTTATTTTTCCAGACAGTTTGATAGAAATTCCATGATTTTTATTGGTATTTCAGGAGTCCAAGATTTTTCCAGACAAAACTCGTTTTCCATGACTTTTCCAGGTCTGTGATAACCCTGTCTATAAAGGCTTGCATTTACAATTCCCATGATCACTTGATGGACCATGATCACAATTTCATGATGGATGGATTACCTTAACATTAAAAAGTGCCGCTCGACAGTAAGCTTACCTCGCTGCGACCCCCATCACTGCGGGCTGCAACCCTCACACGGTATGTGTGGCCGGGGATTAGTCTATCACAGGTGTGCTCTCTGTCTGCGCCCTCATACATTGTCTCGTAACCTGGCAACACAAATTATCAGTCACATAGGAAAACATCATGGGAAGAACCAGAAAATCTCAGATATATAAAGTCTGATTTATTTGTTGTTTTTTGTGTGCACTAAAATGACAACAAGGTTTCATTATTCAGATTTTGTAACTATGGTTACCAGATACATGTACATATGTATAATTGTTTTTATTACACTACCTCAATTAACCTGGTAACAAAAATAATATCAGTCATAATGGTCAATGTAAACCAGTAACCTAGCAACAACAAAATATCACAGTTATATAATGTCACATAATGACTTGCCATTTGGCAACAGTTCATTATTACACAAGCTGTTAGTCTCGTGAAATATTCCACAACAGTTATACAGACAGACAGTATATTTTATTGACTTAAGCTGTACAGTTTCTTGACATATCAAATATAAACATTTCAATATTTAATCAAGTAAAACAAAATAAATTATGCATTAATTCATATCTCTGAAATAATAAAAAAAAATTTTAAAATTGGTTAATTACATAGCATAATTTTAACTTATCCAGCTTTCAATTTTTAACCTCTTCTTGCACCAAAACCAGGTGTACATTTTGAGAAAACTAAGGATTTTTAAGGTGCTAGGTTTTGAACCATTCTAGTCATGGTTCTAGGTTTTGAACCAATTTATTCACAGTGCTAAGTTTTGAACCATTTTATTCACAGTGCTAGGTTTTGAACCATTCTAGTCATGGTGCTAGGTTTTGAACCATTCTATTCACAGTGCTAGGTTTTGAACCATTTTATTCACAGTGCTAGGTTTTGAACCATTTTATTCACAGTGCTAGGTTTTGAACCATTCTAGTCATGGTGCTAGGTTTTGAACCATTCTATTCACAATGCTAGGTTTTGAACCATTTTATTCACAGTGCTAGGTTTTCCCGGGTGGACTAAGTAGCTTGGAAGACCTAGAACTTTATCCCTTTGTTTATTCCAAAATTTGGCAATAATAATCAGGAAATGATTGTTAACCATTACCATCGAAGAAGAATTTATATTTCTGTAATTCTATTTACATTTACTGGAGGAAACTTTCATCTTGGATAAAACTGTGAACCTTTAGGGGAAAGGACCAGAGAATATCTGGCAACTACTGGACATTGGTTGGGAGGAGAAGAGTAAAACAGGAGTGTATAAATAGTCACAGGGGTTACAACATTGATTTAACATATTGATGTATTAGACACCAATACATTTGAGTGCGGATGTTTAAACTGAGTGAGGGGCAGGAATTGCAGGGGGGTAGAGCTGTGACAGAAAGAGAAATTTATTGGGATTGTAGGTACACGACACAAGCCCTGGTAGGGATTAATATCAAGATTTACAAAAGTGTAAGAAAGATTCACTAAAACAACAGTCTAGGCTGACAACAGGAACTGACCAAGGGAAGAATAAGGTTTAGACTATTTGTATTTGACAAACAACAGTTACCTGCTCCTGATGCAAGGGAGGGTATAAAATATTTTCTAGAGTTAAATTTTCTCTCTATATGGCACTGTTCCTAAAATCTTTAACATACACCAAATTGAGTACAAACTAACTAGATTTTGATATACACAGAAATTCATCCATATCAATTTTCCATATGTACAAAAATTCATCCCAATCAATTTTTGATCAGTCTGGTAAATGCATGTATTATCCTTACTTATGATTATATTATTTAATATTTACTGTTTCTATTTATTTATCTATTTTATTAAAAAAAAATTTTTTTTGATGATTTCTTATTTTTTGCATTCTGTACAGGATTTTATAGGGCATATCTCTAACTTATAACATCAAATTGTTTGTTTTCTTGTTGTTTATACATTTTAAGTCCTGTTTCAATATTGTTTAGAATATTATTTTATGCTTATGTATCACTATCAGCAATCCTATTTTTTATTTTTGTTTAAAAATCTATAATAAAAAACAATCAACATTTTTGTTTTTTATTATTTTTTTTTGTTATTTTTTAATAAAATGAAATATGAATGAATGATAATGAAATTTTATTTCACCATTTCTAGAGTAACCAGTACCTACCTTTCCCATCGTCCAGTTCGACAATGTACCCACTGACCTCTGAACCCCCATCATCCTTTGGTGGGTCTGAAATCAAACAACATAGATTGTTAACACCAGCACTGCATATATATAAACACCATTTAAAACAACATTTGAAGAAAAACGCTGAACTGGTCAATGATTTAATTTTTTGGTGCTTAACAAACAAACTTCTAGCTCAGACAACAATACAGGTTAACAACATACCCATTTAACACCAGCAATGCATATAATTCGTCCATTGAAAGCCTGAAGGGCTTATCAGCCTTCTATTTACACAGATGAGCCCCTCTAGCTTTCAAATGACAAATTATATACAATTATAACTTAAGGTAAAAGGGTAGGGATTTCTTTTTGTGCTTAACAAACTCTGAGCAGCATATATTATACATAAATATGGATAAATGTATAACATTACAGAATGATATTGATTAGAGTTTTGGTGCTCATTCTTATGGAATAATAAGAATTACTTGAGATGGCCAATTACTTCATAAAAAACATGCATGTTACATGTATTAACTGATTGTATGTCTTGATTATACTTTATGTGATTGTATATTTTGGATTTTATGGGTAAATCTATTTATCTGTCTGTCTATAAGATGTAGTAAGTAGATTAAGTAATACATGTTATTTGTTGATTGTTTGTCCTTATTATATCTCTATATGATTTTCCATCCATCCATCTAATGTAAGATGTGCAAGTTAGAAATCAATATCTAATGCAGTCAAAAATTATTATGCTCATATGTGTCTGAGAGCAGACAGTATTTCATCTTGCATGGTAACCTTGAGCATTTCTTCAAATCATTTTTAGATCCTTTAACATATCGGAAATGTCACAGGAAAGGCTAGAGGGACAGAACATAGAATCTCTTCAAGTACGCAATAAATTTTTTCAGGTATAAATCAGATCAGAACAGACAACTGGAGAATTTCTTGTCTAGAAGTTCTGCGTCAAATCTTTCTAATAAAGACTATCTGAGACTACCACTGGTATCATTAGATTAAAGATCTCAAACCAAAGTTTAGCCAGTTTCTAACTTGTACTAGAACCCAAAAGTTTAGAACTCTAAATTGATGTTTGTTTACTTTTTCTCCCCCTAAACTACTGATTTCATTTAAAACAGATCTTTCACATCAACATAATCTCACAACTACTTCTATTCACTTTCAGGGATGCCCTGATTGGATCAGTACATTATACCAGAGGTCTAAAAATATTCTGGATCTGAACTCCTAAACGATGGATTTGTATAAAAAAAAATACTTCAACTTGAGCATGTACACTGTCTATCAAGGCCTACATATCAATCACATTAACATTTTTAACCAGAATATTCCTCAGCTTAGAATTTTGATGTTCTTCATTTATACTGACAATCCTTTGACATTCAATATAAAAAAATTGAAAATCATTCTTAACAGAAAAAAAAGTTTTCAATTAAAAATAAATAAATAAAAAAAAAATTGTTTCAATGCAGAATTTAAGACTTTTTTTAATTGAAGACATACCCCAGGTGATTTTGAACACATGAGCGTGGATCTTGCCCTTGATCTGGGGCTTGCCCGGGCAGTCGGGCTTGGCAGGCAGGGTTCTGTAGGGTACAACGTCGCTCCACTTACCAACACCCTCGTCATTTTTGGCTGCCAGCTGTTGACACATCCAGTAAAGAATATATGATAACATGTATTATATTCATAGTAAAACTGCCTTGTATAATGAAACATGGATCTATTTTACCACAAAATCTGGAGGAACTCTGTCTAAGATTGGGACCTCAAAATCTATATTTTGTTATTTGTTTAGCTGATTTTGATGTACAATGTGGTCCAATGTTTCTAGACCTGGACCCCAAATAAAGCTTTATCATGAAGCAGCACTGTATTTGACATAACAATTAGAAATTCACTTAACTTCAGTCACTAAACAATTGCACTGAAATATATGTCAAGGGAGAGAAGTCTGTAATGAATACTGGTATCATCATTCAATGATTACATTGTTTAAATAGCCTTGACACCACTTTGTATACCAATAAAAGTATAAGCCCTACTTTTGAGTCACACATGGGAAACTTTGCTAATAATCTCTCTCTTATTTCTCCCCTTTTTCCCCACTCTCTCCCTTTCCTTTTTGTCTCCTCTCTCTCAATTCCTCTACCCTCTCTGAATGTGTCACCCCTTTTTTCCCCCAAATTTTTTTTTTTCTTCGAAGGTTCCGAACTCTATAGTCCAGTAAGGGTCCATTATATACCGGAATAAAGCCATGACCCTGAAAAAAACCCAACAACAACAGACTCACAATTAAACACAATACCTTATCCTGAACTGTATTAGAAATTATCAAACAGTAACAAGCCATTAGAAAAAAAGAAGAAAAAAAAGAATTACATATTTACGGTAAGTCAGAATAGACGATATAACAAATTTTGATAGCATCCTAAGTAATACATTATATTATTGTATTTTTGTGCTATCGCAGGTTGTTTGTCTTATTTGGTACATCCTCTATATACTCTGCTCTGGCGCAATGTTCAGTATCAACTAGAACTGCCATTGTCATGGCAAAAATACCCCCACATACCGCTTTGTCACAGGAACTTTTTAAATGACGCAAATGGGGGTTACAGTTCTTTGGCACTGCACTTATCTTCAATGAGATCTATTCACATATGAAGTTTCAAATTGAAATCTCTTATCCTTTTTGAGCTATGGTTCGGACAAAAATTAAGTATGAAAATTTACAAAGGGCAATAACTCCTAAATTATGCACAGAGAGTTATGGTTCTTGATCACTGCATGCCCCCTCAATGAGATCCATCCACATATGAAGTTTCATCTTGAAAGCTTTTATACTTTTTGATTAACAGCCCAAACAAAAATTAAGTATGAAAATTTACACAGGGCAAAAACTCCTAAATTACCCAACAGAGAGTTATGGTTCTTGGTCACTGCATGCCCCCTCAATGAGATCTATCTACATATGAAGTTTCATCTTGAAAGCTTTTATACTTTTTGATTTACAGCCCAAACAAAAATTAAGTATGAAAATTTACAAAGGGCAATAACTAAAAAAATACACGACAAAGAGTTATGGTTCATGGTCACTGCACGCCCCCTCAATGAGATCTATCCACATATGAAGTTTCATCTTGATATCTTTTATACTTTTTGATACAGCCCAAAAAATTAAGATGAAAATTTACAAGGCAATAACTAAAATATGACAAGAGTTATGGTTCTGTCACTGCACCCCCCTCAATGAGATCTATCCACATATGAAGTTTCATCTTGATGCCTTTTATACTTTTTGAGTTACGGCCCAGACAAATTAAGTATGTAAATTTACAAAGGGCAATAACTCCAAAATTATGCAACAGAGAGTTGTGGTTCTTGATCACTGCACCCCACCTCAATGAGATCTATCCACATATGAAGTTTCATCTTGATGCCTTTTATACTTTTTGAGTTACGGCCCAGACAAATTAAGTATGTAAATTTACAAAGGGCAATAACTCCAAAATTACATAACAGAGAGTTATGGTTCTTGGTCACTGCACTCCCCTCAACGAGATCTATCCACATATGAAGTTTCATCTTGATACCTTTCTTACTTTTTGAGTTACGGCCCAGACAAAACAAACAACAGTCGGACGGCCAGACAGACAAGCTGAATCCAGTATACCCCCCTTATAACTTTGTTATGCGGGGGGTTTAAAAACACCTTACCATAGATGTTAAAACATAAACAAGTCATGCTTGATGAAAGATGGCAAACTTACAGAGCCCTCATCTTCCAGTTGTAGCTGGAACTCGTCGTCATTTGGCCGTTTGATCCAGGATATATGGAGTTCTGTGACGAAGCGGTCCGACAACATGGGCGGGTCTGGCTGGGAGGGGGCTGAGCCACTAGTGCAGTATGTCACCACCTTACTGAACTCACTGCAACACACAGGCACACCCATGTACATGCAGCTGTATGCAAGTAGCATTATGGGCAAGCTTTTCAGACATTATCCTTCAATTATGCTAATTCACCAACTGAATACATTTTTCTTTTTTTAAATGGAATGCAGATAGAACATAAGAAGTGTTCTGCCCAGAAATTCAAAACAGTAGGACCAAAGGGCCCTCTTGGTTAAAAAATGATGGGCCATTTTCAAATCATATGGGCCCAAGAAAAAATAATTTAACAAAAAAAAAAATATATATGGTAAAAATCAATTACCTGTATTTTACAGTTAATCTTATATTGGTTTTCATTATAATAGGTACTGCATTTTACATTTTAAAGCAATTTTTAAGCAAAATCTAACTTTTAAAAAACAACTTCATGTATTTAAAGTTATTTACAGTTTCTGACCGACACTGAGTCTATTTTACACTATATAGTCTTCTGGGCTACAGGATTTCAAATTTTCTAACGTTCAATTCAAATGTTTTGGCAAAGTCGTCTCTAAAGAGTGGGTTTGGAAGAGGAAATTTCAGTTTTCTTAATGTTTGATTCAATTTGTTTTTGAACTGCCAATGAAAACACAGCATTTGGAGATGGCCTAATTCATTGCCAAAGACACTATCGACATTGTAGAGAAAAAATGAAGAGTGGTAAAACGTCCTGCCTGCGGGTGCACCTGTAGGGCCCCTTAATCTTATTTTTCGTGGGCCATCTGTAATTTTCCCGCGCCAATGACACAAGGGCGCATCCTTGTCAGAACACTAAGTAAATATGACTATGAATGCCCAAAGTTTACAGATGCTCCCACTGATGCCATTTACCATGAAGTCAGGGGACATAACCCTGTTAACATTTGATGAATTTTCGTCATAAACCAATCTTCCATATGGTCCACAATATGGATGGACAAGTTAAAAATTTACACCCTTCTTCTCAGAAGTAGGAGCATAACAATATGACAAGTGACAGTGCAACATGTACGATTCTGGTATGAACTTCCTTTCGCTAGATGAAGAACAAATATGCAAGATAATAGGAATCCACCATGAGTATTCATGTAGAATAGGGATATCTTAACCGAGGGTCAGAAATTTCAGGCAGGGATGAGGAGAGCCTCGTCCCTGCCTGAAATTTCTGATCCAAAGGGTGAAATATCCCTTTCCTTCATGAATTTACGAATGATGGATTTTTTTCTCCCATGATCGATTATTACTTGCCACAGACCATCAGCCTCGATTTAATAAACATATCGTGCTTCCATTTATTTTATTTTTTTTGCTTTTTTTTCTTCATATTTTTCTTGCTGCTTAACAAATTAAAACAATAACAACATGAAAGAAATCGGCATTTTAAAGTACATACCCAAGTATGTACCTAAAATCTGATGTTTGTTCAACTGGGAATTACCATTTGCTTAAAATAACTTAGTTAAAAACACCACTGTCCTTCACAGTACATAATATTCCCCCCAAATATTAACCCTATTTCACATTCGTAGTAGTAACTGATAATAAAGGGATAACTAACTAGATATATAATATTTTCAAACATATATCTATTCACATGAATTACAACAAGTTAGTTTTGTATCTTGATAAAATGTATAACTTACAGTCATCATTGTTTATTTACGTGACATGGAAAAAGAAAGCTGATCACGTGACATGGAAGAAGGAGTTTCTTCCATGAGGGAAATCCCTATCTTTGTATGCTGAACATGGGAGAAAAAACAATTCTGTGACCTACCTCTTGCCAGAGCTGTTCACTGCTGCAAGGCGGAAGGAATACTTTGTTGAGGCCAGAAGTTTGGAGACACGGAACTGCTTGGTGGGCCCATTGTACACCTCTATAAATTTACCGCTAGTTCCCTCGCCAACTTCGTATTCCAACAGATAGGCAGAGATCTTAGAGCCATTTTCACATGGTGCCTGCAGATAGACAGACAGACAGACACACATTATACTTTGTGTTTATGCCAGGGTGTGAAATTCCACTCACCTGATGGCTATGGAAAATTTATATTTTTTTCTTTATCTGACTATCAAATGATAAATTGAGGAATTTTTACATCCCTGTAGAATGTTGGACTTTTCGGAGATTTCTGCTCAGGGTTTCCCCTATTTAATGATGTGGCAAAATTTGACTATATGAGGCAATGGTTTGAATGTAATCAACTTATCATGACCAAAGGGATATTCTGCCTAGAAAACAATAATTGCAGTTTAACCCTTAGAGGATACCATGAAAAGACCTATGCGAACAGCATAAAACTAGATCAGCCTGCGAGTAACTCGCAGGCTAATCAGGTTTTATGCTGTTCGCTGCTCCTCAGTGGTCTGGTAATGAGGATTTTACAATTAAATTTGGTAAGGTTTGAGTTTGGCTTTCTGCAGATCAGGCTTTATGTGGTACCTACTGAGTGTGTCAAAATGAGTCTATATGAGGGAAAGGGTTAAGAGAGTCTCACAACACCTTTTGTTCAATTCATGAGGCTGATTCTGAGTATTTTGCAGTTATACATGCATACAAATATGCTTTTGACTAGAAGCATCATAAAGTTCTCAAGCCACTTATAATTTTAACATGTAACTTTTCCAAACGTACACACAAAAATATTTGAAATAAATCCTCAAACACTCTGTGATATTTCAAGAACACTTTTTTGTTGTTGAAAATTTCACTTTCTCATATTCATAAACTAGGTTGCAATTTTTTGAAAGAGGCTTTATTAATTTTGTAGAATCAGAAAGAAAAATATCATTTCTGTTTTATGTGTGTTTAATATACCATGAATTTCGTTCGACACTTGCTGTTTTAATCTGTACTATTACCCTTAAACATCTGTTTTGAGTAAAGTTGAGAGACCGTTATCAAAAATATGTTCTGAAACTGTCAACAGCTGCATAGTAAAATTACAAAGTCTGTTAGCTTAGATCTCGCATACTAAAAGCCCTAAACTGAACGCATAAAGTTTAGAAGATTTACTTGTCTAGTAGAATTATGAGATATCAAGCAGTATGTAGAACAAACTATTACAAGAAAATGAAGGCATACAGCTATCATAACAAAATACATATTTAAGAGGTCTATAGATTCCTGTCTTTAATCTAGACTGCTTTATTTTTTTAACACTTTGCTTCATATAGGCTCATTTTGACACATTGGCAAACAGAAGAGACCCAGATCTCCATTCTGCTGGGTAAAAAAAAAGCTGTAATTTGAATACAAGACCTGATGTTATTATGGCCGTCTTTTTCCATCGAAAGTAGGTCATATAAGGACATAGAAGTTATAGCAGATTTAGTGAAAGGTCAACCTACACTGACCCAACGATGCCCAACACCCACCCGGACATCATCAATTAAAAGGGCAGAATTTTTTGTTGAAAATCCTGTCCAAAAAGGCTGTAATTTGCTTAGAATCAAAGGAAATGTTATATTTCTTGTTTGGAATAGAACATAATAGGGATAGGAAGACATGTGTGAAGTTTTAATCCAATATATGCAGCCATTATTGAGGTTTAACTTTACACACAAACTTAAACCAAAGCATTAAAACCATGCATACACCTACACTGGAGTGCAAGTAGGCTAGCTCTCCTTATTCTTAGAATAGTCAAGGTAAAAACCAATGGTATTTTGCTGACGAATTCCCACAGTTCAGCTGAAACTGGAGCTCAGATACCTAGCTCTATAACTGACTTATAAAAAAACACATAAGATCTTCAACGATAATCTATGTCATCTTTTATCTGAAATCTTGAATTATACCTGCACAAGGGTAATTTAAATCTTCATCTAGGGTGGGTTAAAAAAAATCAATGACATGGCCATAGGAACTCTAGTAATGTGGTTAAAAGTAACTTGTTCACAGATGATCGGAAGAATGTTAATATTGGTGAAATCTTTTTTTCCTGACAAACTTGGCAAGTGTAAGTCACATTACATGGAAAAACGCAATTTTCGTAAACCCAACTCTGGCGGAATCGGTCTAATATAAAATATGTTATCCCTGAAGCAAGTGCTTGCGATATTACGTAACACGTTCCACAACATGGCATTTTCACCAAGTCTGGGTAGTGTTTTCATAAGTTAAGTCTATAAGGTCAGCCCATGCGTGAAGAGGGAATATGACCAGTCAAGTTAAATAGAAAATCAAAATACAGGTTTTAAAAAATCTAAATATAGTTTCAATACCGCATGTGACAGTATTTCCTATGATGGGGAAACCACCCATTTTTTTTAACAATCACAGATGGTTTTTCATTGGGTAATCATGCTTCTGTAGACGGGTATTGATAAACGTAATATACACAGATAGTTAAAAATCAAGTTCTTAGTCAATGACCATCTTTGAACGAGCTGCTTTAAAAAACCAGCCTTGGGATTATATAGGATGCTTGCTGGCTGGTCTGGTATTATTTCAAGTTTTTTTTGTGTGCAATTTTGGAAAGTGACCCATAACCTTCAAGTAGGCTATTTTTGCACAAAGATGTAAGAAACTGGGATAGAAAAGCTGCCTCACCATTGAGATATCACACCATAGACATGTGGCATGATACCACACCCAGTCACATCATCCTGGAGCTGTGCCCACCAGTCTTGGAACTACCCTTATAGGCTGGCAACCGGGCAGTAACTTAAGTATGTGGCAGCCAGGGATCAAACCCACTACCTCCAAGTTCCATGATAGTCGACAAAACCACCCAGCCACTGAGACTGGTCCTAAATTCCTTGTAACCTGAATTCTCCATAATCTTTACATTAATATACCTGTAAAACAAATTAAACTGAAACTTTTCTTAAAGGTGAGCAATACCCATGCATCTCACCTTATCCTCACACAATATGAGCATAGGAGGAAACATAATTGAAAGGGCCAGGAAAAGACATGACAAGCATAAAACAAACATGAGAACAGTGACATCAGAATACATACATTCCATTTTAATGATATTGAAGTTTTAGTTTTCTGGAAGAGTTTCGGTGATTGTGGTTGGTCTGGCTCACAAACTGCAGTCTTAAAGCAAATAGCTTCTGTTGGTGATCCTCGCAAGTCGTCCAGTGTTGTGCACACTCTGCAAATAAAGCTGGTCATGAGAGAATCTTGATCCTACAAAGGGCATGTCACAGTGATCAAATGATTACTTAAATGTTATCGCATACATTAACCCTTTACCTCATGAATATTCATGTACAAGTATAAAATTGGATGGATATTTAATTAACTGGATTTTAAACGGTTTATGAATCAACAGATTTTTGTTTGCCTTACAAACTAGATAAAACCTAAGCTACAATATTGTATGAGCAAACATAGTTGACCCTGATCAGATATCTTCTGGAAGGAGCTGTCTGATCAAGGTCTCCTCTGTTTGCTCATACAATATTGTATCTCAGATTCTACATTGTCTTCACAGCACAGAAAAAAATCCATTGTTCCATATACCACTTCAAATTCTGCGCATTAATATTCGAAATGTCATAAATTTGGACATGAATATTCATGATGTTAACTGTACAAGTTATCTGAGCAATTCAAATTCTTCAAACTCTGAATAAAGAGTATGGGGAACATACCATAATTATGTAACCACCAAAATCTCGTCAAACATGCATCAGATTTACCTTGAATTATTTGTTGGCACATTATAGATAACAGTTTTTGTTCACTTTTTCCCTTACTGGCTTCGAAACTCTACAATACAGCACATAAAATTGATCAAATACTGCCATTAAAGCCTGGGAGGGGCAACTGACAGGAAGTGGGAGGAACCTAATATTCAGGCCACACCCCTACTTACTTAAGGTGGTATTCTGTAGCTGGCTTCAAGTCCTTCAGCGTGATCTCTGTAGCATCTCCACTGTAAACACACACAAACACCTGTTAACTTAACCTCATGATACATATACAGCCTGAGTATAAGCCATTTCACCTGGCTTTCAGTATTCCATGTCATGTACAGGTTTGCCACCTGATTTAACAGGCCAATCATCTGCTGGTCTCAAATATGACACAATATGGCTGGTGTGACTGCATCGGCTGCAATCACAGGGCCTAAAAAGTCTTCTCTGTCAAGTCTTATACCGCATATGCTTAAGAAATTCAACACATCTACTTACTTATTTACTTACTTTTTACCATGCATTCTGAGTTTAGATCAACAACAGAGGTCACATACAAGATATTTACAAATGAACATGTGTTGGTAAGTAAAAATTTTCATCAACATTAATCCCATCATAATGCAGACCTATGAATCTACACAATATACGATTTTGATATCCCAAATCAATATTCACAAGAAAACTACATCACCCATTACTATTCCAAGACAATGTCAAGGTCAGGGATCAAACCCATGACCTACTGGTTAAAGGGCTAACAAACGATTAAAATACACCATTAAAAACAATAGAAATTAATCCTAAAACAATGATGGTGATCAATATTCAATGGCGAAAACTGGAAATGTCCTGTTGCTGCTTAGCTATGTCAAGCCAACAAAAGGTGTATAAAAGGTGAAGGTGGCCATAAAAATAGTACAAGCGATGTAATATATAAAACTGATTGTCTATAGCTATAACATATAAACTGCCAGCATAAATTGCCAACTTGTGGGGCTATAATTAATCATTTGATGAATGGATACCAGGACCTACCTGTAGACTAACTTGTATTTGCCGTCGCGTCCCTTCTCACATAGCATCAACTCATAGCAGAATTCTGCTGGGTCGATCTCGTACTCCTTGATATCATAGTCAGGCGGCGACAGCTGTATCAGAGCACTTCGAGGGTCGATGTCCGTCACCTGCGCACAAGGAACACACATTTAACCCTTAACCTCTCGAATCTTCATGTACAAATCTTTACCAAAATTAATATTAATTTAACCCTTTGCCTCATGAATATTCAATGTAATTTGTCTATCTTCAGCAATTTAAACGATGTATGAATATGCATGTAAAAACCTATTACTTTATGAATTTAACTAACTAAATGATATAAATATATACGAAACAATGCATTTTCATCGTTCTGCAGATTGAGTGGAAACTGGGTTACAATACAAGTTAACTGAGGAGACCCTGGCCAGATATCTAATATAGGTCTGCTAACTGTCTGCCAAGGCATAAAAACACATCAATATGAGATAAAGAGTATAAGTCATTTGAACACCTGAATTAATCTTTCCTTTCATTCTTGGTTAAATTTTCTACCAAAATGATAAAAAAAAGTTTTGTTTTTTTTTTAAACAATGGAACACGTATCTGGCATAAACCTATATTCCACATCAATAAAACAGTAATTATCACTAAAATGTTTTATAAAAATCACATTACATGTAATTTTTTTTTAATTCAAAACATTTTACATTTTAATTGATACTTTAAAAAAAAAAAAAAATGAAAAAAGCAGAAAGCTAAAAAAAAAAAAACCAATTAAAAAAAAAAATAAAAAATTAATATATTAATCATCTTTACAGACATCCTGTCAATAAATCTATCTGCTCGCCCCATCTGCATTTCATCAAACCCTGCAGTTTATTAACAAGGCAGCTTACTTATATCATTGAACAGGTAAGACAAACTATGCCATACAGGTAATCTGCTCAAACCTCACATTTGTTTGACTTTTCAGCAAAAACATTTTCAACTTCAGTCGTTAATGAAACTATAATTTCCAGAAATTATACAGACTTTTTGCCAAAATGTGTGGTTAAGATGATTTTTTGTCTCTATTACAGCAAGCTTTTAATTAACTTTTTGATAATTTATTCATCATTTTTTGTAAACATTTATGTAGATGGGTAATGAATCACTTATATTTTTTGTTACAGTATTCATTTATGTTTTCACAATTAATGTCTTTATTTCTGTTTCCAACAAAAAAGAGCTTCTGGCCCCGCATTCTCAAAAAATAAAAATGGTACTTAAGTATGATTGTCATTCTCAGACTCAAACTATACCCATTAGTTTCAATAGGGACTCGAGTATGATACTCAAACATGAGCCTGAGATTTCCAGAACACACGGCTAACTGTGTAGTACAACAATTCTGAAGACCTATTTTCAGCACGAGCATGCATACACCAGCATGTATGCTAAGTTTTTATCTTCTAAAATCAATAATGAAGAAATTAGGTCTATGTTCTGAGTTGAGAAAAATCTTGATCTTGAGTTCATCCTTGAGACAAGGATCAGCTTGCTACATAAACTATTGATTTTGAAGAAAGAAGCAAGAACCTACAAACTTCATGTTTATAATTGGGTGAACCAAGCAACTCTCCAATAATACTTTTGACACAGATAAAGAGGCATAATTCTTACAAATCCTTATTACAGTTATCTGCACTTGTCTGCTGATTAGTCTTTTCATGATAAATCATTACTCAACTGAAGGCATCATCAGCAACTGTTATCAAACTTCATGTAATGAGAGTGTAGGACAGGACATGATGGGACAACAGTCCAGTAATCAGTTCAGTAAATAGCTCAGTAATCAGTCCAGTAATTATTTCAATAAACAGTTAAGTAACCAGTCCAATAATCAGTACCAGTTCAGTAATCAGCCAATTAATCAGTTCAGTAACCTGTCAAGAAATCAATTCAGTAAACAGTTTAGTAATCAGTTCAAATAACAGTTCAGTAATCAGTTCAGTAAATAATCACATGATCAGTTCAGTAATCAGTTCAGTAAACAATCACATGATCAGTTCAGTAACCAGTTCAGTAAATAATCACATGATCAGTTCAGTAATCAGTTCAGTAAATAATCACATGATCAGTTCAGTAATCAGTTCAGTAAATAATCACATGATCAGTTCAGTAATCAGTTCAGTAAACAATCACATGATCAGTTCAGTAATCAGTTCAGTAAATAATCACATGATCAGTTCAGTAATCAGTTCAGTAAACAATCACATGATCAGTTCAGTAACCAGTTCAGTAAATAATCACATGATCAGTTCAGTAATCAGTTCAGTAAATAATCACATGATCAGTTCAGTAATCAGTTCAGTAAACAATCACATGATCAGTTCAGTAATCAGTTCAGTAAATAATCACATGATCAGTTCAGTAATCAGTTCAGTAAACAATCACATGATCAGTTCAGTAACCAGTTCATTTACCTGAGCGATAAAGTTAGTAGACTGAGGGACGAACTTGCTACAAACCACATGCTTGGATACACTCTGAAAAACCAAAATCTCTACAAAACCCATTCCAGTTAACGAGGCCCACTCTATGTCAGTCTGCATCTCAAGGGGCTGACCATAAAACTCCACTTCCTCCTTCTATTTCTATAATGTACTTTGAAGAGTTTCGTGGTCTGCCCTCAAAATCTGAAGCCTGTGTAGGCAGATAAATGTACCATAAAGAATAATGAAACTAGAGCTATCAATGATGATGAAGAATACCTCTATCCTGACTCAACAATGTAAAAAGATAATGTATGTTTGATAAAACTGGACTGAAGTAACAAATGTAATATAACTCTGTTTGGGCGGGTAAAATAAATGTCTATCAACCACCCAAAAGAACCTGTCCAAACTCAGTTTTAGTGATCAGGGGAAGTAACTCTTACAGTTGTATATTTTCCTCCACATGGCAACACAACATTCCCATGATTATTTAAGTGATCATTCTGTATTAAATCACCCTTAAATTATCAATTACTTTTACGCCAATTCCCACTCTGAATCAGAAACAAATTCGATTATTTTTTTACTTAATCCTTTGGATTGAAATATGTTTATTGTTCAGCATAGCTGTCTAACCTCAATTTTGACCTATTAATGGGAAAGACCAAATGAATATTTTGACGAGTATGCCTATACTAAGGGGAAAAGAGTATGCACAACAGAATTAACTCTGCCGATTGCAATCAATCCCAGTTGGAGACAAGGATTTTCCATGGCTTTCCTAGGTTCCAAGTACTGGTCCAATAAAGAAACTCTCAAGAGAGATTAGTATAAGTTATTATAGCATGTTTACCATCTATGTAAAATATTTAAGTTAAATAAAAACAAAAAATCTATATTCCATTATCATTCATATATTTTGTTTACTAACATTATTAAATCATTCTTAGCACGCACTTTGATTATATCCAATAAATCAACGAAAAATTTCCCTGCCTTTCACTAAATAATGCTCACAAAACACCCCCTGTGAATTCTATACGAGAAACTAATCTCACATCAAAATAACTTGAATAATAGAAATACCTTATTTAATGGAAATCATTTCTGGATTTCTTCGGGCATTCTAGAATTCCTAACAATCAAACAGAATTGGAACAATCATAGAAACCATGTAAGTCATTTTCACAGATATCTACATGACTATGCAATTTAGAAAAAAAAAAATCTGCAGGGCCAATGAAAAAACATTTCACCAATTTTATTCATTAAATCCCAAGGAAATTAAAAAATATATATTTTGCTACATCAGCATTTTATACTACTGTCTTTTCAAAAGTTTTAACATATGTTCCATTTTAAATATTCGCTCAAATATATTTTGATCAATTGGCATATGCATAAAATCATGTTTAAAATATCATGGTGGGCACTTCCCAAAATTCAGCAAATCAACTCAATAGATACAATGAATAATTCTCCAATTCAAGCCCCTCAGAGGAGCGAGGTCACTTGCGACCAGCAGAGAAGTCAAGGTCAGTGGGGTCAACCTACCATGCCAGTGAGAAACACACACGGGGGTTCATGGGTGGGGCTCCATGCTAAATCAGAAAGAGACATTACCTTGACCCAGCACAGCGGCCTACAAGTGACCTTGGGAGGTCCACAAGTGACCTTGGGGACCCGGCAACTGACCTTGGGTGAGGGCATGTTGGAGAGGTGGGTCTGTATGACGCGACGCTCCTCTTCCAGCTCCGAACGTTCCTCCGCGGTCGAGTGAGACAGACTGCTAATGCTGCTGGGTGTGGGCGAATCCACGCCATTTGGGCCGCCTGCAAATATACAAGATCACCCGCATTAAATCATGATTTTCATCTCCACTTAACTATATAAAATCTATCTATATGTATATCTTAAAGCAACTTGTTCACAGATGATCTCAGTAGAAACTAAAATAAATAATATTTAATCTCCCTGGTTAATGTTGGAGAAGTCCATGTTTCTTAACAAATAAACTCAGAAAGTGTAGGTCATATTGCACAGAAAAATGCTGTTTTTGTAAAGGCAATTTTGAAATAGGAGTTAAATATAGAATACAGTATCCCTGAAAAAGGTGTCTGTGGTACCATGTGACACGTTCCACATGGCGTCTTCATCAGTTCAGGGTAACAATTTTGTAAGTTCAGCCTATGAAGTAAGCGCATGCGCTAAAAGTGAATGTGATCAACCAAGTGACGGCAAATAAATATACAAGATCAGAATATAGTATTTATAATGCTAAATATAGATGGTACTGCCTATGATGGGGAAACCTCTCATTTTTTTTTTTTTTTTTTTTTACAACCACGGATGATTGCATCGGGTGACCATGCATCTGTAGATGGGTATTGATAGACGTAATACACACATATACAGTTGAATCCCGGTTACTTCACCACCTCTCATTCAAATACCCGGCATCATTCGAAATACTTTGTTGGTCCCCATCACTCTCCTTCTTATTTCTATATAAAAATATCTGGGTTACTCAAATTTGTGCCATTCGAATACCTGGCCTCATCCGAAAAGATATTTTGGCCTGTGCCAATCAATTTGTATGATTTTTGCACCTCCTTTTTCGAAGTCGCTGACAAGCATTAATTACCGGCAACATATTGAAAACAACTAATGGAAAGGCACGAATGTCATTTAATTACTGAAATGGGTGGAGACGGCCGCTTACAATTTGCATAAGTTGTTAACTGAATGGATATTTGTCCAGTGCAATCATAAAGGTGATGATTGTAGAATTTCGGATACGCTGGTAAAGGAAAATTAAAACAAGTTTGACAAACAGACCATGATTACATCGTTTTTGGAGACGTCGTTGATGTAACGTTGATACATGTAAAGTTTCTTGTGGTTTAGTCAGTCATGATGATTCATGTATGTATTGAAGTATGCATATATGCAGAAAAAAGATGAATGTTGGTAAATTAAATATTAATTATCCATTGCTGTTTTCAAGACGCGTTGATATTGGGCACATGTAGTCGCTTGTGATTTAGTCAGACCTGATAAATGTACATGTATGTATGTATCTTTGTTATTGACGTATGCATTGATTATCTATGTATCAAAATCATTTATGCATAAGAAAAGGAGAGTTGTAAAATAAAAACTAATTATCTATAGTCATTTTCATTTACATTACTTAATCATAGCATATTTTAAAAAGTGTACATTATATATAACATTCACTGCATGAAAAAAGTGGGTGAGATAGGCTTTTATCTCAACGATCGTCATAATTTGGGTTATTTGAATACATGCCTTACTCGAAATAAAACGCCTACCCCTGGGATTTCGAATAGCCGGGGTTTGACTATAGTTAAAACTATATAAAATATATATGTATATACATCAACTAAAGTATATAATAGATATATTTATGTACTATCTCCTTTGAACCATATATTACAAAACCTAAAGTGCACAACATGCTGTTGAACTTAAGCATTTATAGTTTTAGAGATATGTTCACCTTAACCCTTTCCCTCATATAGACTCATTTTGATGCACTCAGTAGGTACCACATAAAGCCTGATCTGCAGAAAACCACAGTTAAACCTTACCAAATTTAATTACAAAATCCTCATATCCAGACCACTGAGGAGCAGCAAACAGCATAAAACCTGATCAGAGTTACTCGCAGG
>CM037793.1:20582552-20632552 GCA_021229015.1 Solen grandis
CTGATCTGGTTTTATGCTGTTCGCATAGGTCTTTTCATGATGTCCTCTATGAGGGAAAGGGTTAAGAGTCTATGACACACAGACAAACTGTGTATTAATGTAATTACTCATAAACAAACTTTTTTGTTTTGAGTGCTATATCTCAGAATAATACACGGTGTTAAGTTAAGATGCTAGTACTCTAACACCAAAGTATCTGAATGCAACACTGTGCATTGTTCAGCTATATAGCTCCATTTCTATCTTACACGTTTGTTGGACAACAAAGTTTTACAAGTGATACAAATGTGTCGGTTTATCTTACTGTAGAATCATTGATTTTCGTTGATTTCGTGGATGGCTGTATCCACAAATATTTATCCCTACAAAACTGTTTATTTAATAGACCTCATGTTTTCTAGGACATGGTTCCATGAATATAATTATGTACCAATGAATTTGAATTAATCACAGATTCCACTTCAGTATTACAATTACTTTAGGAGTCATAAAATATACTTTTTGTTTGAACAGTGCAACTAGTGCACCCAAAAGCCTTCTATGTCTATATACCATATCTTTTGGATCGTGTTAGCATGTTTCTTTGTTTTTTGTTTCCCTCTAGAAGTATAACAATAAATCAATGATTGCCGTAACTAGTGAAACACAGAAACTGTTATACTCCCAAGACCGAGAGATTCTACTTTAATGTGATATACACCAAACTCCTTTCATGATTAATAGTTTGTCCGATGCAGCATGATGTCACAATATCTATCACAAATTGAATCGTTATTCATTCCAAAACACAGGTACTTTATTGTCTGGTTGCAATTGCAATCAGAATCCATCCGTTTCTCTGCGAAAAAGGTAAAAATGTTCACTGCAACTGTTCATTTTGCGGATCATTTCACAGCGCATGTAAAGAGAAGAGTCACCTTTTCAGGAGCTTTACCTTGCTCTATAGCCTCCCTGTTCAGGAATCTAACTTTGAACAATTAGATGGAGATTGCTCCCGTCCTCAATTTCCTTCCTAGTGTCTACGATAATTAAGTCTCCGGATTACTCAGAAATAATGAACTGTCTTGTACCAGCTTGAGGAAAAACTAGAGAGAAATGAAGGGGGGGGAGCTTTCTAGGAAATGAAAGTTATCATATAGCTTTCAGAGAAGAAGAGCCAAGATCCCTGGAAACTCTTCAGTATAACTTGTATGCCAATTCCTGATAACTAATGCCTATCACTTTTATCTCTCCTGCCACAAAGTGCCCGGCTAATTACAGCAGCAAATAAGTTAATTAATACCCTTTGAGAGTTTTAACTGCCCCATTGAACACCTAGTTTGTTTTCCTTCTAGGTGCTGATAAACACTTACTATTTGTAATTCAAACCCCCCTCCCTACTAACATCCATACAGCCTCCATCACTTATTACCTGCTTTCTCTTCAGATGATACATGATAGCTTTGAACAGAATTATGAGATAATGATTTTAATTACGATCTCTTCATCTTTAATTAACCGAATGTAATCCTCCTATCAAGACTTTGGGGAGTAAATCATATCAAATATTTAGAACAGATGCCAAAACAATCGTACCAAAGGTATGTATCAGCTACTGTGAACTCATCAATTTTCAAGGAACACTGACTGTCGTTAATGTCGTGTTATTTATAAACATTTACCTCCATGAAAATTGTTCCCCTTATATACCTTGCCTGTTTAAGAACACAAACACACAAATAAATACAATCATGTATGTCTATGAAATTCCCTTAGGAACAGAATCAACAAAATTTAATGTCAAAGATCATATTAAGATAATACTGATTCTACAGTATCCTTATAAATAATCATTCATTCAACACTGAGCAAGCAATGCAGTGTGATCTACAGAAGTTTTAGCTTCAGTTTATTTGTCTTCAAATTAATATATAAAACCTATTTTACATACTGTACAATTGTATCAGCAATAAAAATAATTATGCAGAGTAAACTTTATTGTACAATTGTGATATCCAAAAAGCATTATTGCAAAAATTAATATTTATCCCCATTCACCAGGTTTTCTCTATGGAAGCCATAAACCTATTTTTGACCTTCAACCTCTGTAAGTGTAACCTTGATCTTTGACCTATGAACCTGAGCCATGAGCCTACATCATCGTCTTATTGCATGACAAAATTACTGTCCGGATTAAGAAAGCGGACGAATACACCTGCACGCCTTACCACCCAACTTTGCCAAAATAATAACCAGGGGAAAAAAAACCCCCCCCCCCCCCCCAAAAAAAATGAATCAGCAAAACTTCAGTTAATTTCATTCAAAGGAGTGCCACTTAACAGTAAAACCAACCTGCATGATGTTAAGTGATATGTTTTCATTCACAATAATATTCTTGGAATCCTCGATGAAAACCCTAAAGAACTGCATGAATTGAGTAAGATGCCAGGCAAAGAGATAAGACTTCCGATTAACTTCAAAAGAAGTGTACTTCTACAACAGCAATTTGCCTAGCAATTTCTGATTCACCATCAAAACTTATGTGCTGTATGACCCCTGTTAAAATGCTCCAGTAAAACATCTTGCTGATGGTATTTCAGCCATTTGGAGACTATGTCTACTTGAGACAGATATAGTAACCTAAGTGATATCATGCTGTAGACATGTGGCATGATACCACACCCAGTCACATTATCCTAACACAGAGCCAACCAGTCCTGGAATTACTCATACATGCTGAGCGACAATCAAGGGAGCAATACCAGTACCCTTTTTTTTTGCTTTGGTATGTTGCAGATCATGGGTATCAAACCCACACCTCCAGAATGCTGGGTAGACGCTCTTACCACATGGTTCCCAATGTTGACATTGTTGTGAGCTAACTATTAGAAGGAGAAACTTTAACTTGCAATTTTTCTTATGGAATCTTTCACGCAAATAGGCATTTGTCGAAATCTTTCGAGGACGAAATTCACAGACGCTTTTACAGTGTATGTGTGTTCTGATTTAGCTCAAAAAATTATAAGATACTCTGGGATTTTAACATAGTACCTGGAATGGTTACCTGATATTTATGTACAAATCGGGGCTGGCAGTGCATTTATTAGAGACAAGGCTTTCAAACAAGGTTATACGATAAGATATGCCAAACCTTCTGTCTCTTTTGCCACATCTTTTTCTTCTACTTGGCAACTTGTTATTTACAGCAACTGCTTCATCTTGCTTATCAAACTAGATCACATTTCAATGATTTGTTCCGAGAAAAGCAACACATTCTTGTGTGTAATTTCAAAATTTAATCGCTGGAAAACTTTCTACAATCCTCATGTGTTAACATGGTTGCAGTTTTCATTTTATCTTTAACAATTAATCGAAACCAAACTTGAGGTGTATTAGAGTTTGTTCTTGAAGATGTTGAAGAAGTTAAACTAGAGTAATCCACTGAGGCTTTTGATAAAATATCCTCTGTGCAATGTTTGTTTGTTGGGTTTAACATCCCACCAACAGTGTTTCAGTCATTTGTAGAATATGTCTACCTACTTGAGACAGATATAGTACTGCCACCCTGTAGACATGTGGCATGATACCTCATCCAGTTATTATCCTGACACCAGGCCAACCGTTCCCTTATATGCTGAGCACCAAGGAAAGAAGCTATACCAGTACCATTTTTTACGACTTTGGTATGCCAGGGCTCGGCATCGAACCAACATGTTTAATTAGGTTAATCACCAGGCATGGTATCTGCGCAATGCAGTATCTCCCTTTATAAATTCCAGAATGAAATTATCTTACATCATGCACATCTCCAATTTACAAAGTAACCTTAACCCTGAAACTCTAACAATTTCTGAGGGGTCACGCTTACAAGATCAGCCCATTTCACAACTCTCAGACAAGTTTAAGTTCATTTTCTCCTCATGGAATTGTCAATCCGAAATTTTCTTGTTATATACTCACATCTACATAATAGAGCAAATGTTACATTTAACTCTAACAATAATGGAGGAGTCACATTTACAAGATTTACAGCACATATAATCTCTACAGAGACACGCTTAAGTTAAATGATCTCCCCTTGGAGATGTCAGAATTATCTTTCTTTGTGCACATGATCTTCACATGGTGTACTACCTTGGGGTCACATTCTTATATTACAAAAGGACAAACTAGCTATATGAATAATGCAGTTCTTATTTGGTGTCAAAGTCAAGATGCCAAGTTCTTTTGAACTGATTTTTACTATACTTGGGATTAACATCCCACAGACGTTATTTCATTTCAGTCATTTTGGGGACTTTGTCTGTATGAGAGAGATATCAGTGCTGTCTTACTACTGTGATACCAAACCTAGTCACATTATTTTGACAATGAGCCAATCTAGTCCTGGAACTACCCCTACACCCTGAGTGCCAAGAACATGGTGGTACATGGTGAGCCAGGAATCAAACCCACGACATACACCCCCCACCCTTCCCTAACAATTAGACCACAAGCTGGATGGATTATGCAGAGTTGTACTGCAGATGTGTGACAATAAATCTGGTCAAACAAAATTTTTGGGTCAATCTTTGGGCATGTTTGATTGATATTTGCATGTAACTATACACATCATAATTTTATGTATTTGAAGATGCAAAGTTGTGGATATGAAAATTGAAAATGATTGATAACTGATAATATATTTATGGAGACTGACAAATCCTCCTTAAATTGATTATTCAAGTTATTCCAATACTGGTTTCCAGACACTTGAGGTCAAAATTGAGACTGATTGCAAGTTAATGTCACTTGATAGTGATGATTATTAAATCACAAACCATGATTATGGCGGTGAATTTTCACAGAGAGTTATCAAGTTTGTTTCAGGACATTGACCCAAGACAATATAATTCAAACACAGAACATTTCAAAGCCAGATGGCAGCACCAACAGATTCTCATATGACTGGTTCTATTTATTCCATTTACTGTAGCGTAGGAGTATATACATCAGATTACCAGTCCGACACTGGGACTCCTGGGAGAGGAAGTGACATTTCTGCTGTACTTTAATCTATGCTGAATCTGCATAATTCATCATCCAATTAAAAGTTCACAAAAATGGCGGAATCAAAAGTCCACATGACTTCAAAATGAGGACTCCGAAAAAAAATATTTCAGCACGAAAAAACAGCATGATAAATCTTGCATTCTGCAAAAACACACACAAAAAAAAGCATTGCAAAACTATGCAGAGAGAGTGAAAGCTGTCTCAAGATAAGATATTACAGGAGTAGGAAAGACAGGTCCATCATTAAGAAAACACTCCACATAAAATTGGCATCACCAGGGAATGAAACTATGGATCTTTGTAAAGTAGATCTAACAGAATACGGCTTTTAAGTTAAACAAACAAACACAGATTGGAGACCTGTTTTTGATATAAAATCATTTGGTAATGCTTCTGACAGGATTGAGCAATTGCTGTGTTAAACTTCTGTGTTCTATACTCTTTTTAAAATGAAAGTACATATGCTGGCTTTTGTTGATTGAAAGTCACTGTTTAAATCTTTATTCTTCTTAAGGTGATTGAGAAACAAGTTCTTAATAATCCTGTCAATAGTTCCTGGGCTGGACCAGTACTTAGAACATCAATTCAAATTAAGTATTTCTTTCCAAAGTTTATTGCACATTGGAATGAACATTTTAATGACAATCCTCAGTGGCCTAGTGGTTGGAACATTAACCTCTTGAGTTGAAAGTTGCGGGTTTAATCCCTAACTGTGCAATACCAAAGTCCTTTAAAATGGAACTTGCAGCTCCCCGATAGGCACTCCCCATATAAAGGGAGTTCCAGGACTGGTTGGCCCAGTGTCAGGATAAATGTGACTGGGTATGGTATCATGCCACATGTCTGTAATATAGTAGGACTATGTCTGTCTGTCAGTGGGACGTTTACCCAACAAAAAAATATTGTATAACCAATATTGTGTGCATTTTCTTTTATTTCAAAAGGATTGGTATCATCAGCGATTCTTTGCAGCCCAAATAAAAGAACTTCACACGGTTTTCTCTGACACATAAAACTGGCCATTTTGACCAACAAATTACCATACCCCCTCTCCCAAATATTGCATGATTATTTATTAGGTTTAACGTGCTGCAGAAAGTATTTCAGTCATTTGGAGACTTTTTTCTTACTTGAGACAGATACACTATAACATATGACCACACCAAGTCACATTATCCTGACACCTGGCAAACCAGTCCTGGAACTTCCCTCATACGCAGAACGTCAAGCAAGGGAGTTATACCAATACCATTTTTTTATGATTTTAGTTTTCTCCATATTTCAAATTATGTAGTCTCTTTATCAATAAATCAAGGAAAACCTTGCTATTTCTGATTAAAATAATACAGTTTAATTAACAACATTTGAGTGCACATTTTCTTTTGCAACAGAGTATTCTTTCCATTTCAACATTGCCTTTAGAACAAGTGGGAAACCTCATGTCGCTGATCTTAGAAGGTATAAATTTCCAATAATCTTGCTTGAAATAAAAATTAATGAGCACATGCAATAGCATTTTAAGCTTTTAACAGAAGCTGACCTACTTTAATTTCCCTGTAAATTTTCTCTGTTTAAAACAAGCACAACGAGAAATTGGTTGACGTGCTCCTGTCTCAGTCAAACTCATTAAAATGATCTTTTTGAGATTAATGATTTTTTTTCCACTTGAATACATGTACATGTACTACTGATTGCCAAGTCATCAAAACATGACATTGTCTAATTATGAAATAAATGGTTCATTACGATTCAACAGTGTAAAAAATGGTAAACTGAAGTTTTTTGGAATGCCAACCTTTGACTTTATTTCTTCGAGGAGGTCCCCTGTCCCGATTATAATACCCTTCATTTTCCCGGATCTGGTGTTTCCGTTTCATCCGAGTGCGCATTCTGTTGGCTCGTTCTTCCATTGAGTTGATTGGAGGACTGGGACCTATAAATAGATAAAAAAAGAACTCACAGAAATGTATACCTTCTACTTTTATAATGTTTTTATGTTATAAAGAACATAATTTATCACGGCTATAAAATAAAACATCTTAACAGAACTAGCTTATAATGTGTGAAGATTTTACAGGATAACTTTCATCTTCAGTCTTTACAACCAATACCTTAAATTATCTTGACTCTTAATCATTGTTAGTTTTTGTTTGTTTATTGGATTTAGTGTATTTCAGTCAGGTAAAGACTTTGTCACCAGATATGGTGCTGCACACTGCAGTATCACATCGTAGACATATGGCATGATACCACATCGAATCACAATATCCTGACATTGGGCCAACCGGTCCTGGAACTACCCTTATATGCTGACAGCCAAGCAAGGGAGCTATGTATCAATACCATTTTTTACAACTTTGGTATGTCATTGCAGGGATTTGAACCCATGATCTGTAGATTCTGGAGCAGATGCTCTACAGGCCGGTTTTATCACAGTTTGAACAAGACTCGAGAACCAGTACTGTACTGCATGCTTTTTAAATGACAAGAGTGTGCTTGATTTTTTTTATTAGGCTTAACATCCAACTAACAGTATCTCAGTCAATAGGGAACTATTTCTGCATGAGAAAAAAAACAGGCCATATACATGTGGCTTGATACCACAACAAGTCACATTATCCTGACACCAGGCCACAATCATTCCTGGAATTACCCTTATATGCCTAGTGCCAAGTTCACCAAAACTTGATCAGACTAAGCAGTTCTTTCAATTTGATCAAGCTTTTTACTAAACTCTGTTGCTGTAAAATATACTGCCTCTCCAAGCATGGTGTAATTATGACGAACAAAAAGCACTGAAAATTCCAGTCTTGCACGCAGCTACATGCTTGGAAGAACAACCACATTATTCAAACAAACTGAATTGCTGAGCTTAATTCCTTCAGTAATTAGAAAGCTCTTAAAATACTTGTCTTAAATCATACATATATCAAATTTCCGTCTTCAAAATTGAGCCTAGCAACCACATCACTTGTAATACTTTCTTAAACGATTACGCACAGCAATATTAATTTTTCAGTCCCAGTTGGTTTCAGATGCCTGTTTCATTACAAAACGACGAAAAAAAAAAAAAACGCCTCCAAAAAACACCACTCAAAACAGCAAACCAGCATTTCCTTGAACAGACTTCATCTAAAATACATAAACAGATGCATTTCAAACTGCATGTATGCTTACAATGTGTGGGTTTATTATACTAGAGTGGTTCGTTCTTACCCTGGCTCAAGTCTGGCGCCTACCATTTATCCTACCCTGTGATTAAATAGCCATATTATCTGACATGTTTTTGTCTACATAAGAAAGTTCTGCTCTAAAACACTACATTCCACTTCAGACGTTAACAGTTTGTCTCCAGAGTTAAAAAGAATGGTATCACTGAAATGTGCACATGCCAGTGCTGGGAACCATCTGTCTACCTATCCCACAATGCCAGTGGTCACATGACATTCTGCTTCTGGCAGAATGCTAACAGAAATACAATTATTTTTGTTGTTATTTTAAAGTTAATCATTGCTGTGGCAATATTTTCAATCAAATAGCAATGTCCAATTAAATACAAGTTGGTCAAGTTTGAGAGGACACAGGACGGATTTAGTCGGACCCAGGTCAAACCATCAATCTACTGTAAGTTTGATGACTTTCCTGAATGAAAATCACATTCACTGGTCCCAGTGGATGAGTGGTTAGAATTCATGGGATCGATCCCTTGCCACAATATCAAAGTCATAATAAGATGGTACTGGTATATATAGCTCCTTGGGTTGGCGCTCAGCATATAATGGTAGTTCCAAGACTGGTTAGCCTGGTGTCAGGATAATGTGACTGGTGTGGCATGATGCCACATGTCTACGGCATGATACTGCAGTGTGGCAGCACTATATCTGTCTCCAGCAGACATAGTTTCCAAATTAACGAAATTCTGTTGGTGGGATGTTAAATCCAACAAGCAAACAAACAAATCTCCCTATGATCAGACTGTGAATAAAACCCTACAGGTTAAGGAATAAAATAAAGTCTTCAATTTATATATTCAACTTCTGTTCACCCTGGTAAACAATACGTAAACAATACAAAACATTCTTGAGCAAAAATCAACAACCCTAACATAAAGAAATATTTGCAAAGATAATATCTCTCTCTATTCCATCCATTAACCAAAATAAATGGTGTGAGCATGTTATACTGCCAACACCTTCATATGGTTTCAATCAATTGTTTATTATGTTTTTGTTTTGGTTTGTGAGTTTTCGTGAAGCAGAAGTGCTCAACAATTTAAGTGAATTAGTCTTAAATTGATAAAAGAATGGCTATTTAGTAATTAGATTAAAACTAGATAAAACAATCTTGTAATTAGATACTGCCTTTTTATAGATTATGTGAAACAAAGTATAAGTCTGACCCAGTCTTCAAGATGAACTTTGGTATATTACTAATTATTTACCCCATGAATATTCATGTACACTTTTTTGACCTGAGTGCCAAGCAAGGGAGGTATACCAGTATCATTTTTTACCACAATGGAATGCCACAATGGAGAACAAACCCACTACCTCCTGCTAGCCGTGCAGACTGTACAGAACTTTAGCAAACAGAGGAGCCAGACCCTGATCAGACAAGCAGCTAATTTCTGATCAGGGTCTTCTAAATGTTTGTCAAAGTGTCAAAACACATCTATATGAGATAATGGGTATATATTTAAAGAGCCCAATATTATTAAATATTGTAATTTTGCAGAGTATACCTATTACAACACATAATTGTGCCCTAAAAATAATCCATGACTTCCTTGTTTTGTTTAAGACAGGTAGTACTGCAGATAAAACAAAATATCTAGCTATATATCACTACCACAGCAGTCTATTCTTGGTTTGATTTTATTAATGGCATAATATTAAACACATGTCAGTCAAATATTTGCCAACAATCTGAATAATCCATCTCCAAATAGTATGAAACAGACATAAATATGGACTACTTCAAAAGCATTAAAATGAAAGTGGGTGGGGTAAAGCAGATTGTGCAACCACAACAGCTAGAGGCTAATTTAACTGCAGAAAGAAAGTGCCACAGGTGCCTCGTGGCAGATGAAACCCCTGCAAAAACTGACCAGCAATACAGGTGACATGTCATTCCCCTGTCTTACCTTAGTTTATCATCAGTTGTCCAATTAACTTGTCCTAAAAGCTGTCAATCTGTCAAAGTTTACCTGAATGTGTATAAAGTTCAAGGCCTCTCACATTCTGACGTGTCCATATCTATTTATAGCACCACTCAACACAGGTGTGTGTGTGTTTATATTGATTTGCATTGAGGCTAAAGGGACAGTGTATATGGTAAAAGGCGTTTAGTCTTAAATACCCTTTAATGCTGGGGAAAATAACAGTAACACTACATTAATAGCTAGAACACAGTAATTATCATATCAGAATTGATGCTTGGTTGAGAATTTGGAAGAAAAGGTTTAAAGAGGTAAATAAAAAAAAAATATGAACATCTTTTATGACTGTACCAAACCAAGTAAAGCTTAGACTTTCAATATGCTATTCTAAAAACACATTGTCATCAAAATGTTTCAAACAGATGTAATTCAAATGCTGAAGAAACCCAATTATTTCTGAAATATGTAAAACCACAAATACATAAATGATCTTTATTGCACTATTAATGATGATAAATGTATAAACCTTTCCAAATAACAGTTGGGTCTGAGAGATAATTGGGCAAAAAAATAATGGTACATTTCAGGGCCCTGTCTGAAATATCTTTTATACACATGCACTTGTAGATAAATAAATTTATCTAGCATATTTGACACTAATATGATCAGCATCCTGTTTACCAAGTCTGAGACATTCAGTCCCGACATTCAGTCCCAATACTGGTAAGCAGCTGACAGCTTCAGTTATCTACATCAGCTGCACTGCTCTCCAAGCAAACTGACTGATCCCTTGAGCAAACTGAATACCCAATAGCAAACTGACTGCTCTCTGAGGAAAATTGACTGGTCCCCTGAGCAAGCATCTGCTTCCTAGCAAACTGACTGATCCCCTGAACAAACTAACTCCTCCCTAGCAAAATGACTGATCCCCTTAGCAAGTGTCTGAACAGAACCCTGAGCAAATTGACAAACTGACTGCTCCCCAGTGATCTTAGCAAAGTGTCTGAAAAGAACTCTGAGCAAACTGACTGCTCCTGGAGCAAATTGACTGATTCCCATAGAAAATTGACCGATTCCCATAGCAAACTGACTGATTCCCATTGCAAACTGACTGCACCATAAATGGACTTATCCCTGAGCAAACTGACTGACACCCTAAGCAAAGCAAAATGGCAGACCTTAACCCTGAGCAAACTGAATGCTCCCTGAGCAAAATTACTAGATTCCTAAGCAAATTTACTGAACAGAAGCCAGAGCAAACTGATCACACCCACAGCATTTGAAATGACTTGTTTAAACGGACTATAATTTAATTGTTAAAGTAATATTGTGAAAGAACAGATCATTGTAAAATTATTCTATGTTTCCAAGCTTGTACTGTATCCTGGACAATGGGTGAAAAGGAGATTTTGATTAGCTTGTACTGTATCATTAATACTACATACTGTCTTTTCTGATTGCATTAAATAATTTAATGTTGTTACTACGACAATTTGTCATTCAGGCTTTCAAATAAAGATGAATAATTCATAAACCTAGGACAAAACAATGCGGCAATTATTTTCAAAGGTCTCTGTTGCTTTATATAAAGCACCCAATATACAGAGGCTTTTAATGTCTACCACAACTATATTTTATCTATATACTTTATGATACATGGAAGCATACTATAAGGTCATTCTACTTATAATTATATTTGTCAGTCAATATATTTATGTTAATAATAATATACTGAAATATTTAGCACATGACAATGCACAGCAATTCTATTTGTTGTTTTTTCCCCCAATGAAAACATCACTTTCAGGAAAAGAGTTGATGTAGAGATTTTAAGATTAAACAAAACGTTAGTAAATCATGGATCCAATTTGTTGTTTTTGGCAGAGTGGTGACTCAGAGGTAACGCACTCTACGGACTGCTAACCCAGGTGTTTGGGGTTCAAATCCCGATTGAACCTTGGAAAATTTCATGGCCACTTTTCAGTGTTCCCAACCTAACTAGAAGCCTAGCGCTGGTTCATCCAGACAGCTGTTTAGAAGCTTGGTGTGCATCAATGCTACACAACAGGCATGTTAAAGAACCAATTGGTCTTATAGGGTCCCTTGTATCTGCATCTGTCTTTGTGTTTAGGTGCACCTGTCTAGAGGTGCTAAGGGAGGGCAACTCTTACAGAAAGTCCAAGAGAACTGAAGTCAGAGGTGCTGGGCGTTAAAGGAGTTCTCTGTCAAAAACCACACCACAATGCACAATACGTCCCGAGTGTGAACACAAACAACAACAACAACTTGTTGATTAACCATCTACCTTATAAAGATGCATTATGATGCCTTGACAAACAGAGAAAACCCAGGTCTGAAAGCTCTTCTGATGGAGATGTCTGATCAGGGTCTCCTCTGTTTGTTCATACAATATTTTGGCTCAGATTCTACACAGTCTGCACAAAAAATAAACATTCATTGCTTCATACACTATCTAATGTTCAGTAAGTTCATATTCATCAAGTTATAAACTCAAGTCTGTTTGTTGGGTTTAACATCTCCCTGACATTATTTCACTCACTTGGAAACTATGTCAACTTGAAACAGATATAGTGCTATCACGCTGCAGATATGTGACATAATACCTGACAAAATCCTAACACTGGGCCAACCAGTCCTGGAACTACCTTTAAATGCTGAGTGCCAGGCAGGGAGCAACAAGTACTATTTTTAACAATTTAAGTATGTTGCGGTCGGGGATCAAACCCACAACCACCCGCTCCCAAGGCAGACACAGTAACCACCTTGCCACCTGAGACAGTCATAAATTTGTACATGAATAGTCATGAGGTAGTTCAGACCAAAGGGTTAATATGTTGAAATAAAGTGCCTTTCATTGACAACTGGAGTCTTTATTGATAGAGCTCCCGTGCTTTTCCTTTCACATCATGCTAACATTTCCCCCTTGCTTCCGTTGCACAATTTTCAATTTTAACAGACCAGCATTTTTTTCCTCTTAAACAGAGTATTTCCATTAAATTCTCTTTCGTTTAAAAGTCTCGATGCATCTTAAAACATGCCACAGAGTAAAGAAATAACCAAAATGCTGAAATTAATTTGCCTGCTATTTCTATAAAATTGTATTTATGGTCTTCTGTAAGAAGGAAATGGATACCTAAAATCCAATATGTAGCAGAAATTAGAAAACCTGACACTTACTCCCTAACAACGCTATTAAACATCCATAGAAGAGCCGTTTATTGCTGCAGTCTTATGCATTTTTTTTTTTTCTTCAGTTTTTAGGAGTGTTTACTTATCTTTTTTCTTGACTTGGCATCAGTGCATTTAAAGCCAAAGATAAAATCCAAGGGCTTAAACCAAGACTGTCTTGGAAAGCAGCCATGACTACTAGGGCTGAAATAGTAAAGGACCCTCACGCCAGTACAATATCAAGAACATGGTCTTCCTTATGATACAATACCAATAACTGTTCTTTGTTTTTTTGCAAGTGCAATATCTACTGATGCCCCCCCACCCCCACACACACACCCACACACCCCTGCATTGAAGTCAATAATTCTAACACCATATGCTTTTGTTTGGAGCTTGACAAAACTAAAGTCCTAGAGAACATTGCATTTCATTTACAACAGCTACTAGACGAATCAGTTCTTTCAAAACTGGCCTTGGCTGATTTGCACTCTACTTTTCACACCAAAATAATGAAATAATGTACCAGCTGCATGTGCCATAATGTCAAATAAAGTATCACAGTGCAGCTGCATGTTGCATACTGTTTCAGCCACAATTCTGGTACCCAGAACTGTTCAAGACTGGTACCCGGTTTGTAATACATACCTTGAGAATGTACGGGACCACCGTGGTTGTTACAGGTAGGTGGTGGTGTTCCGTGCTGATGTGTCATATGTGGCTGGGCACCCCGGGCTCCAGGTGTGGGGGCGCCACTGTGATGAGCATGATGATGAGGTGATGGATACTGGGGATGATTTGAGAAAGGGCCCCCAAATGGAGGATAGTATGGCGGGCCATTGTTGGGTCCACCCTGCAACAGAAAAGAGAGATACCTTAACCACTTACCAGCATTTGGCACTAACTGGATCCTGACGGAACAGTACTGCTTTGAAAATTTAAGTCCCTTTTGAAAATTAGGAATCCCTGAAAATGATATGACGACTATTTGCATAATCATTAGTCGAAAAACTTAAAGATTTATCAAAGAGGTTTGCTAATCACCCAGTTTGTAGCAAATGTGGCTGTTCAATATTTTTTTAATCAGAAAAGTAAGTGTCTTGACCCCACACCTGGCATGTCAATTCTGAAATCCCTTCTTCCAAACTTTTGGTGTCCTAAGGATTCCAGGACATTATAAGTGTCTACCTCTGCCTACAACTTATTCCTGACATTAGATTATATAATGTTCAATCTCATTAAAACCATATTCTAAATGACGCTGTTCACCAGGTAGAATATAAGTACATTTCACTAAAGGTCAAATCAAATTGACCTTTGATTAGCCAATCAAAATGTCTGCTTCAAAATGCTTGGGTGTAACTTCGTGAATATTCACAATTAAACAGCAACAAATGGAAATTTCAATTTTGCGGATATCACCAAGGTATTCCGATTTTCAAATTTAAATTGTTTTGAATCATGCATTTTGACTAGACAATTTTCAATATAATTTTCTTATTAATATTCATGATGTACAGGTTAACTTGAGACGACCTTTAAGAGGATGTTGTCAGATCTATTGGAGCAAAAACATAGAACTGATTTTGATAAGATTGCATAATGTTAAAATTGCCTTGACTTAGCATTCTATCATCTGATTTATTTTTTACCTGTGACAGAAACTATGCTGCATGCCACATGACACTTAAGTTACGATACATTATCCTGACAACGAGCTAATTAGTCCTGGAACTAGGCCTAGCTTTGAGCTTCCATCCTATCTAATGAGCACACACATTCATAAACAGGAAAATGAAGCAATTTACAGTAAGTTCAATCCATTTGAGAAATCAGAAAACAAATCTAGTTTTAACTTAAATGCACTCTCTCAAATTTCTTCAGGAAACTGCAGACTTTCAGACTTATTTACCTTTTAGGAACTTACAGAAGTCTTTGCTAGATTTTGCGCTTCTCACACTTTCTACAGAATCAAGAAAATGGATCTAGCCCATTTCACAAAACCTCTAAAGCTGAGATTTTCCCTTTAACATAACACTGCCTCCAATTGCTTCAAAATATCTCAATTGTTGTTTGTCTGTTTGTTTGTTGGCTTTAATGTCCCACTGACAGTATTTCATCTCAATTGTTGTGATTAAGAATTTAAGATTTTTGTGTTGAAGAAAATGAGAATGTTGCTCTGTGAAACAAAGGCAGGTTTCCGTATACAGACATTGTGAGAATTAACAGGCCTGTAAGCCAACGAGTGTGAATAATAATAACACGTTCCTTGTCATTTCGCTGCTAATATATAACAGTAAGACATTTGTCTTTAACCTAATGCCGTCATTAAAATTCATACACTGTCAAAAGAAACTAATGATGAAAATGCTAGCTCATTAATACAAATAACTTTGATGTATATATCCAGATCCATTAGCTGCTTTACATGGCCTACGATGCATAATTTCCGTGACTGTGTAATATACATTCATATTCAGCTTCATACATCTTGAGCATTATCAAGAATTGTAACCTAAACTGTACATTATTGTAGTTTAGTTCTGGAATTTCAAAACCCTTGTTTATTTGGTTTACCTTCCTGCTGTCAGTACAATTTCAGTCATATTGAGAGACAGATATTGTGCTGCTGCCACATAGCATTATCACCCGTACACAAGTGACAGTCACATTATCCTGACATGGTGCCAACCTGAGTCCTGGGACTACCCTTATATGCTGAGTGACGAGCAATATGGGAGCTATATCAGTACCATATACCAGTACCATTCTTTACAATTTTGGTATATCATGGCCAGTGATCAATCCCATAACCTCCTGCTCCTGAGGTGAACTCTTTCACCTCTCAGCAAAAGGGAACAGTAAAAAAACAAGAGGGCCAAGATGGCCCTGTGTCGCTCACCTGAGTAAGATGGCTGTGTTAGGCATAATGACAAAAAAATCTGGCATCTAAAAGTGTTTTTCTAACATTTGACTAAGTGACCTACATATTGATCCTACCTGAATTTGCACTCAACTGGGAATTCATGCAGTCATCATTCATATTAAGTTTAATGAAGACTGGGACAAAAATGTAGGCCTCTAGAGTGTTCACAAGGTTTTTCTTAGATTTGACCTGGTGACCTAGTTTTTGACCTCATGTGACTCATTTTCAAACTCATCCAATATATCAATTAGACAAACATCCTTACCAAATCTATTGAAGATTGGGCCATTACTGTGGCCTCTAGAGTGTTCACAAGGTTTTTCTTAGATTTGACCTGGTGACCTAGTTTTTGACCTCATGTGACTCATTTTCAAACTCATCCAATATATCAATTAGACAAACATCCTTACCAAATCTATTGAAGATTGGGCTAAAACTTTAGCCTCTAGAGAGTTCACAAGGTTTTTCTTAGATTTGACCTGGTGACCTAGTTTTTGATCCCACATGACCCAATTTCAAACTCATGCAAGATATCATATAGACAAACATCCTAACAAAATTTATGAAGATTGGGCTAAAACTGTGGCCTTAGAGGTTCACAAGGTTTTTCTTAGATTTGACCTGTGACCTAGTTTTTGACCCAAATACCCATTTCAACTCATCAAGATATCATTAGACAAACACCCTGACCATTTTTCATGAAGATTGTGCTAAAACTGTGGCCTCTAGAGTGTTCACAAGGTTTTTCTAAGATTTGACCTGGTGACCTAGTTTTTGACCCCATGTGACCCATTTTCGAACTCATCCAAGATATCATGTAGACAAACACCCTGACCATTTTTATGAAGATTGGGCAAAACTTGGCCTTAGAGTGTTCACAATTTTTCTAAGATTTGACCTGGTGACCTAGTTTTTGACCCCATGACCCAATTTCGAACTCATCCAAGATATCATGTAGACAAACATCCTGACCAAGTTTCATGAAGATTGGACCAAAACTGTGGCCTCTATAGTGTTCACAAGCAATTGTTGACGACGGACGACTGATGACAGACGACGCACGACGAACAAAAGGCGATCACAGAAGCTCACCCGAGCACAAGTGCTCAGGTGAGCTAAAAAAAAAAAAGCACTTATCTATTAATTACAGGCTCAAAATATCAAGGAGGGAAGATAAAGGAGTCCAGATGGTAAGGTATTTGATGCATCAATTTTTCACAAATGTAAGCCTGGGGTTTGATTCCATTAGGTTTGCCCAATAAACTTTTTATATCAAAGGGGTATTTCAGCAACTGAACAAATTGCCAATAAAATAAACTTATAGCCAGATTATCAGTCAATTAACAACAATTAACACAGCTTCTCAATCTTTGAAAAAATCTGCAGTCTCAGCCATAGATTTTCACTAGGTAAGCATGACATGCCAAAATGATTAACAAAAAACAATTACAGACAGCTAAAATAAATTGAAGTTCCTTGCTGGGGAACAAGTTCTTACAACTTATACTAATCCCTATCAAAAAATTCTAGATTGGACCATGCAGTACTTTGCACCTGCAAAGATCTTGAAAAAAATTACTTGGTTTCGTCCCACATTGAGGGCTGCGAAGTTATTCTAAATGCATATACAATGGCAGAGTTTTGCAGTTATAACAATCAGAGCCAAAAAGAAAATATTCATAATACAAGATGTTGCTTTCTGTCTGATTGTCAAATAAACAAGTAACTGGTGTTGCATGCAACACATGAGTCCCCTACCGGTGAGGTGCATAATTTTTCTGTTACCATAGCTACCAGAATTTTGGTCTGAGAAAAAAAACATAGTGACATGCAGAATCTCCAGACTACCATCTATTCATATACCAAGTTTCATAATGTTATCTTAAACAGTTTTTAAGTTGTCGCGGGATCCAGCTTTCCAGACATCTGGATGGACAGACAGACGGAGGGCAAACCTATAGTCCCCTCCTGTGTTAACACCAGTAGGGGACTAATAAAGTCTAATTTTTATGGAATGACTTACTGCCAGGGATCAAACCCCATCCCCTTCTGGTTACTGAGGGGATATTCTAACCACGCAGCCACCTGTATCTCATTATGGACGTTACCCCATGTTGTATGCAAGTTACCTCAGACTTTTATTTGCATACATAGAAGCTCAGAAAATGACTAGTAACCACTTACCCATACCTAATTAACTGCAAAAACCAGTGATTCAGGGATACAATATTCTATATTTTAACCAATTTTGCGTTTACGAACATAACATGTTTTTCTGTGCAATATGACTACACGTGCTGAGTTTATTTTTCAGGAAACAAAGTCTTCAGCAACATTAACAAGGGAGAGTATATATATATATTATATTTTTTTTTATTTTTACTGATCATCTGCTAACAAGCTGCTTTAACCCTGTTCGCATAGGTCTTTTCATGGTTTCCTCTATGAGGGAAAGGGTTAACGAATACTCTTAACCCTTTCCCTCATATAGACTCATTTTGACGCACTCAATAGGTACCACATAAAGCCTGATCTGCAGAAAGCCAAACTCAAACTTACCAAATTTAATTGTAAAATCCTCATTACCAGACCACTGAGGAGCAGCGAACAGCATAAAACCTGATCAGCCTGCGAGTTACTCGCAGGCTGATCTGGTTTTATGCTGTTCGCATAGATCTTTTCATGGTTTCCTCTATGAGGGAAGGGTTAAACTGTATCTAAATTAGTGCGGGGAGGACATTTACAAAAACTAAATTTGGTCCAGACTGAAAATTGCATAAAACATTCCAGATATTTCATAAACAGCCAGACTATAACAATCTGTATTAGTCACATGATGAGGTCGCGGCACACATTTTTGTTGGCTTTAAACAAGCCAACTAAATTTAACAAAAGGTTATAACCAAGTGTACCAATTTACAATCTAGCTGGATATACCAAACCACAATAAAAGCTCTCTTTTATTAATATTTTATTGCGGAACGTTAGCAATCTACGCAATTTCACAGCCATTTTGTTGACATTTATTTCAATGACTATTGTGTTTGGGCCATCATATTCCCAATCTAACGACAGATTATCAACCCTGAAAAAATCTCGAATGTTACTGACTTGTTTAAGGGCTTCTTACGTTATCTTGACATCTGGAAGTGGGTTAGTGGAGTGCTTATGACAGCCAAAAACAAAAGTAATTACAGAAAACAAGAGTAATTACAGGAACTTGACACTTGAGGGGAGACAATCATTACAAATGTCTAACTTAAGTCTAAGGATGTAGTTCAGAGCTGGGGGGTAGTTCCAGGACAGATTCAAGTCCCGTGGCAGGATAATGTGCCTGGGTGTGGTATCAGGTTGAGGGTTTAAACCCCATTGGGGCCCAAAAAACTTTCCTACAGGCAACCCCATTGGGGCCAAGAAACTTTCCTACAGGCAACCCCATTGGGGCCCAAGAAACTTTCCTACAGGCAACCCCAATGGGGCCAAGAAACTTTCCTACAGGCAACCCCATTGGGGCCCAAAAACTTTCCTACAGGCAACCCCATTGGGGCCAAGAAACTTTCCAACGGGCAACCCTATTGGGGCCAAGAAACTTTCCTTGGTGCAAAGTCACACGATCTGGCCCTAAACCATAGGACTGTTAGGGAGTTTGTCAGAAAAAACTGTTTCTCAATCAATCAAACCCCCCACCCCCAAAAAATATCACTAGAGGTGATTTATACCCCTACGTCCCACCTTGTGAGTGTAGGACGGGATGGGATGGAATGCAATGTGATGGCACCAGAACGTGAATGACAGCATGATCCCTTGACTGATAGCACCGAATTTTGTGAAGCAAGGGGTTAAAGAAAATGCAACTACAAGGTGACATTACATCTTTGAGACACACATTGAGATCAAGGATGAAGATCAGCATTATCCAAAACAATAGGAGAGGTCAGAATAAATTCTTCTATCTAATTTCTGCACTTACTGTCATTGGGTTACCAATCATCCCCGGTGGTTGTGGGGAGAGGATGACATGTGTTAGTATTCCGTTCTCGTCGACGATCTGTTGCACCATGTGACCAGGGGGCACCTGCATGGGCATGGGTAGCGGAGGACCATTGTTGGAGACCATTCTTACTGTGGCGGGACCTGAAGTGAACAATAGAAAGACTAATTAACAAGGTTTTCTGTGACACACAAAATTATCCATTTTGACCCTCAAATTATCTATTAAATGACCCCCAAATATTTAATATTTACACTACAGGTCTATTTACCAACATTTACAGGTCTAGTTACCTATATTTACACTACAGGTCTATTTACCTACATTTACAGGTCTATTTACCTACATTTAACAGGTCTATTTACCTATATTTACAGGTCTATTTACCTACATTTACAGGTCTATTTACCTATATTTACAGGTCTATTTACCAACCAACATTTACAGGTCTATTTACCTACATTTACAGGTCTATTTACCTATATTTACAGGTCTATTTACCTACATTTACAGGTCTATTTACCTATATTTACAGGTCTATTTACCTATATTTAACAGGTCTAACTTTACATCTACTACATTTACAGGTCTATTTACCTATATTTACTACAGGTCTAGTTACACTTTAATTTACACTATTAAGGTCTATTTACCAACATTACAGTATTTACACATACAGGTCTATTACTTATTTACACTACAGTCTATTTACCAATACAGGTCTATTTACCTATATTTACACTACAGGTCTATTTACCTACATTAACAGGTCTATTTACCTATATTTACACTACAGGTCTATTTACCTACATTTACAGGTCTAGTTACCTATATTTACACTACAGGTCTATTTACCTACATTTACAGGTCTATATTTACACTAGTCTATTTACACATTACAGGTCTATTTACCTATATTTACAGGTCTATTTACCTATATTTACATTACAGGTCTATTTACCTATATTTACACTACAGGTCTATTTACCAACATTTACAGGTCTATTTACCTATATTTACACTACAGGTCTATTTACCTATATTAACAGGTCTATTTACCTATATTTACACTACAGGTCTATTTACCTATATTTACAGGTCTAGTTACCTATATTTACACTACAGGTCTATTTACCTATATTTACAGGTCTATTTACCTATATTTACACTACAGGTCTATTTACCTATATTTACAGGTCTAGTTACCTATATTTACACTACAGGTCTATTTACCAACATTTACAGGTCTATTTACCTATATTTACACTACAGGTCTATTTACCTACATTAACAGGTCTATTTACCTATATTTACACTACAGGTCTATTTACCTATATTTACAGGTCTAGTTACCTATATTTACACTACAGGTCTATTTACCAACATTTACAGGTCTATTTATTTACCTTACACTACAGGTCTATTTACCTACATTTACAGGTCTATTTACCTATATTTACACTATAGGTCTATTTACCAACATTTACAGGTCTAGTTACCTATATTTACACTACAGGTCTATTTACCTACATGTACAGGTCTATTTACCTATATTTACAGGTCTAGTTACCTATATTTACACTATAGGTCTATTTACCAACATTTACAGGTCTATTTACCTATATTTACAGGTCTAGTTACCTATATTTACACTATAGGTCTATTTACCAACATTTACAGGTCTATTTACCTATATTTACACTACAGGTCTATTTACCTATATTTACAGGTCTAGTTACCTATATTTACACTACAGGTCTATTTACCAACATTTACAGGTCTATTTACCTATATTTACACTACAGGTCTATTTACCTATATTTACAGGTCTATTTACCTATATTTACAGGTCTATTACCTATATTTACACTACAGGTCTATTTACCTACATTTACAGGTCTATTTACCTATATTTACAGGTCTATTTACCTATATTTACAGGTCTAGTTACCTATATTTACACATAGGTCTATTTACCAACTTTTACAGGTCTATTTACCTTATTTACACTACAGGTCTATTTACCTACATTAACAGGTCTATTTACCTATATTTACACTACAGGTCTATTTACCTACATTTACAGGTCTATTTACCTATATTTACACTACAGGTCTATTTACCAACATTTACAGGTCTATTTACCTATATTTACACTACAGGTCTATTTACCAATATTTACAGGTCTATTTACCTATATTTACACTACAGGTCTATTTACCTAATTACACAGGTCTATTTACCAATTCATACAGGTCTATTTACCTAATTTACAGGTCTATTTACCTATATTTACACTACAGGTCTATTTACCAACATTTACAGGTCTATTTACCTATATTTACACTACAGGTCTATTTACCTACATTACAGGTCTATTTACCTACATTTACAGGTCTATTTACCTATATTTACACTACAGGTCTATTTACCTACATTTACAGGTCTATTTACCTATATTTACACTACAGATCTATTTACCTACATTTACAGGTCTATTTACCTATAAAAATTTTTCAATAACTTTAAGAAAGAACAAAGATTTGAAGATGTTCTTATAAAAAGGTTGGATTACCACTGTATTAAATCTAGACTTAATATGATTAAATACACATGGCCATAAATTATGACTTGACTTGACTATTTGGGTACACCGTCGCTTTGACAGTATTTCAGTCATATAGCACGTCCAGCTAATTACAGGTGGAGGAAGACCCCGAGTACACAGAGGCATCCAGGTAGAACCACAGACCTACCGCAAGCCAGCTGGAAGGCTTCCTCACATGAAAATCCGAATGACCCTGCCGGGATTCGAACCCATGTGGTGAGGGGCTGAGTGAGTGTTTAAGCCATAAATTATGAAAACTAGGGTCCTTTCACATTATTATAAACAATATGTGGAAAAATTAGAAACAAGTATATCTTCTAACATAACATAAAAGAATATTATAGTTCATTTAAAATATGTACATAAGTACATTGTTATACAAATATTTTACAAAAAATACATGAATAATATACAGTCATGTAAAAATGGTATTGACATTCCACATCTAAATACTCTTGAGGTAATATAAAAACATAGATAAAAGTGTAAATTGAAACTGTCAAACTACACTGACTTTAAGCAAACTGTCAAACTACACTGACTTTAAGCAAACTGTCAAACTACACTGACTTTAAGCAAATTTTTGTGAGATTTTTTTATGTTAATACAAAGATCTTAAATTAAAAGCATTCAAAACACTATTTCTCAAAACACATTTTTTGCTTTTTGTAAATACATACACTACTTCAGATGGACTTTAGACCATCATTAATTTCACACCATTCTTTATACTTTAGTACACTTCTTACAATATATATTTTTCTTCCATTCCAATTTGATGCACTTTCAAGAAAAATGCACTGATTTAATGCTCCAGCCTACTTACTTTGACATAGACTGTAATTAAGGTAATCCATCCATCATTAAATTATAATCATTGTCCTTCAAATGCTTAAGAAGACTTCAATGTAGATGCAAGCATCCACTGACTTGGAGTAATTAAAGGCTCTTTCACTCAAAGTCTATAAAGGCTTGCATTTACTATAAAATTCCCATGATCACTTGATGGACCATGATCAAAATTTAATGTTGGATGGATTACCTTAATTTCAACACAATATGCTTGATACTTTTGGACACTCTGGACAATATATTTTTCTTCCAATCAAAAAATTTGATGCACTTCCAAGAAAAATGTCCCAAAACCTAATTCTATTATGCTCCAGTCCACTTTTAGACACTGCAGCTGTTAAATTAATGCAATCTTAATGATCGATTGTACAAAAAGTTGACAGATAATTGATATTGTGTCACTTTTGGGAATGAAATTCTTGCTTGGTGTTGATTTGATATAATGTTTACAAGAATATCTTGACTACAACTGAGTGAAGAGCAACAGAATTCAGACCCAAATTCAAAGTTTAAAGCCTGATCAGTTCGACCCTTAACCTCATGAATATTCATGTCCAATTTTATGACAAAGACAATTAATAATTGACTGAGCAATAAATGGTTAATGAAAATAAATGGATTTTTCAATGCCTTGCAGACTGTGTAGCATCTAAGCTACTCATCTACTCATAAAAACAAACCGAGGAGACCCTGATCAGACAGCTCCTCCTAGGAACCAAATCTGAGCCAGTTTATTTAAAGACAGATTGACAGGCATTGTTGCCAAGTGGTAGCAAACCTGACTATAAGTCCAACAGCTTAAAGTTTGAACCCCATTTGCACGAATATTTCATGTCCTTCCCAATCACAAAGTATTTGTCCAATCCAGGAACCATTAATAAAGATTAGCATAAGAATTAGCTCCCAAAACTATGTGAAAAGACATGTGGACTTGAACCGTCTTCTTGCCAGCAAGTAAACAGTAAATCTCAACCTTCTGTCTAGAAAATGTGAAATTTCAACCTATCAACAGCAAAAAAATTGTTCAAACACTGTCAAACCTGATCAGACTGAAGACTTTCTGGCTGATCTTGGTCTAAAAGGTTCAATCAAAAAGTTGCAGAGCTTACGTATCATTGTGTCACAAAAGTTTCATCTCCTAAAAACCTAAACCCTAGATCCAACTTGTATGAAAACATGAACTCTCTGCCAACATGTCTCATTCATAGCATTAGATTAATCACACAGCCACCAAAAAAACTTCTGTCTCGACTTTTTTTTTCTCCCTACCTGTAATTTCACTGTACAATAGATGCACTGGGACATGCCCTAGATCTGTATTCATGTCGGCCAGGTGGTGAAATTATCACATCATTGCTTTCATCAGAGCCAGACACAGTGAAAATCTTTCAAAACTTTAATATAAGCTCTGACACCAACGATTTCCTCACTCTCCAGCGAATTTCTTTTCTGTCACAGCATGCTCTATTCGAAATGACATATCCGTCTGGCAAGTTCCGCCTACTGATTCAAACTCCTTACTTTTTATTTTTATCCTAAACTGACTCATCAGGGAGAACCCAAATGGTCTCTAGACCCAAGCAATAAACAATACACCTCCACTGTTAACAGTACACTTCTCTAAAAACAAAACATTTCTGTACACAACACACCACTGCAAACAATACACCTCCACTGTAAACAGTACACTTCCTCTATAAACAAAACATTTCTGTATACAACACACCACTGCAAACAATACACCTCCACTGTAAACAGTACACTTCCTCTATAAACAAAACATTTCTGTATACAACACACCACTGCAAAAATACACCTCCACTGTAAACAGTACACTTCCTCTATAAACAACAAACAACTATAAACAATACACTTCCTCTGTAAACAGTACACATCCTCTATAAACAATACACTTCCTCTATAAACAACACACAACTATAAACAATACACTTCCTCTAGAAACAGTACACTTTCTCAATAAACACTACATGACTATCTAATCTATAAACAAGCACCTCTAGTGTGAAATCCCTCTGCATGACTGGTAGAGTTTAGGCTTAACCCTTTCCCTCATAGAGGACACCATGAAAAGACCTATGCGAACAGCATAAAACCAGATCAGCCTGCAAGTAACTCGCAGGCTGATCAGGTTTTATGCTGTTCGCTGCTCCTCAGTGGTCTGGAAATGAGGATTTTGTAATTAAATTTGGTAAGGTTTAACTGTGGTCTTCTGCAGATCAGGCTTTATGTGGTACCTATTGAGTGCGTCAAAATGAGTCTTTATGAGGGAAAGGGTTAAAGGCATGATAGATCATAAAATCCACCTATGTGAAACAACCCTGTTCTAAACCAATCCAGTATTTCCCCTAAAATGTCCTTTTAGAGAAGAATCCTCATATCAACAGGTGCACAATCTATACCTGAAATGACATTCATATGCACACACGCACGCATATTCATTTCTGGCGAATGAATCAATCGGCAGTCACAGTCCCTGCCATTCTCTAACTATCACTATTTTTTTTTCTAAGTGACTAAAAAAACAGCATGAAAAGCCTTAATTTCCCCATACAAGTGCCATAAATTCCTTGAAAAGTTTTTTACAACCCCAATCAAAACCGAGCAAGAACATCCTGATTTACAAGAACTGTTGTATTAGTGTTTGCTTTTCCCCATTGTTCCAGTATTTCTGGTCATAGATCACCTTGTTTTTAATATATAATACGCGTTTAGTCACTAGACCTGAGGGTGGACATTCATCACTTAAAAGTTCAACCTTATCAATAAAAATGTAAGAAGTCATTTCCTGCTTTGCATAAATTGTATTTTTAACTTTAGGTAACATTATCATATCCTGATTCAGTTTTGTTTTTGATGTGTACATGCATGTATAACACTAAAAATATTGTTACAATGACTCTAAAATTATGGAAGATCGGTTTATGCCAACTTCTAAATAATATTATCCTGCTGTAACCTTATTATGACTTAATGAATCTTAATTGACTGAACTTTAAATAAAAGAAACTACTAAATTGTATTTGGTGTGGCAGACTGTGTAGAATCTGAGCTACAATATTGTACAAGCAAACAGAGGAGACCCTTCTCCTTCCAGGAGCTGTCTGATCTGGGTCTGCTCTGTTTGCCAATGTGTCAAAATTCCTTGGTTACGGATAAGGGCCAGAGTTAAATAAAGGCTTCACAATTGCTTTGACACTTTATGACCCTTATTTGCTGAAGAGCTGTTAACCCCTTTCTAACAAAAGACCAGGGCAATTGCTCTTATTTTAACAATCATTCTATAGGTAATAAAATAAATCTGTATCACATGTATCACTAATGTACATTGGATATTAAACAGGGACATGTATCGCTAATTACATCTTGAAAGTTGTGACAAGAATGTACATTGTATTTGCCGAGGGCTGACCAAGTAACTGTTGTAAGTGCATATAGAAACAGTGGAAGATGGATAAGTTTTGCAGTCAGCCCTCTATGTAAAGTTACAGGGGAAAGTTATGTAACAACCTTATATGTCACTGAGATAATTCCCCTGAGGTTACGATATATGACTAACGTTTGGTTGCAATATAACTGTGGTATTTCAAAATGTGTTGATTTCCCACAAAATTATCCCAATTCTTTGGTCAGTATAAATAAATGTTTATTTTGAGCAGGATATCCGCCATTCAGGATAAATGCCATTGCATGTTTTAGAGTTGAAATAATAATGATTAGCATTTCTTGAGCATGTAAATGCATGAGTGTAAACAGGATGTTTTATCTGGTGGTGCTGGGGAGTCAGTGGAGGAGTATTATTAAACATGGCATTTTTTATATCCATTTCAAACCTTTGCTTAAATTATATGAAGTACAGTATACAATATGTAACCCTTTTATCCTGAAGATCAACTAAATATAAAAAAAAGCAAAACATCTGCTGGTATTTGACAACTTTCCCAATCAAATAAATAAATCAAAGGGTTTTGAAAATCAAAATGACTAAGAATGTTTTGAGCCTGGCTGACCCTATGGTGCAAGGATGTATAAAAGGATTCAAACTGTAATGAAGAAAATATTTCAAATTCTTCTCAAATCCATTGACCAAATTTTAACAGCTATTGATCATTATAACAACTGTTAAATGTTTCTTTCTTGAAAAAAAAAAAAAAAAAGTACAAAAAAAAAAGAATAAAAATGTCATTTTTGTACTGTATTTTCCTCCATCCAATCTTCTGGGGAAAAAATTCTACTGGGTGAATCTTTATACATATTCATAAAATTAATGACAGGGAAAAAATAAAAAGCAAACTCAATAGTTTTATATTATCAATTTATCAAGTAATCTGCCATCCTCAATTTTTTTGCAACTGTCAATCAAACAATTTATCAAGTAATCTGCCATCCTCAATTTTTTTGCAAATGTCAATCAAACAGGACAGAATCAGGAACAAAAATGTCTGAATAAATGTTTCCTCTTCGATAATTGTGATTACTTTTTCAGGGTATAAACTGAAGCTTTACCTCATAAAAACAAGTTTTGACGCCTCAGCAAACACTGAGGAGACCCAGACCTGACAAGAGCTGTCTGATCAGGGTCTCCTCTGTTTCCTCATACAACATTAACCCTTTCCCTCATATAGACTCATTTTGACGCACTCAATAGGTACTACATAAAGCCTGATCTGCAGAAAGCCAAACTCAATCCTTACCAAATTTAATTGTTAAATCCTCATTTCCAGACCACTGAGGAGCAGCGAACAGCATAAAACCTGATCAGCCTGCGAGTTACTCACAGGCTGATCTGGTTTTATGCTGTTCGCATAGGTCTTTTCATGGTTTCCTCTATGAGGGAAAGGGTTAAACAGCCTGTACAACAAAGAAACATCCAAAGTTTAAATTACTCATATCTTTAGTTAAATATACATTAATATTCATCAAGTCATACATTTATACATGAATATTCATGAGGTAAAGAGCTGAACATTTTTTCTTCCAAGTATTTTTTTATTGTTCAGTATATAAATATGTTTCAGAAAGAGAAAAAATAATAACTTACGCCTCAAAACATTTTCCTTTACAATTCATTTACAATCTTGTGAATGAGAGCATACATAAACATGAGTAACAATGCTGAATAATCACAGTTACTTTCAGTAAATAAAACTACGGTATTTCTTAGAAAAAAATATTAAAAAAATGTAAGTTATTATATCAATACAGTTTTTTCCCCAAACCTCTGAAATTAGGTCATCTAGCAGGAAAAATCCACAGCTGTACATGAGAAAAAAGTAGCACACACAAACAACTAGGTCAGACAGTCGGGACAGTACTGCCCAAAAGTGTGTTGGCTACAAAGCAGTGAATACTGCATCCAAGAGACAGCCAGGGGGGGAATTAGCCCCCAGGCATGCGGCTGTGTATATTTAATGCAAATTAATAGCACTATAGGTGACAAATTGAGGCTTTATCGCTTAATTATATCACGCTACGCTCAAAGTTCCAAAAAATAAAATCTTTGCCTATAAATATAATTTTCATGCTTAAACTCATATTAAGCATGCCATGCAATGAAAAAGATATGATAGGGATTTGACTGGTGTATGATATTTGTCATTTTTCTGTTGTTTTTTTTGTTGTTGTTCTTTCTTTTTTTTAAACTCATTTTTTGGCCAAATTTAACCCCTATTTTATTTTTGTCATTAAATTGTGATCATGGTCCCCATCACAATCAAGTGATTGTGGGAATTTTATAGTAAATGCAAGCCTTTGTAGACTTGGCACAAAAGAGCCTGAACACCCCACTATAAATGCAAGCCTTTACAGACTTTGAGCAGAAAAGCCTAAAACTCCAAGTCAATGGATGCTTGCATCTGCATGCACTGAAGTCTTCTTAAGCATTTGATGGACAAATGATTATAATTTAATGATGGATGGATTACCTTAAAGCCAGTGTCTGATATTGCCCATGAGATTCATTGGGAAACCTTACTCTAAGTTCCTTTATTGTTTCACAGATATCACTGCAATATCAAACCCCTGCTCAAATGCTCTTACTTTTATTTATCAAACTCTAGCGGAGATTTCAAATCTTGATAAAGCTTGTTTACAAATCTAACCATGATCAACAAATACCTGACAAACTGCACTGTGAGTTCCAAAAACAATACAGGGATTGTTTCTTGTCACAACAATATCTTAACATGAACTCAATTTAGATATCGAAAAGAAATAATTTAACGCATGCAATCAAGCAAAAACAAAACTTCAGATCAAATTTTTGATATCACATACAAAATCTATAACAAGCCATGCAATTTTGCTTTCAAGTCAAACTCATTTTTGTAACATTGTAAATATGCATGTAGTTCATCAGAGCTGCAGACTACATGAAGGAAAGGTATAATGTCACTAATGGCAGCTCATCAATCATCAAAACAGACTCCGCCCTCATGTAGAATAGATACATTAACTTTTGACAATTTCGTACAGGTAATGTCTAATGATGCATGTGTTCATTTTGTGTGTGCACTAAACAACTAGGTGAGGTCAGGTGCAAAACCGCATTCACATTCCATCAATTTGAACATTTTGTGATGTGAAATCCTCATTTTTTTTTAAATGTGCAATATATGGAATATTGTACAGAGTCAAAACATTATATAATATATTGTATTCTATTGTGGTATAGTGAGGCAGCACACTCTCTCTCAGACTTCAAAGAAGATTTATTGACAAACCAGTTGGTCTGATCAGCTGATAAACTGCCGATAGACAGAAGTCACTATATGGCTAGACAAAACAATATGATATCCAGTATTTGGGACAGTTCAAGATGAATCATTTAAGGTGAACACTGAGGTATAATATCAACCCCTCAAAATCCAATGAAATATTTTTGTTTTGATTTGATTGGGCTTACTTAACATCCCATCAATAATATTTCAATCATTTAGGGACTGTTCATCTACAGCTGATAAGGCAGATATAGCGCTGCCTTACTGTACTGTGATGTCGGACTAACCATGTAGACCAACAGCATGATCCAGTCCCATTATCATAACACTGGAACTGTCCTGAATGAATATCACTGGGAGATCTGGTGTAAGAACTCATGTCAATATTCTTGAAAATACAGATTAATTTTGCAATTCGGATTTTGTTGCAGGACATTGCATTTGCATGGGTGAAAAAGTTGTGATTTTCTGTTACATTAATGTACATACGCTTGTGACAGGTGCAAAGTATTTGAATATATACCATCATAAATGACTAAGATATTGGCATTTTTTCAAGGAGGGTATGAATCCTGGTTAATCAAGAGTAGTATCACTTATATAGTAATACAGTCCAACTTGTCTTAAGCAGCCACCTAAGGGACGACCCGAGATTGGCTGCTTAAGACAAGTTGGCTGCTTAAGACAAAATATGACTTCAGCCATATTTTAGGCGCACCTATATAATGTATATGTACTTATATGTACTTATGTATGTGTGCATGTTTGTTATTGTCTTTATTTATTTATTTATTATTATGTCTTCTGTATGTGTGTATGTTTGTTGGGTTATTTTTTTTATTGTAATTAATACCACTCTTTCTTTTTCTTTTGTCTGTTTTCCTTCCCTCTACCTCTCCTCTCTCTATTTTTTTTCTCTTATCACACCATTATCTTTTTTTTATCTCTCATCCTATCCTCTCATCTTTCAAACAATAGAAAAAAGAACATAAAGTTCATTTTTAATGCTGTTGTTCGTCGCGGTCGTTTTAGCGTGGAGTTCTCGCTTTCAAACTCTTCAATAATTTCTCTCTTTCTTTTTCCAATGTTCTGGATTGAGTCGCCACGTTGAACTCGAATGCCAAGATTCTTGAGCTTTTCCAGCATCCAAAGCTCCTATGTACTTCATTCGTTCTTCTAACGTTAGGCATTTTTCGTTTCGACATTGTGGCATACACGTCATAATGCGGAATTGTTCTAAAATTCCATTTTATCGCCAATGATTTTTGTTTTTAACATCATTTTTTTTGGTTAAATTTCTATAATTATTCGACTTCAATTATTCATTCTTTTACTCACAAAGATGAAACATTCCGATTTAATTATTCAAACTCAAACAAACAGTTTTCGCGATCTTCAATGAGCGAACGCAAATCGAGTCAGCTTTCTGTTTACTGAATACGAAATGGAGTGATTTGGCCACAACTGTGATACATCAAGACTATCGAAGGTAATTAAAACACTGGCATTGGTGATGGGTCATTCATCAAATAACAACGTGTCAAACACCAATTCACACTTGCACACTCATGAATGGAACAATTATGACAGTGGGTGGGGGTATGCAATTAGCGGTTAAGTGTACGGCGCGAACAACTATTGACCGTCTGCACCTGCAACTGTTGATTGGGTGGCGAATGACCGCAATTAGAGTAAATTTAAAAGAAGGATTTGACCATCAAAGTGACCGCTGGCCGCTAGAAGACACGTGACGCTGATTACACGACAATTAAAGAACAAATTTTCGGGGACCTGAAGTGCCCGTTAGGCATGTAGGGACCGCTTAATACACGTGTCCGCTAAGACAAGTTCGACTGTACATATAGGACTCGCCCTTCGTGCCAAACCCCTGTGATACAGCTACTAATACACATGTCTAAGGGTTAGAGAAGTCAGATATAAGAAAATGTAAACAAAACCACCTGTTCATCTGCAACCAGTCTGTAGACTAAAGTGTGCCGAGGATAAATTACACTTGGCTGTTCCACTAACTACAATGAATGCAGACAGGGAAGCAAAACCACACTGCTTATCCCTGAGGTGAAGGAATCAGACAGGTTCCTGTAAGTACTTTCAAGTACAGGTGCTCACAATTAAAAAACAATTATCTGTAATAGGAACTACCACACACACAGAGTGTGGCTCACTGGAAAGTTCTGCATCCTGACTTTTAAGGGCTTCCACCAAACCGCAAAGTTTCTGAAAGCTGGGGATGTCTGCATGAAGAGCAGAGACTGGGTTCATTTAGCTGTTTCTGAACCCTCCACACCCCTGTAAGATTTGACGTACATCCCATTCAGCTATCACACTATAACAGCCCGCAGATCACTTAACTCAGGTGACCACCTGCAAGATCAAGCAGTATAATCAAGTCTCTTGCATGCAGGAAACCATCAGCACATCCTGACTTATCACTTATCACTGTGATCTCCAGCCTAATACATTTGCACTGTGTTCCCTGCCCTTTTCAGCTGGGTACCAGAATCTTCAGTTAACCTCAGCATTCCAGGACAGCATCACAAATAGGATTGAATTCAACCACCAACATTTTGACCTACTGTAAAATCATTAATTTTCGCCTGTTATATACACGTTATTTCCTTGTTTCTTTTATTCATGCAGTCCTACAGTTAATTCCAGCTTTCTTGATTTTGACCAGTTTTACATAGATTCATGTTCTGGAAAAGTTTGGTCTATGAAATGAATGGTTTTCATGGAGATAAATATATGTAGATAATCAACGAAAATTAGTGCCCCATAAAAGTAAATGAATTCAAAGCATGTTATGCTTAAATTATGAATCATTACCTTATATATAAAGATGTGTTTTAACACCTTGGCATTTACAGTCTCAGAAGACCTAGATCAAATAATATTGAAGCTCAGTTTCTTGGTAGTTTGCTCAGCAAAGAAAAATCCAGTGTCTTATAATCATACCAATTATGCAATCTTTCATTAATCAATATGTATTAACCCTTTCTCTCATTGAGGAAACCATGAAAAGACCTATGCGAACAATTTTAAACCAGATCAGCCTGCGAGTAACTCGCAGGTTGATTAGGTTTTATGCTGTTCGCTGCTTCTCAGTGGTCTGGAAATGAGGACTTTATAATTAAATTTGGTAAGGTTTAACTGTGGTTTTCTGCAGATAAGGCTTTATGTGGTACCTACTGAGTGCGTCAAAATGAGTTTATGAGGGAAAGGGTTAAAGCAAAGATTTGTTCCCTAGCAGACTTGTTTTTGCCCTGCAGTCTCCCTTCATCCCCACCCCACACTGCAGACTGAGTTTGAATCTAAGCTATAATATTGAATGAGCAAACAGAGGAGACCATGATCAGATAGCTCCTAGAAAGACCTGTCTTATCAAGGTCTGCTCTGTCCACAAATGCATCAAAATGTGTGTCTATAATTATTAAGTTTCGTGAATATGGCTGCAAACATTTAGTGCAAACTCAACAAAAGCATCCAGAGCTTCAGAGAGGGCCCTAGTGTCATTTCAAACACTAGTCTAGACTTCAATATTTCGAAGCAATGGACTAAGCTCTCCGATAGGGTTCAAAACCTGCACCAGTGAGCCAAGAATATAATAAACCGAAAACCTCCAAACCAACAGGACGAAGATGCATTTCAGAAAGTGACTCAAAATTCGACCAATATGCTGTAATTTGTGTTTGCGGGGTGTACTTTTTCTTTTATAGACCCACGAACTACATATTTCTTTCATTTTTGGGGAACAGTTCTCTAGGAAAATACTGCATCAAACTTTAATGTAGAATGACAAAGATAATGTTCAGGTTTCAAGCTTTTAAAACATTATCTTGTATAACTAGCAAGGTATTGATATTTGCAAAAACATACTATTTAGTATAGCCATTGACTCGAAGTCGAGGGGTTTCCACCAATAAGTTCTCTTCTAGTGGGTAGTTTATCATAATATTGACCAATGAAATTGCATAACTCTGTGGTGATGAGGCTTTAATGTCATGTAAGCTAATAAAAAAAAGCTGAATAAAACAATCACTTTTATGGGTTTAAAAAAAACAACAGCAAAAACATGACACTAATGCAATGATGTAATGTGATACACCTTAAACAACAAATCCCTCTGCTAAAGATTATTCATTGTATTGATTGTTCGGGCGTGGGTATCAGACGATGCAATGTAACCTCTCTCTCTCCCACACATTCTACAGGACTTGTTATACTATTTATATTAGGCTATTAATTGATTTACTAAATGCTGAATGAACTTTCTTAACCCTTTCCCTCATATAGACTCATTTTGACGCACTCAATAGGTACCTCATAAAGACTGATCTGCAGAAAACCACAGTTAAACCTTACCAAATTTAATTACAAAATCCTCATTTCCAGACCACTGAGGAGCAGCGAACAGCATAAAACCTGATCAGCCTGCGAGTTACTCGCAGGCTGATCAGGTTTTATGCTGTTCGCATACGTCTTTTCATGGTTTCCTCTATGAGGGAAAGGGTTAAACCATGGTCTGACTACTCTTAAGACAAAATTCTCTGTCCTTATCTATGAAATTGAGGATATATTACAGACTTTTTTTTCACCTGCATTCCATTTCATATGCTATTTAGACATCAATTATTAGCCAAAAAAAAAGAGACCGATGAACAAACTTACAACTGTTATAAATCAATGTTGACAAGTTCTGTCAGAATTTCTAAACAATTATCTGGTTTAGGAACAGTTCTCATCACTTCTATATGAAATGCTTCTCATTTACTTGGGTATAATCTGAAATATGTACAATCTAAACACATTTCAAACCAATCCTCAAGCCAACCTACAGTCTGTAGCAGTAACATGAACAGTTTGGCACCTCAGGGAGCATTGTTACTGCAACCTAATGATGGGCCTGCAATGTGCATGGTCTGCCATGCTTTATCACAACATATGAGAAACTAATTAGGGCCCCTGTAACCGTGACAACTGATGAATGTAAACAAGTCACCTGCACTTACATGCAGCCACATTCTCAGGTGTTGCTTCAAAACTCGCACCTGGGGAGGAACGCTGATGGCACTCTCAACCGGAGCTGGATTCTGACCCCTGCATATCTTGAGCACCTGAGTAAGTAATTACTGGTACCCACCATGCATCTGCCTTTGATCCATGACCCCCATCCCTGTATACAGCAATCTTCATAAAACTTAAAACCAGACTTTATAATTCATTATGTAACACACAATGACGATTTTCAACCATTTGAAATGAACACTGAACAGTATTCAGACATTTTTTAGAACCACATTCCAACCCTGCTGAAGATCTGATTACAAATTCCATTCTTTCATAAACTTACTGAATACCTGTTCTATCCATAAGAAAGCCCAGAAAAAGATAAGAAACTTTAAGAATGATTCAAATGATAAGAAACTTTAAGAATGATTCAAATGTTAAATTCAGAGATTCATTCATAAAGTTCACGTCCCTGTGGATAAGAAAGCTGTGAATATAATCATTTACTCCGATGGGGATGAAAGGTGTTTAGTTCTCTTCCCTGCGAGAAAACATCAAATAGAATAGAACAGGTTTTCTGAATCAACATAATTTTTATGTACATGAAAACATATAAGTTGGAAAGATCTGAGTGGGATTTTGCCTAGAGTGTTCAGAATTTTGAAATAACTTTACAAAACAAAACAAAAAACAACAAAACTTTGCATGCATCAATACATCAATGAATGCCCCTGCCCCAAATAAATTGTGCAGCAGAAATTTTTGAGAACAGAGTCTCAGCCCATCAATAACCTTGAGGCATCAATTATGGCCAGGACTGTATAAACATATCTAGGAATAGACCCTGGAGATTGTTTACTCCAAAATTAGTACAAGCTTCAACAGACAACCTGGGAGTCCCTCCAGAGGCTACCTGTATGTTTATAATATGTATGAGAGCTGTACTCAGCATGGTGATTGTCTGTCCTATAACTAAGCCAGCTTCTGACCTGGGTCACAGTGAGCGGCCACACTGGGCCACTTTTTGACCTGAACTGGGTTTTCAATCGCTTTCAGTCATATTCCAACATCTGACTATTTGCAGTCAATATTTTTTTTTCTATTTGCGGTCAAGAAAGAGCTGAAATGCACTAGGGGGCGCCCTAGTAGAGCCTGTCAAGCTACCACACACCTTCTCACATGAAAAAATCCAAGAGACCAGATGAAGATTCAAACCCCCAGCCGGCAGGGGACAATTATTGTAAGTCAGCAGTATTACCACTATGCTATGGAAATTGTTTCGTTAAATGGAACTACATGTATCTGTTTTTCCCGAAAAATATCCATTTCATGAAGAAACATTTTTTTATTCAATTGTTTTCTGAAAACGGCCAGCCCTAATGTTACCAAAAACCCAGGGTTGATCAGGTTTTATAATACACCCAAGCCAGAAACCTATTCAAGTAAAGAATTCAATATTCATACTTATTCGAAAAGCTGTCAGAATGGTTTTGTATAGACTGAATAGAAATGCTAACACATACAATAATGCACTAAGGAACCCTACAGTATTTCAGAAAAAAAAAAGAGATCTTAAAAACAAAGACTATAACAGGTGTCCACAGGTGTCACAGATGCCAGCAGTCAAACAAAGTTGTAAATAGTCTGTAAACAATATGTCAACTCTGATAGTTAAAAATTAATGTTGGCAAGTTCATAAGTATCACATTTATAGCTTTAATATATCCACTGACACACCAAGCAATCGTTCCAGGCTAGCAGCCAATAAAGTTCCTGTCTCACATATAAAAAACAGGGTTCCCATAAAGCTGAGATGACAAAAAAAAAATCCCTGACTTTCTATTTTTTCCCAATATGTTTTTATCAAAAATTTAGTTATTCATCTATTCATCAAAGAGAGAGTTGTCACATATGAAGTTAAAAAGTTAATATGTGGATTAATGTATTAAAAACATATATGAGTCAATATTGGGACACTAGGAAAGGGGGGTGGGGGAGAGAAGACACGTGGTATATTCAGCCCCCAGTGACCCACACCCCTTAAATCTGCCAATGCTCTGTTTTTGAAAATTCTTTTCAGCCTGATCTTGTTTCATTATGTCTTCAATGATTGGCAAACCTAACACCAGCCAGGCACCTGAAAATTAGAACATTCAACTGGATGGGTTTCATAATCCCCGGGGTCTTGGGCCAGTGCCAGGCAGCTAGTTATCAACCCTGTAGAAGTATGTCAGTCGTGACCACACCCACAATGTGTATATACATTCATCTATGTGTATACAAAGTACTCCAGCCCTCAGTAGGTTAGTCTTCCATGGGTTCCATTGAGCTTTGAAATTGGGGGTACATAACTCCTGCTATTTGTTAATTTTGTACTCCAGCACCTGCTGCAGAGGAAAATACTGTTATTGACTTGGACACGATATTGTTACAATATAGTAAAACCTAGACTGACTGCATCTAAAAATCTGAAAATCTGTGTTATAATCTCATTTATTGGTAGGTAACAGTATATAAATAAATCAGCTTCCCCCTGTATCGTTAGGTCGTGAGTATGATCCTCTGCCCTTCTGTACTGAAGTTTGTTAAAATATTACTGGCATCACTGGCTCTTTTGATTGACCTCTATATACAGTCAAACCTGTCTTAGGTGGTCAGTTAAAAGAACAAGAGAAAGTTATCGTTCAGCAGAGGTGGCTGCTAAATGAAAGGTTAACATATTTAACCCTTTCCCTCATAGAGAAAAACCTGAAAAGACCTATGCGAACAACATAAAACCAGATCAGCCTGCGAGTAACTCGCAGGCTGATCAGGTTTTATGCTGTTCACTGCTCCTCAGTGATCTGGAAATGAGGATTTTGTAATTAAATTGGTAAGGTTTAACTGTGGTTTTCTGCAGATCAGGCTTTATGTGATACCTATTGAGTGCGTCAAAATGAGTCTATATGAGGGAAAGGGTTAAACATTGCTTGTTTGATTGTATCAAAACTGACCACTAAATACAAGCTGCCACTAACACAGGTCTGACTGTATAAAGGTACTTTCAGAACTGGATGGTCCTATTTGGATTATGTGACTAGGTGAGATATCCTGCCAGTGTACATGATGGATCTTATGAAGACAAAGATCCCAAATAACTGAAGCTTATATGTTGATGGGCTGTAAAATCAAACAAACAAAATCAGCCCATTACTCACATGCTTAAAGTCACCAAGGTATAAAATGCTAGTAGCTGAGGTCCTTTTATTTAAGCAGAAGAAACCTGTCCTGCACTCTATTCACTTAGGTTACATATTCCCCATAGAAACTTATTCCTAATGAACTCATAACCTGCATAAAGAGCTCATCAATCTAATTCAAAAACTGCAAGATGGTATCATACACAGGTTGAAAAGGCCATTTATGTTATCAAGTTTCATGCCCTAAAGAACTAAGAAACAAACAGGCACTTGTATCGTAAATATTTCAAAGTCACAAACTACCCATAATTCACAATTCTCCTATATATCACAAAGCTATCCATTTACATGATCAAATGGATACAAAATGGGTCACTTAAGGCAATATCTCAAAATCAGGGGACAATATATAAAGGAGGGCAGTTCCTGTATACATCATGCTGATAAGCCATTGAAAGTACACCTGGGCTTTACCTGTGGGATTACTAATTGCCAATCAAAAGGGCAACTCTATCCCTGGCAGAAGCAGGTGAACTAATTTGAGGCTGTATGATGAAACACCAGAGTTAATCAGCCATGCAACAATGGGTTGTTCCTTCAGAGGTTAAAGTCAGTTGGATTTGCTTTTACCACCCATTTTAGTTATTTCTTAATTTATTTTTAATGCAGCTAACAACTCTGAGTTTCTTTGATTTTACCACCCATTTTAGTTAATTTCTTTTATTTTGTATTTTATGTTTCTGCTTCTAACTATTTCTATGACCCTGCCTGTTTATACAGTTTTTAACCTAGACTAATATTGCTTTTACCACCCATTTCTGTAACGTTCCTTTACTTTCATGTTTATATTACGCTTTTCAGTTTACATGGGGCTATTCAGTTCATTTGCATTTCTATGTTTACCACTAGCTTCTCATCCATCAGCTGTAACAAAATTCTCCCTACCCACAGAAGTACGACACTTCATCAGGATTTCACTGCTGTATCACTTTTTAAACTGAATTCCGTCCATTATTCATTAATTCTAAATACTGTCTTAAATTATTTGAAAAAAAATAGTGTGAGTTCCCTTCAGGGACAACTGGGAAGAATTAGTTTAAAGTATGGAAGCTTAATTAGATCAAACATCTAAATTACATCTGAAGACGAGACTTTTCCAAATCTGAACAAGAATGGCTAATGAAGGGTTTGCTGAAGCCATGTACAGGATCAGTAATTGATCGCACCTAACACCATCCCACTACTGTATTTAGTACAGAAAAAAAAAAAAATCTCTTGCAAGATTTCAGTCCTCTGAGACCCACCTTAACTTCAAGTTTTCTGAATATGACAGGCAGAAAATAATCACCTGGTACACTTCTCTTATGTATATGACAAAATTCTGGAAACCGGAAAACTCAAAAGACAAACTCCAATATTTCCCCAAGGAAAACCACTGCCAACCTTCATGAAAAGCAAGAATTGTCGTGTTTTGAGACTGCCAAGTCATCTAGTTTAACATTTCTGATATTTGATCAATGTCTGCCTTCAATAAGACAGCCTGATCAATAACTCAATACTGCAGTTTCCCTGTATCTTGCTACTCCCAGAATTCAAATGTTTTAAATCAGCTTGTTCACAGATGGTCATTGACTAAGAATTCAATTTAAAACTATATTTAAGTGTATCACCTCTATCAACTGCGACATTCTGTGATCATGGTTTCTCCATCACAGGCAATTGCATTACAAACAGTATTAATTCTTTATTTAGAATTATAAAACCTATATTCAGAATGTCTATTTCCATCACATGACTAATCATTTTCACTCTTTGCGCATGTGCTCATTTCACAGACTGAAATTCTTGTTAACACTTATGATTTGCTACCTGGGAGTAGTAAAGATGTCATATTGCGGAATGTGTCACATGGCACGGCAAGCCCATTGCTTCAGGGATACCTTATTCTATATTTAACCTGACATTTACAGAAATTAGCATTTTCCCATACATTTTGACCTTCTTTGTCAGACAATTAAAACTTTAGAGAGAATAAAAAAACTTTTTTTTTTCTAATGATCAACTGTGAACAAGCTGCTTCAACATTCACAGCCCTGGTTCATTCAAGGTAGGTAACTCCTTTATAAACATCTTTGCTGGGGGTTCACATCCAACCAACCGTATTTCAGTTACTTGTGAACTGTCTGTATGGGGCAGATTTAGTGTTACTGAATGACTCATAGTGATATGACACTCAGAGGAGACAATTGGCATGATACCCCACCCAGAGGCATTATCCATAATCAGAACCTGAACCAATCTAGTGGCCCTTAATGTGCTGGAAGGTGCCGTCTGATCTGGGTCTGTTCTGTGTGCCAATGCATTAAAATGAGTCTATATGACGTGAAAGAATAAAGATGCTTAAGATATATCCTATACTGCCCTTCACCCTAACCAAGCTAAATGTCTTAACAAGATTAGTCCTTTCTTCATTTTGGACTGTACCATTAGTTGTTGCAAACAGTGCAGACCATGATCAGACTGCACAGAAGACTGGTCACAAAGGCAGTCACAAGTGCCCTCAGCATTGCAAAGGTTAACTAGGGACCACTTTACTTTGTGAGCCCCCTCTAAATGTGAGGCAGGGCAAACATCTTGTGCCATCAAGTGACTGCTGTGTTTGTTGACAACAGATGTTTCCGGCTAGAGTCCCAACCTCTCTCAGTCATTGTTGTTGTTTTTTTATTTGTTCAAGTTAAACCGTAATTAATGATTTGCTGCACTTAACTAATCTTCCAGGCGACCTACCAATGAGAGAGATAAATCAAACACGTGTCTTATTCTGCAGAAGTTAGACATAATGAGAGACATTTCATATGTCATGACAAAAGAGCCAAATGTGGGACCTCCAGCAGAGGGCCTAGAGCTGACTGTGAGACCTTAAGCAGAGGGCAAAGAGCTGAATGTGGGACCCCCAAGAATGTGGACTCCTTGCAGAGGACCAAGAGCTGAATGTGGGACCTCAAGCAGAGGACCAAGAGCTGAATGTAGGATTCCTAGCAGAGGGCCAAGAGCTGAATGTGAGACCACCTGCAGAAGCCAAGAACTGAATGTAGGACTCCTAGCAGAGGGCTAAAAGCTGAATGTGGGACCTCCTGCAGAAGCCAAGAACTGAATGTAGGACTCCTAGCAGAGGGCCAAGAGTTGAATGTGGGACCTCCAGCAGAGGGCCAAGAGTTGAATGTAGGACTCCTAGCAGAGGGCCAAGAGTTGAATGTGGGACCTCCAGCAGAGGGCCAAGAGTTGAATGTAGGACTCCTAGCAGAGGACCAAGAGCTGAATGTAGGACTCCTAGCAGAGGGCCAAGAGTTGAATGTGGGACCTCCTAGCAGAGGGCCAAGAGTTGAATGTAGGACTCCTAGCAGAGGGCCAAGAGTTGAATGTGGGACCTCCAGCAGAGGACCAAGAGCTGAATGTGGGACTTCCTGCAGAGGGCGAAGAGTTGAATGTAGGACTCCTAGCAGAGGGCCAAGAGCGGAATGTGGGACCTCCAGCAGAGGGCCAAAAGCTGAATGTTGGACCTCCAGCAGAAGGCCAAGAACTAAATGTTGGATGACAAACAGATCTCAGATATGGACAAGGTCAGCAAGACCTGCCTGAAAGTCAATGGTTTATTTCATGAGTCCTTTCATATCAATGCAAATGTTTCTATAGTTATACATAAATGACATTTATGTCAAAGGAATAAAACAGGCATACTGCTTTGTCCGGTTTGCTGCTAATACAAAGGTTTTAAGACTGTTGTGTTGGAGTTTGCTGTCCCTGACAAAGCATTTCAGTCATATCTAGGATATAGAGTGCACAGAGGCTCATGGGCTGAATAACAGACCTTCAACAAACCAGCTAGAAGTCTTCTTCAGATGAAAAATGAAATTTTAAACACCCATTTCTACCACTTTTACAAGTGGACTGGGATAAACACAGTTTGATGATGACCTAGAGAATGGTCTAAATGTTAGGCTATAAAATCTGTCTACAACCAAAGTTTTGTCAGAGGGAAGGAGATAGGACAGTCTTGCATTCAGCCTTCAAATTTGTTATACCTATTTACATCTTGTTCATATTATCATGGAAGAAGGAGCAAAAATTATGCGTAAAAACATATTTCTTTTTCGGAGGTATGCTGGTCACAAACACAGGTAAGTTCACCTGGCCACCTTGTGTTCCAAAAATTGGCACAGAGCCTTTTGCAAGTGAGTCATGACCTGCCAGACCAGACAGTTAAACCAGTTCAAGCGCTATCAGAAGCACTGGCACCAACTCAAATGAATGGGAATTCCCCCTGATATCTTTGTCCTTAGGTACAAAAAACCTGAACAGGTAAAGTGCAAAAAAGATGAGGAAATTGCACTTTTCTCGACACACCCTTATATCCTATCAACAAGCTATAAAATTTTAAATCATTAATGTGAACGATTGGGGTGGTGGGGAGATAAAAATGGCCGGAACATGCCTTTAGCATTCTCAGGTTTATTGAGAGACTGTCTGCAAATAATTACAAAAAAATCAACATGCTTTACAGTTTCTGCATGCTCGGGAAACCTATGGGACTACACAAATGATCAAGGTACACAATAGAAACCAGTTGCTTTGGTGTAGAAATACTAGTAACTAAACCAAGCAAAACCTATCAATAGATAAAAAAAGAGTTATATTTTATACTCCAATATGAATATTTCTCTCATATTATTTACATTCTACCATTCATTCATCAGATAAACCTGGTTTTGATGTGATGTTAAGGCACAGTGAACTAGTGAAAAAAGGTACTCAAAGTAACAATCAAGGACTTTGGTCTTTGGTGCAAAATTATTGTACCTGCTTCTCTCTCTCTCTCTCTCTCTCTCTAAATATATATATATATATATATATATATATATATATATATATATATATATATTAAATGTTACCATAGAAATGTCTGGGTCAGATTTACATGGAGTTCAATAAACTTTCAACTTGCAGAATAAAAAAAAAAAAAACCTAGACCAAGAAAAAAGAGTGTGATCCAGGATTGAGATTCATTGCTGATGAACAGCTGACAATGATACAAAGCAAGATCAGCAAGCAACCAAAGCATTCTGAAGAGTATCTAAAATTCATTGAAATAAAGTGCAACCTTTTGTGTTTCTATAAATTCACTCACAATTTTACTTTTACAAATAATGAAAAAAAGAAAGCTCCAGCCTCTACCTGTTATTCTCATCAGCTAGAGGAGCGGCTATACAAAGTACAGCTGCACTTCTATGTGCACTTATTGTTACACCCATTTTGCATATCCTGCTATCAAAATTGCTGCATAACTTTCCCTAACATCATCACAGCACACACACACACACACACTAATGGTTGAACAAGAATTATCATTGAAGATGATGAATACCCTCATAGGTACCTCTTTGTCACAGTAACTGTTACCATGTCGGACAGTCTTAAGAAATAAAACAAAGGGCCATAAATCATTCAAATCAAGAAAATCATGACGTGCCTACAATATGCACAACTATTACAGGCTTGGTACTTATCAGTCTTGTAAAGTTCATCAAAATCCGACCAAAGGTAGCTGGGAAATATGGTGGACAAATCTCGTCTAAAGACGGATGGACCAACTGACCGACAGATGTGACTCCAATATAGCACCATATACTTTATATCTTGGGTTTAATAACTCAACCTTTAGTATCCTCTAATTTTTCAACAAAACCTAATAGTATTATGGACCAAATAATTTTGTTCAGTCTTTTTTCATCAAAAGTAGGTCAAGATCAAGGCCATAAGGGTCAACTGCATAATGTAAAGGTCCATCCACTTAAGCAACTGTCCAAATATTGCAGCAATTCAATAAAGGACATAAAAGTTATAGCAGATTTAAAAAAAAAAAGTCAACTTGAGGAGATGCTGGACACCCACAGACGCCTAATACCTGCCCAGACATCATCAGTTTAATTTTTTTTTTTTTTTAATGAAAAACCTGTTAATAAATTTACCACACCAATCTCTGTGAATGTTTGCTCCTATTTGAAGATCTGCCCATATTATGAAATCACTTAAGGTCACATCCCAACATCTTTAATAGCCTTTCCTGTATTATTGCTAAGTGTTAATGTGCCCCCCCCCAGCACCAGACCTTAGTTTTCATGTAATGTGAGTATAGGAATGGATTGGATAATCTGCTGATCAGACAATGAAGAAGCTGTCTGGTCTGGGTCCTCTGTGTCAAAATGAGTCTATATGAGGTAAAAGATGAACAAAACACAGTGAAATCTGAAATCGCTGCAGCAATATCCTGTGGCAGGTAAGACAGGTTGGGGTCATATATCACCACACCATCACACTTGTCAATGTTTACATGCCTGACAGGAAGACAAGCCTGTTTGTCCCCACTGTATTGCCTGCAGTCATGTGTACATGCCAGAGACAGCTAGATGGTTGTGTCAGTGCAGCTGTAAAATCTGGTCCTTAACTGTGTCAATGTCGACAAAATCTTATCCAAAACTGCCACTGGTTCCATATCTGTGTCACTCAAAAAGCAGCTGCACCCTAGTCCTCAACTGTGTCAGTACAGTCTAAAAACTGTGTCAAAGCTGTCACAGTTATAGACTGTCCTCAGACAGAAAGAGGTCTACCTCCATAGAGATGGTTGCCTTTCTATAACAAGGTATGAATTGTCCTTAAAAATCAAATGTCAGCTTGATCTGACAAAACACCTTATTAACAAAATGAACATCAGAAAGACAGGTAACCCATAGAAAGATGCAATAATCAACGGCTTTGTCTGATGAAAAAGACATTTAAATGCTCTTTCTATTATCCATACTGACACTCAAAAGTCCATGAGAGCTTTCTGGACCTTTTCTGGCAGCAACAATACAGACAGTTATTGGATATGGTGTCTAGGATGTATGTCAGATCTGATCCAGATTTCAGACATCAGTGGGAAGCCTATTCACTTCCAATAATCCAGCACTCCAGCCATTTTTTTTTTGTTGTTTGCTTGAATTTAAACCCTGAATTACATCATAAAGACTCTTTTTGATGAATAGGCAAACAGAGCAGACCCAGATCAGACAGGGTCAGGATCAAAACCAACAACTGCCCAGTTATCTCCTTGATTGATAACTTGTTGAGGGAATGTTAAACTCTTTCAAGCAGAAAGGACCATCTTGAGAACAGAAATTCGTAACAAAACTAATAAAAACAAAGGGGGGGGGGGGGGGGGCACAATGAAGATGAAGAACAATTTGAGGTAGAATACCTCCCTAGGACACAGTATTTGGTAACTCTTAGCCAACCATTTCCTTAACCTAGTCTAAAATTTCAAGGCTCCAAGGAAAGTTTTTCCAATCCATCTCAAATGAATAAGTCTTTCATTGAAATGAACCTAATTACATCCAATAACTGAGCCTAGTTAAGTACGAATTCACAATCAGAAACCTCAGGTTCTGTGGCTTTACTAGTCCCAAATTCAATCTAAAAGATGGATAGCAAGAAATATGTGTACATGAGCATCTAAAGGTTTACTTTAAGTTTACTTGTCTTCAGGCTGTTTATGCTATACTGTCATGTAAATAGCCAGAACAAGACAAAATTAGCATGTATCTTGTAAATCTCTAGACATCACACTGAGCCTCCCCATTCAGGGGTTAATGTGCTTTCGGGGGTCTTCCTCCACCGGTAATTAGCTGGACATTGCTATATGACTGAAATACTGTCAAAGCGATGGTAAACTCAAATAGTCAAGTCAGGGGTTAATGTACTACATTTTGTACATGGTAGATGGGTAGATAAATTTCATTTATAAAAAAGATGTCTCCAGTATAAGATACCTCCCCACCCCTCCTATAACTTTCATCCTTCAAGTGAGCCTGAATAGCACAGAGGTAATGCGCTGCACTTCTCAACAATAAATCAGGTTTGATTTTCTGGTCACATATGTGAGAGGGTAGAGTGGTCCCCAATCCAGTCATGGTGGTTTTCTCCCAAATCTCCAATTTCCTCCCACAATAATGACCACATACGCTGCCACCAGAGCCATTGAGAGTGATAAATATTATTTCTGATATCTTTATTTCGTAATCGATGTATAATAAATAAGTTTTCAACTAAAACGTGGGCATCTGAATAGCGTGAGGAGTGTGAATCCTATATCTTATAGCCCCCACTTCTAAAAAGTCAGGTTTGGGGGAGGTGAAACTTTATAAGCTTGTAAACAGTACCACTAGAAAATATTTATTGAATTTATCATAAGATTATATTTCTTTAAATGCCTGGTCTGACATACAATCCACTAAGAAATATCACAATGTTGTATATTTTTATGTTTCATGCTTCTCAACCATTAGGAGTTTTCCAATTTTCCAATCTTGCATAAAAATTTCTCCTCTATTTAGAGGTAATGTTATCTTTTGAAAATTAGATGTTGTCCTTTTCTTTTCAAAAGAAAACATGAAATAAAACAGAGAGCCTGTGAAACAGACCTTCATAAAGAGCAGATAACTCTAGTCACAAGAGACTCATGTAATGTTTATAGCTAATCCTGATGCTGTTACTGACTGACCAATGGGAACAATGAAACACAACCAGCTGTGGCTAAATAGGAACCACCTGTGGGTCACTTAAAACCTCCTGAAATCATAGTCCAAACCCTTAAGCCCCAAAGAGAAACACATTACTACAACTCTACAGGCCTTCACTGTTAGTCGGAGCAGATCAGACTGTAGATTCATTATTAAATAAGCAGCCCTTCTGCCCCCATCTTAACTTATGTTTTATGGCCCATTATCTTACACAGACTGTTTTTATTACCTTAATCTAGTGTAAAGGGTAAAGGAATGTTACTGCTACCAAAGAGAGAGTGAGAGAAAGAAAGCTAGTGAGCAAGATTTACAATACTAAGTGTTGCTATTTCCTCATAGTTTCTGATGAACACAATGTTTAATAGCTTTTTCACAAATTTTATCCAGAGGCAAAATTTTGAGAGATTAGTACTCTCTTAGATGCTTAAAATCTCACTGAAATCTGATTATTGAGAGAAAAATCCTTTGTACAAGTTTTCAGTTAGTATTTGTTTTTTCCTCATGATTTTTCCAGACAGGATTTATAATCCTTGTATCCACACCCAGTCACATTATCCTGACACCCGACCAAACAGTCCTTGAACTGCTGTGTATAATTATATGATAACGTGAAGCAAGGGAGCAAATATGCTATTTTTAACAACTTTGGAATGTTGCTGACAAGAATCGAACTCATAATCTCTTACTCCCGAGGCAGATGCTTTAATCATTTGGCCATGTGGGATGGTAAATTTGACCTCTGACCAGATAGACAGCTTTAATTCAGCTTGTCCTCAAAACTTTTCTTACTATAACAAAGGACTTCTTGTTAAAATAAGATCTTAAACTCCATCCAACACTTAACATTGAATCAATATCGCATGCAGCTGATTGCTGGAAAGTTCTATCAAATGTAAAAAAAAAAATCTGCTTTTCCAGGAAAATGCAAGAACTGCATCGAATTTGTAAGGACACAATTCTTTGGTCTCCCTCTTTTTTAAAAACAGGAAGGGCATATATACAAATTCTTTTTTAGAAATATGCTGTCTCTCAACAAACCTCAGATCTATTAGTTTGCTTTTATATTTTTTTTCTCAGATATTTGAGACAGGACGTTTATAAAACAGACCTGTCTGGCATTCTTCTCTTTTACACTAAACCAGTGCCAAAGTACACTGCAGAGCATGAAGAGTAGACAAATAATGCTTCCACTGACAAACAGCCAATCAAAGCAGCCGGAAACCCTGATCTTTTCTAGACAGGCAACACAGCATGGCAGCTTCTCATCATCACCAACTCTCACCAAAAATTCTCTGTTTAACAACCCTTTCTTGCTAAGAACTTTCTAAACAACCCTCTGGAAGAGAACTTTCTTAACAAACCCTCTAGCTAAGAACTATGGTGACCTGCATGTAACCTTTCCAGTTTTTGGGTTCATCAGGTGAGGTCAACAGCTTACAAAAAGTATCACAAACTGAACCATGTGTTATTTAATGGTATTAATCAGGTCGACCCTTGACTACATTTATCCAAGGGTAGCTATTGAAAAGTCTGAAGGTCAATTTGAATACACCTATGAACACTGCAAGGAAGGTGCATTTTCAGGTTCAAGCCTTTTTTCAAGATGATTGTGAAAGGGCTTCATAAATACTATGTACTACGGAAAAAAAATGTGCCATTATCTTTATTAAGGGGGAAAGAACAATCCTTAATTAAGTATCAATTAGATATTTTGAGAAAACTGCATAAATTGAAAGGAAGGTTCAGAAGGGAAGATATCTTTAAACAATTCAGCTGATACAAATAAACCCTTTATAATGGACCTTTTCAGTGTTTGACTTAACTCACAATGGGAAAAAGGAAGTCAATGGTTGACTTGGTTCACACAAAATGTCACAAAGTTTTTTGTTAAAAATGTTAATGTCTGTGCATGCGCAGATGACCTAGGCTATAAATTGGAAAGGTGGGGCCTAAGTTTTCTTTGCTAAAAAAAAATTAACAACTGAAAAACCAGACCATCATGATTTGCTGAGAGTTCCTTCCCAGCCTTCTGACCATATTCATTACTGTCACCTTATCACAGACAACCAGGCTGGCCTCTACCTATTCCACCTATTTGGCCTTCAGACACTGAAGCATCTCTGGAAGTTCAATAATCATAGCCCAGTCCTCTCTCTCTCTCTCCCAGAATGTCTCCTCTAGACACTTGGAACAACCTGTTTTTCCTCCCCCCAGACTTTGTCTGGACCCCATTACTCATGTACCCTGTCGTATCCTCCATCTTTGTACTGCCTTCACAAACATTACATAAGCATCGGTCTTCCTTTTGGTCTGTCTACTACACGTTCTTAAATGACCTTCACCTTTACAAGACCTACAGTACTCATGAAGCGACATTTTAGTCGTAACATCTATTTTGAAGCATATGAAGCAGTCCACATATTATTTTTCCGCCTCGATTTCCCCCAAATCAATATTGCTGTTTACAACATGTGGTCTGAGGCTGATTCCAATGGTCTACTATTAGAGAATAGAATCAGGCCACATGACCTATTAACAAGGCGCAGATCAATAAATCCAATAATTGTAGAGACAGCAGAAGTTCTTGTTTACAGTTCTTAAGCACCAATCTATTGATATCACAAAAGATGCTGACATGGCAATGTTTGGTTTGAGCCCCGGTTTCATCTAAAAGTGAAATTCCTTC
>CM037793.1:20632652-20667239 GCA_021229015.1 Solen grandis
CAGTGCTCCAGATAGGCCGCATATCCACGTAAAATACGCGGCAAAAATATGCAGTACGCTAGAATTTTCAAAATCCATCGTACCAAATACGTGGGAAAAATCCGTGTACACAACAAATTTCAGTTCTGTCAGTACCAATATTCTGTAGCTGTTACGTCTAGAGTGCATAAAAAATGAGATTTTCGGCTTTTATTAATGGAAACCATAGGTATGTACCGATATAGCGCCGACAATGTCGAGTACCGTAGTTACGACTGAATGCATCATTCAAGGGAAGTCACTCTCAAATGCGCAAATATGGCGAAGCAATCAGAAATTACTAATTATTTTCATTATTCAAAATCGCAGTCACCGCCTGATGTGCTGCACAAACAGGCAAATGAATTCGTTGCAGCGTTACTGGAAGATATCATCAAATCAGTTATAGCACCAAAAACACACAACCACACAAATAAGTTGGCATAATACGCGCCCGAAAATGTGATAAACTAAAATCGCTGACATCGAGGTGATTGATAACCACGTGCAGGTAGAAATGTTGTACATGTGTACTTATACTTAAATGTTTTCAGTGTCAACAAATTGTAATTTAACTTGTTACTTGCTTGTTTTTTTTTATAAGAAAGAAGTACGATTTAAAATTATAATTTAGAAATAGAGATCCATTATTGTATCATAGTTTGACGAGATATAATTTTGGAGATCTCCTTGTAAAAACAGAACAAAAGAGACAGAACAAAAGTGCTAAAAATCAATTTATTCACTTTTTAATTATTCGTAGTAAATCCTTTGCTTGCACTTTTTTTTATCAACTAAAGCTTCAAGAAATGTATATAAGTCTGCTCTTTCAGAATACATTGACTTATTTTCAACACTTGATTACATAGAACACATATGACAGTCATGTGACCTCTTCATGCAGATGAAGGATTGTCCATAAACTTTTGCAAAATATATTTAAAAAGATACAGATTTTTATAAAATGAAAAAAAAAAATACTATTTTCATTATAAAAAAGTGTAACATGTTTCTCTTTAGAATATGAAATTAAAAGTGTTTATGATTAACATTGTGTTCTCTCTATTGTACAAGTGGTACTGATGGAAGTTGGTCAGTACTGATATGTGTTGATTTTAATCAGTACCGTACTGATTGGATAAAAAATTATCTGGAGCACTGTACAGTTCTTTTATGTAAGTCTTATTTATATAAAGATGTTAAATGTCAAATGATGTTAGATTTGTCATTAAACATCTACAATCATTTTTTGTAATTATACAAAAGATTATTTAACCCTTTCCCTCATAGAGGAAACCATGAAAAGACCTATGTGAACAGCATAAAACCAGATCAGGCTGCGAGTAACTCGCAGGCTGATCAGGTTTTATGCTGTTCGCTGCTCCTCAGTGGTCTGGAAATGAGGATTTTGTAATTAAATTTGGTAAGGTTTAACTGTGGTTTTCTGCAGATCAGGCTTTATGTGGTACCTATTGAGTGCGTCAAAATGAGTCTATATGAGGGAAAGGGTTAAAGAAAATAGGAAACAAATGTTATCTAACACAAACTTGATATTGTACATGTGATGTATTGTAAATGTGAAGTGCCAAAATCAGTAAGAGCATTATTCAATATATTTCATTGTTACGTTTAAAATTAGGATTTAATATAGTAAATCAAGAGCAACATTTTCAGGTAAGAATTTCTTTTGCATTCCCAAGCGAAATTATGACCATGGTCACCATTGTATTTCATTCATTTTGATGATCATCCATGTTAAATCATGGATGCCAATCAAATAACATGAAATCAAACATGGTCGGCCATGGTATACCATGGGCAGCCATGGTCAGCCATGGTAGAAATAAGCTTTGATAGACTGAACATGATCTGCCATGTTATGACCATGGTCGATCATGGATATAACAAACATGTTACCAGGAAAAATTAAATGGGTTTAAAAAAGACACCATGGTCAATCATGGCTGATCAGCATGGTAGGTCATAATAAAAAATTACCAACACTGTGATAAAGACATGGTTTTACAAGTGTACAAGAAATTCAAAGATTTACATTAAAACAACCCTTTTGATTTTGTGACCTTTTTATTTATCTAACCAGAACAATTTGAACAAATTTTTGTAGAGGTCAAAATAGGATTAAATCGAAAGCTTAAAAGCTTATTGAATATCAGATTGAAACAAAAACCATTAAATCTAACTACATATAACTGCATGTATTACTATGACCTTTTAACTGATGTTTTAACAGAAATCTTAGGTGATTCACTTTTCTTTTCTTTTTTTTTCTTTTTTTTTTTTTGAAAACTGTTACGCATCGAAAAAAAGGTTACGAATGGTTTTCGTTCGAATTAACCGCGCCCCGAATAAAAGTTCGGAAGTTGTTGCAAGGTTGTAGGACAATCCTACGAGGAAAAGTAGTGCCGAAAAATTGACGCTAATTTCTACGTAGATCAATGATTTTTACTTATATTTTATTTTTTCTTTTGGACAACCCACTCTTTAAACCTTATTTCGAAACCCAGATTTTGTTTCGTAACTGATCTTAACTTTCCCTCTTTTAAATTTGAAAACCGAAAATAACGCAGCGGTGCATCAATCCGCCATTTTGAAAAGAACGACAAACAACAAACAGTGTAAACAATAGGTGATAACGTTATTGATTCGCAATATTTTCGCAGATGACATCCATTTTATGACGAAGGTAAGAATATTCAATATAGTTATGAGTATTATAATTATGTTTGTAATGAAATTACTTTCCATTTATCGATAAAAAAAATAAGTGACTTTGTTTCGTCTGCAAATGGCGATGAGATTATTTTCTGCCCGTCGATGTATAACACAGTCCATACAATGTTTAGTTGAATCGCATTTCTTTTATTTGCTTTCCAGAATATATATATTTGTGTTCAACATGTGCAAATTAACCTTTCAGGAAATTTTAAAAAAAATAATAATCAATCGCAGGTCATATCGTCCACGGTTAGCATCGTACTTAATTTTAAAAAAAGGAAGGCCTTGGTGAAAAATCATTGTATATACAATAAATCTGTTAACAAATGTGTGATCAGCAATAAAACTCATTTTGGTTTACACTTAATCATCGCTTGGTTATCTTACATGTAGATCTATAAAAATTTAAGGAAAAAAACATTATGTTTTACTCCTTTAGATGTATAAGAATTTCTGTTTGAATATTTGTTCAAAAAATTTTCCTTTTAAAAAATAAATCTGATTGATTAAACACAATTTTTTTGTTTTTATTTTAGCAACATGTCCAACCATGTTTTCAACAAGGATGATGCCTCCTCTTGTCCACTTTGTAAACAACACAGACTTTGGATCATAGTGATTAACAAAAGGTAAATAGACTCTTATTAGAAATGAATACATTTTTTGAGAAAAAAAAAAGTTTCTATGATCCTTGAAAACTGAAGTGTCACATATCAAAGAACAACTTGAGACATCCACAATGCTACTGCCATTACCTTTTTCATGGTAATTTATTAGACAGGCAGTTTACCTTACATAACACTGTCCCCAGGGGTAAGGATGTCTGCCTCTGGAACTGGAAGCCATGGGTTCCTGTCCCTAGCAGCAACGTATGAAAGTTGTAAAAGGAAAATGGCACTGTATCTCCCTTGTTTGGTGCTCAGCATATTAGAATAGGTCCCAGTCGTGATGTTGGGGATAATGCAACTTGGGAGTGGTGTCATGCCAACTATCTATGGCATGATGCTGCAGTGTAACAGCACTATATCTCTCAAACTTAGTTTTCAAATAATAGATGTCATACTTCTATTGCAACTGAGTTTGATTGTGGCTGAACTCAATTTCTCCTAGTTAACTGACATTGTAAGATGGAAAAATATTTTGAATGATGAGAAAATTTTGGTTTTACACATTTGCATGCACAGTCAGAACTTCAATCTTTATTATTAATAGTGGTATGAATGGGAATAAGGATCAATGATCAAATCTGAGTAAACACTAAATGTTTACATACAAAGGCAGGCTATATGCTTTGCGCTTCTTAGTTATTTTACTTTAAAATCATTTTACTTTTTTCTTTTTTTTTTTAAGTTTCAGACATGTGGAAGGAAGAAAGCTGAAGTCCTTGCAGAATATGAACAGAATTTCAATGTAAATTTATGTGTAACATCAGCATATGTTCAGGAATGTCAACAAGGACTTGGACATTCCTCTTTCAAAGTGGAAACTGATCTCTGACCCATGGCGCATTGGATCATCAGGACCACTGATCTAAGTGAATTCAAGGAAAATCGCTTTGGAACTTGGACTTCAGTGAATTCAAGGCATCCAACAGGTGGCATAATAAGTTTTAAAAACGTTATAAGTGTTTTTAATACAATAGGTGGAGAAAGAGGAGGTTGTTCAAGACTTGGAAAATAGGCTATAGTGCATTATGAAAAAACAAAAATTATTAATTTAATAAAGGATGAAACCGGACACTGCTCTTAAGCATGGGGAATCAATATCCATGTTGGTTTTTTTAAAAAAATGTGATGGCATGAATAAAAATTATTTTTGTATCCAGCCATGTTGCCTATTTAAATCCCCTGGTCCACCATACTCGCTGCATGAGTATTATTTGGCACCATTGAATTTACATTAATTACCATTGAAGGTTATTGATATTTCATTTTAAATCATTGATTCACCATTATTAGAAGTAAAATGACACCACCAAAATACCACTGAAAAACCATTTTATTCCATTAAAATCCCTCATTGGATACCATTGAAAATAATTTATTTTTTTTAGAATACATAAAATAGAGAGCTCATTTGCATATTGCTATTTCAAGGAGTTTCAATGGTGTTTCAATTGAATTTCAATGGTGTTTTGATGGAGTTTCAAATGGTTGCACTATTTAGTATATAAAGACTTTCAATGGTCCTTCAAGGGTTGTGCTACATTTGGTTCTGCAAAGAGAAATGGTAATTCAATGGTGTTTCAAGCCATTTCATTTCGATAAGGGAAGGGAGAATTTGATGACAATAGATCTTTTTACACTTTTTTATAGCCTTTGTATTTTTACCAATGTCTCATATTTACAAGGAACATACCATAGGTGATCCTTTAAGTTTGGATGGAGTTTGGGGTCTCTGGGTTCATGGTACAGTCTTGCATAATTTTATATATTTTTGATAAAGTTGAATATTTTTCAACTTCATTACAAGTCATAGCAATGACTTGCCAACTTATATTTTTCCCAATTACAAAATGCCATGACTCTGTCAAGTTATATAACTGTGTTTACAATTTTTTTGGCAATTTTTCTGTCCATAACTGAGTGAATGCGTAAATTTTTTTTGAAATATTGTTACTGACAAGATTTTGAGCCGGGAGCATTTGTGTTTACCAAACACGTTCTTGTTTCAGAATGCTAAATGCCAAAAAATTTGTGTTTGATTGGCTAACAGCTTAGAACTTGACGCTGAGTTCAGAAAATACATTGATTAAAAATGGATTAGATTTACCCTTATCGATTTAGTATATCACAATATTGCAAATGAATGGTTAAACATGTAAACAAAAGTTTTTATGCTGTAATGGATAGCAAAAGTAAATCATGAATAAGTGTGCTATTTTGGGACAGCCACTGTTGGAACTTAATTTACTTTGAGAATTACTTGTCGCAGAAATGAGAATTTCTTGTCACAGAAACAATTTTACTATTAGCTGACATACAGTTGGGCTAATAATTGTTTTTAGTTTTCATAGTTTTTTTATATAGGTATACAGTTTCTGTTATCATACTCTGCAATCATGCTTAGTTCAAGAAAAATACTGAAAATGTCCTTAATTGACCCATAGTAGTGTTTATATGAAATGATGCTATTGGAAAATTATTTACTTTTTTCCTATATACATGTAGTGCTTTCTCAATAAATGATTTATTTACATCATTAGAACTATATAAATGACAAATTTTATTGAAATGGATCTATGTAGATATCATATTTTTTTCCACATAACTATCAAATCATACTGGTATATGCATTTGGTATGAACAAACTTGTAAAATACACCAAACACTCACTAGTCATTATTGTTAATTTGCATTTTTCTCATTTGTGTATATTTACAATCTGGCCATTTGATTGTGGGCCTTGTAATAAAACTATTATATTGATAAACTGAGGTAATTTTTTATCTTAATCTTTAGCACATCTGTCAGCATGCAGTGCTGGTCTGTCTGCCTTCCTTCAATTATTTATGAGTCAGCAGTACGCTTGTCACAGTGCACACTAGTTTCTAAGTTTTGAGAGTTGTAAAAAAAATGTTCAAAATGTCAACATGGACATAGAATTATATTTGTGCCCATCTTACAAAATACAGAATGGTTTGATAAATGGCAAAACAGCCCTTTTAAGTCTGACCATGGACTACCAAGGTATTTCATGGTCTATTGACCATGTTTTGTTTCTCATGACCACATTACCAGGGTCTCCAATAAATTAACATGGTAGAACATGGTGTCAGTAGACATGATCTACCATGTTATTTAATGGTAGACCATGGTGGTGGTGACCATGTTAGCAACCATGGTTAGGTGACCATGAAAAGCTGTGGTGCCATTTAACAAAACATGGTCTACCATGGTAGACCATGGTGGTGGTGACCATGTTAGCAACCATGGTTAGGTGACCATGAAAAGCTGTGGTGCCATTTAACAAAACATGGTCTACTATGGTAGTTTATGGTTACAGGACCATGAAATACCATTGTAGTTCATGGTAGTTCATGGTTAAATGACCATGAATTTCGCCGGGGTTATGAGGTTGATTATCATGAGATTAACCTTTTTTTTCTTCTTTTTTTCCCCCCTTATTTTTTTGTAAGTAACATGGTATAATAGCAAGGATTTTAAAACTGCTCACCTTGGAAACATGTTGACTATTTCATTATTCAAACTATTTTAAATCATTTACAAAATAATGTACGGAGGTGTATTCTAGCAATAGTTTAGTGTATGTTTTATGTCATGCTTTCATTCTATAGCTAAAGAAGGAAAGGAAGGGTCAACTGGTGAAAAAAAAAAAAATGATATAAAATACACATACTTTTTTGGTGCGAGGGATATTGTTAAGTTTCAAATTTCATTTCTTCTACCTAATGTCTACCCTGCACACCCTTCTATTATTCAAACTCAATGGTTACTATAAAAAAAAACACCAGTACTTCTAATAGCAGAAAAAATCAATTCAATGGAAGCCTTTATCCAAATATGTCCATAAAATCTTCATTTTTCAAAAATTGAATATTTTTCCTCCTTTACTCAAGTTCTTTAACACACAATCAATGCATCAAAAGTCAACAGTTTTTCCGATACTAATCAATTTATCTTCCTAAACCATAGCTAAACCTTATTGCTCTATGTATCTAACACCACCAGAAGGATGCGATATAGAACTACGTGAATTGTTCCACTTAAGTCCATGGTTGCTACTTAAGTACACAGAGACAAAGGCACCCTGACAATCCTGGAGGTGAAAAAAGCTCTACAGGGAAATAAATCTATCAATATCTGTTTTGTTGCCTGGGACCTGTCAATAGTCTTTGTGGAAAATAAGATAAAGTCTGTCTGAAGGGTGTCTATCACTACCAGGCAGAATTTTACTACTGGGCAATTTGATGACCTGTGAAGGGTGACATATAGGTAGATCTGTTTGCTTGATGCTGGGCTCAATAAAGGTAAAGAAAATTCATGTTAAATGTTACAACTCTAAGATGAACCAAAGTAAATCATAATGGTATTTATATTTGTTTGAATACTGGAGAATACTCTCTTATTTACTGAGAGATAGAAAATTTCCATTCTCATCCACCTGGTCAGGCCACTCCCATGCCTATATTGTATTCATAAAATCTCCATATATAGAGGCAATAAAGAGAGATAAGGAGTGAGTAATCGGACTGATACCAAATTGTTAGTCTGGAAAGTTGTTGTTGTTTCTGATTTTACAATCCCTGCAACAGTATTTCAGTCATCCAACGAAATCAAGAAGATCCCTGAATTGTACAGGGGTTACCTCCGTAAACAAACCAACCAAATACAAGCCAACTGAACAGCTTCCTCACAGGAAATATCCACAAGATCAGAGTAGGATATAATTACATTGGACAATGCCTTGGCCCCTATGAACATTACTGTTGATTTGTTTCATTGACCAGTATTTCTAGTCATACATTTGTAATTCTATTCATTTTAAAAATGTATTAAGCTCTTTATGGCTCTAAATGGATTTCACTACTGGCCCTACATAGAAATATAGGTCACCACATGACCACGGTTCAACCAATGAAAATTCAAGGAACTTAACACAGCAGTGAAGGGCTAAGTGACAGTAAGTCAGCAAACTATAACCACCAGGCCATGTAGGCCTCATTTTCACTCCTTGCACAGGGACTTGCTCCTGTTTTATTTTTAAAAAAATCAAAACGGATGGACACCATTTTGGGAGACAATTTGCTTCAACTTATTTTTTCATATCCAAATAAATCTACACATGGAATTAACAGGATATGCATTTCCCTACCAAAATATACAAAAATATTGAAAAAAATATCTCACTATGTCTGTTTTTTATAAATCCACCAAAAGAACAACAACCTGGGCCAGAAGTGAATGCATATTCTGGAAATTAGGGTCGGATTTTTACATTGCAGTAATGGTCAGCAATACATGTATTGTGAATAAGTATATTACCAAGAAATAAAACAATATTCGCAATAAAGCTGACCATGACAGCAACGTAAAAATCTATAACATTCCAGTATATACTTTCATTTCTTACCCAGGTTATTGTCCTTTTGAAAATTTGAGGATAAATATAGAGTGATAAGATTCAAGATATTTTTGTATATTTTAGTAGATAATTGCATTATTTATTTAAATAAAAGGAAAAAATGAGTTGAAGCGAATCCACCCCAAATATAGTGTCCACCCTATTCATGTGTGCAGTAGGATCTTTTTAATCATACAGGAGCAGGTCTTTGTGCTCCGTGTCAAACCATTTGAACACCAAATCAGCCTGAAAAAGTTATATCGAGAAATCTCCTCATTTCAAAGACAATGACATGTAGCAAATAATATGAAATCTGAGATACTCCTGACTGCTTTATACTCCCACTGGTCATTATTTTTTGACAGCTAAGTAATGCAATAAGAGGATTCATACATCATATAATCATAGTACAATTTATAATTTACCAATTAATTATGAATTACTGAATTTTCTTGGCTGTTACATAACTTAAGCCTCAATCTGACTCATGTAACTGATAAGCCACTGCATCTCTGTGGGATCCACTTCAGAGATTTTATGGGTGGTAATATTTGCTAAGTATTAGAAAACATATACTGTATAATTGATCCATTACTGTGATGTTTGTTTATGCAGGTCAGTGATATGCAATAATCAGCTTATAATAATGACCTGGTAAAGTTTCACAATATCATGTTTATGACATTAAACCTGTAATTCCTCTATCACTGAGTGCAAAGCATTGTTTTTTCAACTTTGGTGTTAATTTCACGAAGATTTAAGACATCCATTTTTTTTCTCATCTTTTTCAGCGCAAAAAAAAATATGCTCTTGCATTCTTGGAGTCAGACTGAATCCTTTACACTGCATAAACTGTAAGGTAAACTGGCATGGTGGGTTTTGTCTATCTTGAATATCTTGACCATCAACCTTGGTCATGCTCATAATTATGGTTTTGTTCATCTATTGCAAGAAAGGCAAAATGAAAGAAATAAGACATTTGGCAAAGAGTGGATATCAATATTCCACACCTTATTAAAGTATGACATGCACTTTCAGAGGAGATCTAAACCTGTGTGTGTGTGTGAGGAGGGGGGGGGGGGAGCGTGTTGAGGGTTTGTGGGTTAGTATTATGTATTGGAAATGGTCAAACACACACACACAGAACCTAGGATTAAATGGGTGGAACCCTACTGGGGCTGTCCCTATACCTACCTCCCTCTCTCTCAAATCTCTCAATCTTCAAATGTTTAAATGATGAGGATTCTTACATGCATATATATGCATGCATTTCACAGCTCATTTTCAGCCGTATATATATATCTCTAAGCTGTGTTGATAAATAGGTTAATTGGGCCAGACAACTTGGTCCAGGTACAACCACTGACCAAGTCTTCAAGGCATGCCTTACAACCAGGTATATTGGCACTGCATCAAATACTGGTAAATTATTTATTGGTAATCAATAATTGATTAATTTGTCTTTTATCTTAACAGTCTGTGAAAAACTGAGTAATTAGGAGGCCTTAGAAATCCTGTTACAGTACAATAGATTAGGAAAAAATGATGAAAAAGAGAAGGAAAAAAATCATTCTAATGAACAGACATGTATAAGATAATGTGAGAGGATAGGTCTTTAACAATAAATATTGTATGACAACTATAGCATTTCTTTCTTTTTATTCTTATGCAGTTGAAGGCTACATCAGATTCCTAAAAGCATGCCTATCCCAGATTTCAATGCTAATCCGACTACTATACAAAACTGAATGTTTTCTACAGTGCCATGGTGCAGTGGTGGCAAACATACTACATTGTACAGAGCTGAAAGTTGAGGTGGAGGGGTGGAGGAGAGGGGGAGAATCTTTTATGACCTTCCCAGATACAAACTATTGGTTGGTCAGACAACAAAACCATCAAGAGGGGTAGATCTTGTTTCCTGATTGGCAAAAAAAAACCTTTACTGAAATAAGTTTTCCCCCACCACAGATGCCCCCACCCATCGCATTTTCCAAAACAAAGGCCAGATGCAAAAGTAATGTCCTGAATAATATACTCGTGAAGTTTAAAGTCTGTAGCATAAATAATTTCAGAGTTATGTGCGTCAGAAGCATAAAATTCCATATTTTTCCAAATTAAAGGCCCTTAACTGTCAACTTAATGAAGGTTGAATAAAACTACTCGGGTGCACAAGTTCATGTCTTTATTAATATATCCATGAAGTTTCAAGTCTATAGTACAAACAATTTCAGAGTTACATGCATCACAAGCATAAAATTCCATATTTTTCAAAATCAAAGGCCCATAACTGTGAAACAGCAGTTCAATGAAATACCCAGGTGCACAAGTTCATGTCCTGAATAATATATCCATGAAGTTTTAAGTCTGTTGTACAAATACTTTTGGAGTTATGAGTGTCACTATTTTTCTGGACAGATGGACAGACAGACAAAGGCAAATCTTTATTTTTATGCCCCCCCCCCATTTTTGGTGGGGGGGCATAAAAAAAAAAAAAAATACCAGAAAATTATAACATGCAATTTTGTAAAACATAAGTTCAACCAATTTTTTTTTTTGACTTTAGATCATTCATAAAAGAATTTTGGCAAATATGAAAATCAAAATTAGTCATACATAGGCCAAAACACAAACATGATTAAAGAATACTCTTGACTGGTGGATTAGATGTAAATAAGATTTACTTAAAAACAGCAAAATTTCTGGTATACAAAATTGGTATTTCTACATCAAAAGAAAGTAATAACAAGAGGGCCATAGAGGCCATAAATTGCTCACCTGAGTATAGGGTTACCCAAGAAACATCTGTACTAAAACATTTTGAAGTCTTGCCAGTAGTTTTGACGGAGATGATGTTTAAAGTTTTCATAATTTATTTCTTTCCAATGCCAATGCAACCAGAGTTCTACATGGATCAGGTTTATTTTAGCAACTTTTGTGAAAATTTACTAAAGGCTTACCCCCGCCAAGTTAATCAAATTCTGTCCAGCGGTTTCAGAGAAGGTGTCGTCTAAAGGTTTCACTATATACATGTAAGGCAAATTAGCCCCAGCTCTGGAGGCCATGTTTTTGACGGATCGGAATAATTTTAGCAATCTTGGTAGAAGGTTTCCCAAGGAACATCTATACTAATACCTTTTGAAATCTGGCCAGTAGTTTTGAAGGAGATGATTTTCAAAGTTATCATAGTTTTTTTCTTTCCGTTGCCATGGGAACCAGAGTCCTACATGGATCAAGTTTATTTTAGCAACTTTTGTGAAGGTTCACCCAAGGATCATCCCTGCCAAGTTTAATCAAATTCTGTCAAGCGGTTTCAGAGGAGATGTCGTTTAAAGCAAACTGTTGATAACGCATGACAACAGACGCAGGGTGATCCTATTAGCTCACAATGAGCACATTGTGCTAAGGTGAGTTTAAAAAGAAAAATACCTAGGGAAATCAAGATATAGAACTCAATTATAGCAAAACAAAAACAGCAACAAACAAAATTGATTATATTTCATAAGGCAATTTTTTTCAGTGCTAATTCTCTCTGAAAAAAACAGTCATGTGTAACTTATTTACATTTCTCTGAAATCTTTATTACAGTATGTGATTACATAGGATCAATCTAGCAGAGTACATGACTGTATGATGAAAAAAATTAAAATTATTTTTTCCAAATTGTTATATATCGAGAATAGCAAAATGATAAAATAATAATTATGAATTATTGAGCATTATTTCAGGGGTTCTTAACATCTTTAAGTACAGATCATAATGTAGAATTTATCATATGCAGCCACCAAGTATAACCGGGTAATACTTGGGTGGTGATAATAGATTAATTCTTAAAATAAAGAGGCCATAGAGGCCCTGGATCACTCACCTGAGTATAGGGTTACCCAACTTGCAAGGAACATCTGTACTAAAACATTTTGAAATATGGCCAGTAGTTTTGAAAGAGATGATTTTTAAGGTTTTCATTTTTTTTTTCTGTTGCCATGGCAACCAGTGTTCTACATATATCAAGTTTATTTAGCAACTTTTATGAAGGTTTAACTAATGATCATCTATTCCAAGTTTAATCAAATTTATCCAGCGGTTTCAGAGATGTTGTTTAAAGTATTCACTATATACATTAAAGGAAAATTAGCCCCGGCCATGTTTTTTTTAAAATTGGAATAAATTTAGCAATCTTGGTAGAGGGTTACGATATACGCCGGCAGATTAGGCACACTTTTTTTCCAGATAATTCAGGTTTATAGAGGGGGTGCGCCTTGTATGATGATATACAGCTTTTCAGGTTTCTTTTTTCAATCACCGAGAAGTGACATTTACAGGTATACGATCTCAGAAAATGGATATACTGAAAGCCAATGAATACTATAATAAGCCACAAAGTCTATACGAAACCATGATAAACAATACCAGGTTATTGCTTTTGTTCTTATTAATTATCGTACTGGTATATTTCATGATAAAATGATCGTAAGAAACTGAAACAACTTGATGGAATATAAACAAATAAGTTTTTCCCAAAGAACATCCGTGCCAAGTTTAATCAAGTTCTGTCCAGTGGTTTCAGAGGAGATGTTGTTTAAAGCAAATTGTTGACAATGGACAACTGATGACAACAGACAATTGACGAAGGGTGATCACAATAATTCACCTTGAGCACTTTGTGATCAGTTAAAAACACACTGCTAGTCATTTTAGGTGTTTAATTAAAACAAGAGGGCCATGATGGCCCTGAAACAACTGATTACAAGGTTTTTAAACAGACAAGAATTCTGATATAACTCAATCTTAAACATTTTAGCCCTGACAATACTACACACCAAATATATAAGCACTGGGCCTTATGGTTTCAAAGGAGAAGACTTAGTGCGGGGTCATTTATCTCCAAAATTTTGAAAATCTTGATAATGAACCATTAGATGATACTACATACCAAAAATCTAAGCTATAGGCCTTATGGATTCATAGAAGAAGATTTTTTTAAAGATTTTCCTATATAACTCTATGTAAAACAAGTGACCCCTGGTGCGGGGGCATTTATCACCATAAGGTCATGATTTGTACAATCTTGGTAATGAACCATAAGATGATGCTACATACCAAATATCTAATCTCTAGGCCTTATGGATTCATAGAAGAAGATTTTTAAAGATTTTCCTATATAACTCTATGTAAAACAAGTGACCCCTATTGCGGGGGCATTTATCACCGTTTGGCTATGATTTGAACAATCTTGGTAATGAACCATTAGATGATGCTACATATGAAATATCTTAGCACTAGGCCTTATGGATTCATAGAAGAAGATTTTTAAAGTTTTTCCTATATAAATCTATGTAAAACAAGTGACCCTTGCGGGGGCATTTATCCTGGCTATGATTTGAACAATCTTGGTAATGAACCATAAGATGATGCTACATACCAAATATCTAAGCTCTAGGCCTTATGGATTCATAGAAGAAGATTTTAAAAGATTTTCCTATATAACTCTATGTAAAACAAGTGACCCCTGGTGCGGGGGCATTTATCACCATAGGGCTATGATTTGAACAATCTTGGTAATGAACCATTAGATGATGCTACATACCAAATATCTGAGCTTTAGGCCTAATGGATTCATAGAAGAAGATTTTTAAAGATTTTCCTATATAACTCTATGTAAAACAAGTGACCCCTGGTGCGGGGGCATTTATCACCATAGGGCTATGATTTGTACAATCTTGGTAATGGCCCATAAGATGATGCTACATACCAAATATCTAAGCTCTAGGCCTTGCAGTTTTGCAGAAGAAGATTTTCAAAGTTTGCATTTTTAAATTCTATTTTTAGCTCCTGTGACCTATTTTTTTAACCAATCTGAATAATTTGTACAACTTTGATAGAGGGCATCATAAGGATGATTCCTGTGAAGTTTGGTCAAAATCCCTTCAGCGGTTCATGAGGAGATGTTGTTTAAAGCAAATTGTTGACGACGGACAGACGCACGCACGGACGACGGACAAAAGGCGATCACAAAAGCTCACCATGAGCACATTGTGCTCAGGTGAGCTAAAAACTAGAACTATCACTAAATGTGATTAATACCCCCGCAATACTGCTTTAGAAATGATGAAGTTATTATGATTAAGAAGAAGAGTATGAAAAAGACATTTTTACATTAGTTTTTTTTCCAGATTTTTGGCCGGGTTACACAGGTTATGGTTGACCATTGTATGAAATTGTTTTGAAATCCAACTAGTAGTTTACAAGTTATACTCTGGACAAGGAAAAGTAACTAAGGGCAATAACTCTGTAATTACTCTAGAGTTATGGTTCTTGTGCACTGCACTTCCTCATATTATGGTTGACCATTGTATGAAATTGTTTTGAAATCCAACCAGTAGTTTACAAGTTATACTCTGGACAAGGAAAAGTAACTAAGGGCAATAACTCTGTAATTCCTATAGATAGAGTTATGGTTCTTGTGCACTGCACTTCCTCATATTGTGGTTGACCATTGTATGAAATTGTTTTGAAATCCAACCAGTAGTTTACAAGTTATACTCTGGACAAGGAAAAGTAACAAAGGGCAATAACTCTGTAATTACTCTAGATAGAGTTATGGTTCTTGTGCACTGCACTTCCTCATATTGTGGTTGACCATTGTATGAAATTGTTTTGAAATCCAACTTGTACTTTTCAAGTTATGCTCCGGACAAGGAAAAGTAACAAAGGGCAATAACTCTGTAATAAGTCAAGATGGAGTTATGGTTCTTGTGCATGCACTTCCTCTCCATGTGCATGATCATTGCATGAAGTTGTATTGAATTCCAATAATGCAACGGACCGCTGTACCGACCGACCGACCAACCGTCCGACCAACCACCGGGTGACTCCTATATACCCCCCCAAACTTCGTTTCGGGGGTATAATAAAACAAGAGACCCATTATGGCCCTTGATTGTTCACCTGAGGAACATCAGTCTGTATTAAAACATTTTGAAATCTGGCCAGTAGTTTTGAAGGAAATGAGTTTTATCAAATTCTGTCCAGCAGTTTCAGAGGAGAGGTCATTTTAAGTTCTCAATATATACATTTAAGGCAAATTAGTCCTGCTGATGGATCAGAATAATTTTAGCAATTTTTGTGAAGCTTCACCCAAGGATCCACCTGCCAAGTTAAATCAAATTCTGTCCAGAGGTTTTGGAGATGTCATTTAGAGATTTTACTATACAAATTAGCCCCACCCCTGGCGACCATGTTTATTTACAGATCAGAAAAGTTTTAGCAACTTCTGTGGAGCTTCACTAAATGATCATCCTTGCCAAATGTAATCAACTTCTGTCCAGCAGTTTCAGAGGAGATGTTGTTTAAAGATTTCACTATATACATATAAGACAAATTAGCCCCGCCCCTGGCAGCCATGTTTTTTACGGATCGGAATAATTTTAGCAACTTTTGTGAAGCTTCATCCAAGGATCATCCTTGCCAAATTAAATCAAATTCTGTCCAGCGGTTTCAGAGATGTCATTTAAAGATTTCACTATATACATTTAAGGCAAATTAGCCCCACCCCTGGCAGCCATGTTTTTTTGGATCGGAATAGTTTTAGCAATCTTGGTAGACTAAGAGGGTTACCCAAGGAACATCTGTACCAAAACATTTTGGAATCTGGCCAGTAGTTTTGAAGGAGATGATTTTTTAAGTTTTCATATTTTTTTTCTTTTCGTTGCCATGGTAACCAGAGTTCAGCATGAATCAAGTTTATTTTAGCAACTTTTGTGAAGATTCACCCAAGGATCATCCCTGCCAAGTTTAATCAAATTCTGTCAAGCGGTTTCAGAGGAGATGTCATTTAAAGCAAATTGTAATAGCCTATTGTGATCTAAAAAAAAAAACAATCTTTTTGTTTTATGCAAGCATATCTAAATGTCTGCCAAAACAAATGTTATCAGTAAATTTGTTGGCATCAAATTAATACATTTAAAGCCAAACTAGAAATGTGTCCACGGATGCCTCTGCCATTTTGTTTATTAGATGATATTTTTGTCAGTGAATATGATGAAAAACTGGAAATATTAAAGATGACTTTGAGATCAAATGAGCGCTGTGACCCTGACCAAGTGATGTGGCCTTGACCTTTAAGCAAGCAAGCTTGTTCTTTTGAGACACATTGTTTTGTCCCAAGGATCCCTTATGTCAAGTTATTTCAAAACATGACTATACACAACAAATATACAGCTCAGACAGGACTGCTAACACAAATTTTAAACTAACTGCTGTGACCTTGACCTTGAAGCTAGCAACTTGGTTCTTGTTTATGTTACATCATATCCCAGGATTTTTTTGCCAAGTTATTTCAAAACACCACCATTCACAGCAAAGCAACAGCCTGGACAAGACTTTAAGGTCAACTAAGTGCTGTGACCTTGACCTTCAAACTACCAATCTGGTTCTTGTTCGCAACACATTGTCTTGTCCTTAGGATCACTTGTGCCAAGTTATTTTAAAAAGAACCTTTAATTACACATATACCTATTTATATAATAATGCTTGAAAGGAATGGTCTGGAAACAATTACAATTGGATATAAAAACTAACTTTACAGAAAGTTAATTCTTTTCAAGTTTTCATGTTAGTGTATTTTTACAAGTTTTCTTTTATATAACATGCTGTAAAATGTCTATACCAGTGTTTTTTAAAGGCAGAAATGTAGGACTGCAGTAACACAGTAAAACATGAGACATTAAACATTATAAGACTATAAACATTTTGTTGATATCTGTGGGGAGGAATGGTCTAGTGGTAGGACACTCGCTTCAGGGTCCTGGGTTTGAATCCTGCCAAGGACACTGTTAATTTCCTTAAGCAAGAAATTTACCCTGCATTGTTTCTCCTCACCCAGATATAAATGGGTACCTGAGAGGGCGGTATAATTCTGTGGTGCCATAATGTTGGGCTACCATAAGTGAAGGGAAAGACATCCCAGGGAGATTTATAGATAGATACTTTAGTAAATATAAATAACCCAAAGCTGTTAAATTGGTGAACATGCCCACGGCATGAAACTTAAGACTGTAAAATGAATTTACGTACTTACATCTGAAAACGTGATTTTGCACAGAATTATAACTTTAAACAATAAAGTTATAGCTCATTTTGATATTAAACCTTTTAAGTAGATGCCGTTGAAAAAAAATTAATAGAATGAAAAGAAGAAAAAAATTTATAATTAAATATCATAAAATTACTCTTATAATAAATAGAAGAGGAAACAAGAAACATATCAAAACCAGGTTTTCAAGTGTTGCCTGAGGCAAGCAAAACTTTTTTTAGTAACAGTGATATTGACCCTACTGACCTGAAAATCAACCCCATCTTCCTCTTCTCTTTAGGTATCTAGAAACTAAATCTGATCATCATACCTCACTCCTAAAAGAAGTTATTTGATGGAAACGAAAAATCTATTTTAAGAAACAGTGACCATGACCCTATCAGCCTGAAGGTATCTACCTACTAAGTATGAAAATTCTATCCTAACCGAAAGATATTTGATGGAAAGGAAATGTTTGACATCCACTCACCCACCCGCCCAGTTAGCAATGTAACCCATTCTAACAACCAGGATTTTTTTTAAAAAACCTGGTTAAAAACATCCATGAAGCCTTGAACATATACAGTCACGTAACATTTAGGTCAATGTCATACACAATTTTGATAGCAAGGTAAACATTCTTCCACTTATACCTAATTCTGTAAATGACCGCCTCTTAATAATTCTTGAGGATAAGAATGTCCCTGTTGTATCATTAAATGCCACTTTTAATCTCTAAATGTCTTCTGTCCATTTTATTTAAAAATCCAAAAAAGGATACTATCCAAACCAGCCCAGTAATCTTTAGCCTTTGTCCACTTCAATGTAGATTTTCAGCATTTCCATGTTAAGTTCGAAGTTGAAAAAAAATGAGAGAGTTCTGCAATTTATACCTATAATTCCATAATATTTTGGGTGGATAAAACTCGATCTGATAATGAACCAATAACCTTTTTCACCTTTGGTGTCAATTGTTTGCCTTGTCGTGCCATATTTACTTTAGCAGATAGCAATAACTAAACTGGAATAACAGAATAAATTTCATTTGTGATCGATTAAATACACAACACAGGTTTATTCCTTGAAAATTTTATATGATTAATAAATCTGCATTAATCGAGTGACTTAGCAAGGTAGTCTTTCAACAAAAAATGATGTCAGTCGTAGTAGGATCCTGACAGTAGATGCATTTTGAGACCCTGGGAAACAGAGCAGACCCAAATCAGAAGGAAGCTGTATAATCAGGGTTTCCTGTTTTCTCTAACATTATTATAACTCAGATTCTACACAGTCTGCACGGAAAAGAAAAATTAATAATACAATTTAAAGGTCAGTATATAAATATTCATCAAGTCATGAATATATAAGTGAATATACAGGAGTAAATGGCTTAAAAAGCTAGAGCATCAGATTTGTATTAAGAGTCACCTGTTATGTAAAAGCTTGAATAAACCACAAATGGCAAAACTAACATATTTAAATGGAGCATAAAAAAGAATCACCATGGATATAAGAAGATGGATGAACACCTATCAGGAACAGTAACAATACCATACCTGGTGTGTGTAATTCCACTGTATCCGAAAAGACTGCAGACCAATTGAGTTGGTGAGTCTCATAGCCTTTCAACAATGCCACACCTGTTCAACTCATCGCATACAGAATCAATATTTCCTCTAAGGACTGGAAGCACAACTTCTTTCTGCTGATAAACATTAAAAACCTGATAATGAATCCTATCATATAGACATGATATATAAAGTCCATGTCATATCAAGTATCAAATCAAGATGAATATTCATGACATTTAGATCTGGCCATCCTAGTGTTGAATCATATCAAATGTGCTCTAATACCTTTTACAAGAGCACAGTGTCCGTGTCCAATATGTTTTTCTCAGATATTTCTATTTATAAAGATTCTGCAAAATTGAGATATTACTAAACGGTACAGCATCCTCTTTGTGTATACTTAATGTTTCATACAAATTACTCAAGCCTGGTGATGTTGTTAATACCCCCCGCTTAACATCAAATTGGCATCCTTACTGCATCTCATAAGGCCATTTTTTGGAAAACACCAATAGCACATTAGAACGCCAAAGAATTTTTTTTTAAAATATCCCCATTTCTCTTATCTGTCACACTGGGCTCCTGACGTTGGCCTTCTTTGCGTGTTGAATGCATTTCCACTACGATCATCCACAACCATGGCATTCTCACAGCCTTTGCACTGTGACTATACAACATCCGTGCTGCGTTTATGAAGCGCTTCATTTGTAGGGACATTTTCACTCCCTACTCCCAAAGTAGATAAATAAATCATAAATAAAATAAATAACATCATAAATGATATCACACACACACAAACAAGAGGGCCATGATGGCCCTAAATTGCTCACCTGATTATAAATGAGCAACATGTGTTGGATTTTCATATGGACCAACTTTTTGACCCCACATGACCCACTTTCAAACTTGTCCAAGATTTTAAGGACTAGTTTCATGAAGATATGGCCAAATGTGGCCTCTAGAGTGTTAACAAAGTTTTTCTAAGATTTGACCTCATGACCTACTTTTTGACTCCACATGACCCAAATTCGGACTTGTCCAAGACTTTATGGAAACAAACATTCTGACCAAGTTTCATGAAGATTGGGCAAAAAATGTGGCCTCTAGTGTGTTAACAAGGTTTAACAAAGATTTGACCTTGTTACCTACTTTTTGACCCCACATGACCCAAATTCGAACCTGTCCAAGACTTTATGGAAACAAACATTCTGACCAAGTTTCATGAAGATTGGGCCAAAAATGTGGCCTCTAGAGTGTTAACAAGGTTTAACAAAGATTTGACCTCGTGACCTACTTTTTGACCCCACATGACCCAATTTTGAACTTGTCCAAGATTTTATGGAAACAAACATTCTGACCAAGTTTTGACCTCTACCTACTTTTTGACCCCACATGACCCAAATTCAAACCTGTCCAAGACTTTATGAAACAAACATTCTGACCAAGTTTCATGAAGATTGGGCCAAAAATGTGGCCTCTAGTGTGTTAACAAGGTTTTTCTAAGATTTGACCTCGTTACCTACTTTTTGACCCCACATGACCCAAATTCGAACCTGTCCAAGATTTTATGGAGACGAACATTCTGACCAAGTTTCATGAAGATTGGCCTAAAAATATGGCCTCTAGAGTGTTAACAAGCCAAATTGTTGACATGGCACAACAGACAACGGACGACAGGCGATCACAAAAGCTCACCTTGAGCACATTGTGCTCAGGTGAGCTAATAAATCACACACCCATATAATATTTGAAAAGACTATAAAATTTTGAGTAGCCAGTATTTGTAATAATTGTTCACAGGACCCTAGTCACTGTGAGTTTGAGATCTGTGCCCAAGATACTGAAAATCATATACTCATACTAAAACTCAAGCTTTAACATGATTATCAAGCTCAAACAAAGATTGACTGATGAGCTGCAATCACAATATTTTTTTACGCATAATCTCAGCTAATTCAAATTCCATACTAAATAAATTATGTTTAAGAACACACTATCGTACTGAAACTTGAGTTTTATCGTGATCTTTGAGTGAGAGTTTTTTTTACCCCCAAAACACAGCACATATACATATTCAGGCTTAAATTAGGGGAGATTTTTAAGTTTAGGCCCTGAGATCAAACTTCAGTATTTTCAAAAACATGGTGCCAGGTCAGTTTTTATGTGATAAAGGCTTCCAGCAAGGTTACAATCAGTATGTTCTCTGTACATGAAATTGATGTCTATTTGTCCCCTAGGTGTACTTCCTTCCATATTTTGATGCTGCTATATGACAGGAATATGGTCACAGCAAACAACATGTTTACAGGATATGGATATTTCTTTCTTTTTTGCCTGCTGGCATGATATAAATACATGCTACTTGCTGTGCAAAGCCGGGCCCTAAGCAATTAGAACATGTTGTAAAATGGACTAAAATAGATCAATCTTGGTTCATGTCATACTCCTCATGGCGTTATCAGTCGGTGGCTAAATTTCCAATGCGTAATTATGATGTCTGAAGCTATGGTGATTCTATTTTATTCTGACATGAACTTTTCCTGTCTCTCTGATTAATCAATTTATTTCACATTGCCAATTACTTTGCAGATTTTGATGGCAATAACTGACAACCAAACAATGCTTTATTGATAATATCAAAAGCTGTAGGTGCCAGAGGTATTTAGGAAGAATTGAAAAGAAAGAAAGTGAGAATATTTAAGTAGAACCAAACCTTTCATAATTTTAGTTTTAAAGGCATCTCGAAAGGAATGTGGTATCCCACTGAGCCAGGCCCACACCTGCTGTGACCAGACCGAGTGTAGGACAAAATCCCCCCCGGACATAATCCCCCCTATGAAATTTTGTATAGGCGGACATAATCCCCCCTAGAAATTTGTCAAGGCGGACATAATCCCTCCCAATAGATTTTACGGGGCGGACAAAACACCCCTCGTGAATTTGTCAGGGCGGACAAAATCCCCCTCATTATAATATTTGCTTCGATAATGATTTCTTTTTAACCTTTTCACGCCTGTTTCAGACATGTTAATAAAGGCCACCTCTGTCTTAATTGGTTAATTTGAACTAATTACACCAGTTAATAATGCATGTTATATTTTTCTTTAATTTGTATTAATATATATAAGTGATATATATAAGATAAGCTCCCTTACACTTTTCAGCCGCTCTCTTGGAACATTCCCATCGGATTGTTGATTTGCTTTCCTTCTTCTTAGTATAGCAAAAACCTTGGTAACAAAGTTTCCGAGCACCCTTATTACTGGTAATGAATTCCATGATTAAATTACAATGTTTCAAAATAGGCATGGCTTATATACTTTAATTTTTCTGAAATATTTTACACATGTGTTTTAAACTTTGCATTATTCAGTCCCCAATAACGAGGGGGATTTTGTCCGCCCTGACAAATTCACGAGGGGTGTTTTGTCCGCCCAGTTTATGTCCGCCTTGACAAATTTCTAGGGGGGATTATGTCCGCCTATACAAAATTTCATAGGGGGGATTATGTCCGGGGGGGATTTTGTCCGTCCCCCGACCAGGTCATCACTGCAGGGAGTCTTTAGCCAATATTGTACTAATCTGTCACAGTAAAACCTCTGATGGGTTAATGCAAAACTAAATTACCTGCTAGTATGGAAGTGAGACAGTAGGCTAGTTTTACACAAAGCCATAAACATTTTAATGAATGTTAGTCATAATGTGGGTTGTTTACTGTATGATCCCTTACATATTCTTTATTGCATTAATTACTAGGTGTCAATTTTGTAACTGCATGATTATGTATTTATTTCATAGTTAAATATTTGATTTTGAAAATACATGAAAGAGATACAAGTTTTAGTATTCAAAACGACTTTCTGGCATAAACATGAGTTGAGGGAAGAATTGAGAGAATGAAAGTATTTAGTAATACATAATTTATTTCCAAACTTAATGTCACTTTTTATGATAAATTTTACAAATCAAAATAAAATATAAATTAAAATATATATGAGAACTAAAAGAATGAAAGAAAGAAATAAAATGTATAAGAAATAACAAAATCAACCAAAAAAGTAAGAAAGAAAACAAATAAAGATTTATATTTAATTAAATAAAAAAGAATATAAAAGAACTGATAGAATAATTTCTGGTATTTAGGATTGCGTAATTGGTATATTCACAACTATTTCCTTTACAAACTGTGAATGACTATGTTCAACCCCCAAATATAGCATACATACACTTGGATCTTGAACAATGCCTGTGTGACAGACACATCGTGACAGACTTTGGCAGCCTGGCTTATCAGAAAACAGATGCCCACACATGCTGGGTGGGTGAATAAATGGGGGGGGGGGTCACTTATATAAGGGTTTTGAGATGCCTTTAAAGGAAGTTACTTTCAAAGAAAGATACATGCATGCAAGTAAATTGTTCTTGTTTCAAGAAGTTTATAATTTTTTTTAAATTTTCAGCAAGTACCCCCATAAACCACTTATGGTATAAACCAAATTGAGGAAAGGACAAGTCAAATTAAGAAATATCATGGTAAGAACATATTGACCTCTCTATACAGGATAGAAGGGGTTTGGGACATTGCACACACTGGTTGGATACACTGTTACCTAGACTACATTCTCAACTGGGATCAAAAGTTGACAAAATTATATTAACAGGAATCTTGGTACATGTGTATTATCTTGGTGACTATATAATTATCATTTATGTCATCTGACTAAAGAACAGGATCTCCAACAGTTGCTCAAGATTTTTTTTGAAATTGTAGATTATAATCAGCTATACACATATACTGCGATGTCCCTAACACTTAGGTAGATCTACACCCTGTCATTGCATTCATGAATGAAATCAAGGTCATGACCCTGTGATGTTACAAAACGAATAGAGTCAAGGTCTTTTTCTGTTATTTCAAGTGAAACCCCCAAATATTCGTTACTGGTTGGTTTATAATTCTGCTTGTTCTGAAAGCCTTATCATCTTCACATATCTAGAATCAATTTAATTCAAAGATGGAAGGAAGCACCATGTTTGGGTACGCTTGGTTCACTGTGCTATCAAATGTGAACTTATCGTTACGTAATCAGTCACATCACATGTATGACTATAGATGTCAATCTCTGGCTACCAGTATTTAATAGTAAGCAATACAGTCAAAGTTATGTTAGAGGTTATGTGATATAGCAGTCAACATGATACAAGCAGTCAGGTCAAATCCTTTTTTTATCAGTGTTCACATGTCTTGTGCAACCAGTTGCAACCCTGAAAAGGCTAATTCTTCTTTAATTGACTTAAAATTTGCGGCCAATAATCCGGTTCTGACTGTCGGTTATAGGCTCACAAGAATGTGTGACTGTTAATTGCCTGCTGTTAATTGCCCCACCTGCTGTTCTCATTACATTTACCTGCTTGCACAGCATGCTATGATTAACTGATCAACCATTACTGTGTGCTTTAATTACCTTAGGCCGCCGTATAACTACGTACAGGGTTTTTTTTGTTTTGTTTTTTAAATCTATCTTGCATAAAACAGAATGTACCCCCAGAAAAAAAGTCAGTGGGAACACTGACCATGATTATTCACTCAGTAAACATTCATTAGTTGTTTTATTGGCTTGAGGCTGTGGCCATAAGCCATTTTATCATATGATATTGTGCTCAAACAATTGTTTCCAGTTTCGTATAACCATCACATATTTTCTTATATTTAACACATTACATATAGCTTTTAGGCCGAATTATATCACTCTGCGTCACGAGCATATGTATGCTTAGTGTTTTGAACTCAAACAGCTGGATTAAATGTGTTTGATTCAATATTCATATGATGTTGAAAATGTATGAGAAATATTTACACACGATAAATCGTTATTTTCAGTTATTATTTGAAATTCTTTTCTTGGTGTTAGATTACAAAAGCAATTAGTTCACAGGCATTCTTGTTTGTTTGTTGTAACAATCACGATTTACTGTCACTGTTGGTCATATGATAAAAAGAATCTGACATAAATTGTCATTTCATATGAACTCATTCATGAAAATGTTATTTAGCTTGCCATAGGCTCGCTTAATAACATTTTCATGTACTCGTTTAGTAAAATTTCATGTGAAGTAACAATTCATGTCAGATCCTATATATATATTACTTCATTATGTGATCCTCTCATCATTGTTCTCATAACATTTTGGACATGTTGCATTTGGAAGATAGCTGAGATTATCTGTTTGTATACACGTCATATTTGGATGGGAAGGAAAAAACAACAAATCAGAAAAAAACAGGCAATCTATAAATAGAGACTGTAACCTGAGAGGAATGACAATGATAGCATTGACATACATGAGCAAAGTTTCATGGTGAAGCTCTTAATAATTTGTAGACAGATTAAATACATTCCCGAGACCAATTGAAATATTGCAAAATATGAGGCATTTATATTTCAACACTTTTCTATGAACAAAGGGCAATAACCATAGTTTTGCTCAAAATATTTCACAGAAAATTAACCTTACCCAAAATACTGCTTAAAAGCAAAAGAAAATGCTATCTCAAAATTTCATAACAATCTATTCATGTTTGTTTTAATTAATGGTCAGACATTTGCTGAAACTTTTTTTTATCATTTAGGCAATATCATTGAATATGTAACTCTAGCTCCTTCACAAAGAAATCAAACTCAAATGAGAAATTTTCCTCATATGCATTACATCCATGTTTCATCTGTTTATATCTGGTTGAATCTGACAAGGTCTATTTCAAAAATTTTCCAAATGACAAAGGGCAATAACTCCTGTTCTGCGGATTGGTGATTTTATTAAATCTGAGAAACTGTCCACATAAATATCATACCCAAATTTCAATATCTGTTCATTTTTATAACTGCTTGGGGTTTGAGAAATTTATTTCAGATTTTTATTCATTTATTATTTACAAAGGGCAATAACTCCATTTTGCTGTATAGATTGAAATGAAAATAAAGAAATAACATCATATTCAAGTTTAATGAACATCTGTCAATGTTTATATATGACTTAGGGATCAGACACCAAGGATGATGATGACAGACAAAATCCCTGTGTGTCTGCTATGCTTTGCAAAAGGGACACAGTAAGATAGCTTTATTTAACTACGCCATCGAGAAACATTACATCTAAAATCTCGTAAATATAGGTTTTACACAACAACCAATATATTCTGATTGGTTCCCTTGTAATTTTTGTCTGACCAGTTCAAATATTTTTGGTCAGTGCCACTGGTTTTCATGATGTCTGGTATGTCAAGTTTTTTCAAGGTATGTTACTTTTATACTGTTTGTACGTGAAAGTGTGCTATGATGAGCTGTTTTTGATGTTTCATTTAATAAAAACAACTATCAGCCATGCTCTAATATTCAAAATAAAACATCATGTGACTTCTTGTGTTAATGCTGGGTTATGTTAAAGACGGTCCAAATTAAATCAAACCTTGAAATTGTGATTAAACAGTTAAATGGTTGGTCAAACTTGTCTGAAATAGATCTACCTAAATTAACATATTTTCAGAAAATAAATTCCAATAGTTCCTTACAATAGTTTTAAACTTAAATTACAGTTTATATCGTCGAGTCATATGTTTTCACGCACATACGTTTTCGCGCAGTATCGTAATTTCCGGAATTCCTATTTACACAAGCTATGATTACGTCATTAGCGTTGGTATTTTCTTTATCTGATTTGCAACTATAGACAGATCAATAGATGTGTGGAAAATACAGTTGTCAAGAGTAAACAAGAGGGCCAAGATGGCCCTTGGTCGCTCACCTGAGAAAGATGATTGCTTAAGAAATAAAGATACTTGAGTGTAAAAGTGAAATCTGGCTTTTTTTATGGTGAAAAGGGCATAACTCCTAAATTTACAAGTCAATATCAGTTAAAATTGAACCCGATTGTGAGATTATGGGCATAAACATTGTCTTAAAGTTTAAAAATGATTGTTAAAAAAATGAAGTTGGTAGAGAATAAACAAAGTGAAATCTTGCATTTTTTGTATTAAAAGGGGCATAACTCCTGACCTAAATGACCCATCTCAGCCACAATTGAACTCAATCGAGACATTATGGTCATTAACAATGTCATAAAGTTTGAAGATGATTGCTAAAAAAAGGAAGATGCTAGAGTGTAAACAACGTGAAATATGGCTTTTTTTATATTAAAAGGGGCATAACTCCTGACCTAATTGACGGATTTCAGCCAAATCGAACTCAATCGAGACATTATGGTCATAACATTGTCATAAAGTTTGAAGATGATTGCTCAAAAGATGAAGATGCTAGAGTGTAAACAAAGTGATTTCTGGCATTTTTTTAATATTAAAAGGGGCATAACTTCTGAACTAATTGACGGATCTCAGCATTAATCGAACTCAATTGACACCTTATGGTCATAAACATTGTAATAAAGTTTGAAGATGATTGCTCAAAAGATGAAGATGCTAGAGTGTAAACAACGTGAAATCTGGCATTTTTTTTTATATTAAAAGGGGCATAACTTCTGAACTAATTGACAGATCTCAGCCATAATTGAACTCAATCGAGACCTTATGGTCATAAGCATTGCCATTTAAGAGATTGCTCAAAAGATAAGATGCTAGAGTGTAAAAAAAAGGCATTTTTTAATTAAAAGGGGCATAACTCCTGACCTAATGGTACGATATCAGCCATAATCAAACTTGGCTGTGATTTTATGGTTATAAACATTGATATAAAGTTTGAAGATAATTGCTCATGAAATGAAGATGCTAGAGTGCAAACAATGTGAAATCTGGCTTTTTTAAATTTTAAAAGGGGCATAACTCCTGACCTAATGTTCCGATATCAGCCATAATCGAACTTGGCCGAGATTTTATGGTTATAAACATTGTTTTAAAGTTTGAAGATAATTGCTCATAAAATGAAGATGCTAGAGTGCAAACGAACAAATTGTGGACGACGGACGACGACGGACATTCATCGATCCTAAAAGCTCATCTTGAGCACACGTGCTCAGGTGAGCTTAAAAGTAAAAAGATTAGAGGCATAGTCTGTTTTAAAGAAAAAAAATTATTACTTTTAAAGCAGTTTATTATTTACCCCCTAAAACTTTTAATGAATGCATTTCCCTCCATATTTTTTATCGTCTGGTTACCGCAATCTGTCAAACCGGTCATGTGATTGTCATATGGTATAATGTTGCTTTTTTGGAAAGTAACAAGCTTAAATATTAGGATAATTTCTTACATATTTTTATGCTTTTGACATACCCTAGGTGGTAGCATCAGTATTAGCTGGAAAAAATGTTTCCAATCCTACGTGAAATTTTTTTTATACTAATTTACTCTGTAATGTCACTTTATCGGAACAATTTTTTTTCTCCATTTTTATTTACAAAATCACGTGGTATAGCCCACTTGACATATGCCATGTTTAGAGTAGAGGAAATTCGTTGTTTTTTTTTAAAAGATACCTAATTTGACCTTAAACAGTGTGAATAAACTTAATATTTGTGTGATTTTACACTTAACATACAACTGAAATAATTTAAGTATTGGAAACAATATTTAACAATGCTGAACGCCAGAAAACCCCCTTATTTATAGCATGGCATGTAGTGCGCGAAAACATATGACGTAATACACAAGTTACCTAAGTTTGGGGTATCCCCTAAAAATGTCTGCTGCTTCGTGAAAGTATATACGACCTACACCTATGATATTTCGTTGAAAGAGAGCATATACATCAAGTTGCAGCCAAGGTAGTTAAACAGTTAATTTCAATAAAAATAATATCATCAGCAACGAGCTAAATACATAAGTGCATGAAAACCCATGACTCCGGGATATTTTGTGCAGAATGCAAGAAAATGTCGCAATGTACCCGGATAATATGTCTTAATTTGGTTAAAATATGATGGACGTTTTATAAAAAAATTTGGAAGGTTGGAAATTAGCTTGTGAGAGCAGCTTTATAAGGTGTTAAAAAGGGACTTTTCTAATGTTTATTTTATTCTATGCAGCGTAAAATACAATTTCAAGTACTCAAACTATTTTTCTTCTATAATAATTACCGTACTGTCATGCGTTCAGTACGGTATACCTGTATGATTTGAAACATATAGGAATTTGGTTAAGGACATAAATATGGCCAAATACCTGTGCTATGAAACGGTTTCATTGCCATATTAAGTCAGCTTTATTTAAAGTAGGTAAGAATACAAAAAATACAATATAAGCTCAGTACGTATACAGCATAAAGTGCACGTGAACAGCATGGTATCTGGTCCTAAGAAGCTAACTGTAAGCGACCGGTTGAATAACGGTTTTACACACTGAACGCAAGCGCAACGATTTTCAAGTGAAGTCTTTTAATCAACTTTCAATCACTTTATTAATAGAACAATAATTTGAGGCAGTTTTCATATGTCACTGTCATAATTATATAATAGCTAAGTAGAATGTACTTACTCACATAATAGCTGCAACAAACGTACGAAAGGAAACTGAATCCCGTCAGATTCATCCTCACCTTTCACCCATCAATTTGAAGGTAACGATTAGTAAACAAATTAGCGCTGGTTACCAATACTGATTGTTTTACATTGCACTGGGTACCAGTCTGGCGCGTCATTGATTTTTTATCATCTGTAGATGCCAGATGAAGAATTTTCAGGAAACGACAGCTTCACATAAAGCACAAAACAATTAATTGACAGTCAAATGATGCATTTAGGTGTGAAACAGAAACTTTTTAATAAGTGAAAAATTGTGCTGCCTGCATCTACCTGTATAAATGACATTTGCGCGCACACAATATCAGAAGGGGAATAACTTGTGTCGTCTGCACTCTTTTATCAGATGCTGGTATTTTTTCCTGATTATTTGTAATAATACAATGTGTTTGTTACAACTGTTGACGTTATTCTTTGTGGGTTTTTTAACCGTCTTTGATAAAATGAATTCAGTAAGAAATATTTTAGTAATCCTACGCTTTTGATTTGGAATTCAAGAATATTATGTATTATGGAGCCAAACAAAAACTTGCAACTAGATCTAGTCTAAATTCTCACAAATTCACATTTTCAATTGAAGGTATTCTCACCAATAGTATATTATGATTTAAAATACGAAATAAAAATGTTTTGTGTAAATTAGAAAAGTATGGTACCAACATCTATAACTGTAAAATGTGTTGTCACCTGCTGGCAACATCATTAAGTAACTGTGACTGCTTTAACCTGAATCGGCTTTATACTAGGTATATTACAAGCCAAAGACATAAATCAAAGCCTTAAAGGTTGTTTTAATGCTATTATCGGGTATGTCTTTTTTTCTCTTTTTTTTTTGTATTAAAGAAAAATCTTGACACATGTTCCTTAATATGAAAAGATCGATATCGAAGCACAATGCCCCACATATCTCTCTCCTACAATTATTAAGATTTACATGAGGATATTTTTAAACAAGAGTACCAAGAAGCCCTAAAGACACTCACCTGAGAAAAACTACCTTCATTGCCTGTACAAGTTACAAAATTATAGCATAGTTGTTGTTGTATTGGGGCTTACCGTCGCTGCGATAGTATTTCAATCATAAAGCGACGTCCAGCTAATTACAGGTGGAGGAAGACCCTGAGTACACAGAGGTACCCAGGTAGAACCACCGACCTACCGCAAGCCAGCTGGAAGGCTTCCTCACATGAAAAATCCGAAGTCCCTACCGGGATTCGAACCCACAGCGGTGAGGGGATGAGAGATTTGTAGTCCACGACTGTAACTGCTCGGCCATGGCGGCCCCACCTAGCATAGTTGTACTGAATACATAATCCATGAGATCATTTCAATTCCACAAACTAAAAAGTACCTGTGATCAAAATTTGAAGTCAAACTTGACTGAGAGATTATGGCTATAAACATTGTCATAGAGTTTGAAGATGATTGTTTAAGAACTGAAGATGCTAGAGTGCAAACAAAGTGAAATCTGGCATTTTTTTATATTAAAAGGGACATAACTCCTGACCTAATTGGCCAATATCAGCCATAATTACACTTTGCAGACAGATTATGGTAATAAACATTGATATGAAGTTTGAAGATGATTGATTAAGAATGAAATGTAGAGTGCAACAAACTAATGTGGACGGACAACAGACAGTCATCTGAGCACATGTGCTAGTGAGTAAGACACTAATTATCCTCCTAAGGAACCGTCAGAATGCATCTCCCTCACACTAAACTTATTAAGGAACCTAAATTCTCATACACTAAATTTAGAGAGGAACATGCCCCTAAACCCTCAGCACACTGACAACACAATCAGATTGTGTGCGCCCCACCCCGTTGAAAATTTCTGGATCTTGCACTGTGCTATGTGCCTAAACAATATTTTCCGCTGGCTTTTTTAAAAGTTTCCTCTCTGTTTAATAGGTCTTTGGTTTAATTTACCACAAGGATGAATTATTTTTTGATATTGTTGAATTATTGACACACATCATGAAGGTTTTAATATTTTTTTTTTTCAGAAGTGAAAAAAAAAAAAAAAAGCTTATGTAAGGAAATATGATGTACAAGGAATATGTTAGAGAAACTCTGGGCATGAATCTAGAGCATGTCATTGCATTACTTTTTGAGAATTCAGGAGTTTGTTAATTAACCTACATGCAGGGATCGAAATTCAGATTAGATTTGACATTTATTTGGCCCTGAGTAGTGTTCCAAATACCTCAATGTTACATCCAAATTGGCATGAGTTTTGTTATAAATCTCTTACAGAGTGGCTGCGAAAAACATCAAGAAAATGAAAAAAAATACCCAAACTTTAAAATCTTTGTTGGAATTAACACTGCCTGTACATATATTTAGAATTTGAATGGGCTCAGACAGAAATGAAGTGTCCCCAAAATATAGAATACATGTATATAGCATATCTATTCAACATTTAGATCTACATTTCTGAGATAAATTTAACTCTAAGTAGATCTAATACAAGTATTGTCATGTTTTCCACAAAAAATTTTGACGAGCTACCCGGCTGAATGGGTCCAGCAGGAATTTTATAGGTATCTTTGCCAGGGGCCTAGGCATGCATCAAGCATTGTAGAATCAACTGAAAGGCTGTTTCACTTTGTTTTTATTAACTGAAGTTACATAAGGTCATTCACCCTTTCCTGGTGAAGGTAGATTTTGTGTGGAAAAGCATTTGTTACCCACACATTGGTGATTTTGATTTTTTTTTTTTTTCCTCTAGGTAACATTAACTGATGATGGAAACTGAAGAGAGGGGACAATACCCTGTAGCAGTATGTTCGGAATCTTCACAAGTTCAAGGATTAGATGAAAAAAATGATGTTGATGGTCTTGCCACCAAGAGGAATAAACCTAGGGGAGATATTGAACTGTTTGAAAAGATGTTTGAAGATTGGAAAAGTCAAGAGACAAACATGGAACACAAAGTTTTGAATGTGAAGTGCATAGAAGAAGCCAATGCAAAATGTATCAGCAGAGCTACTGCGAGGATAAGTGACCTCGAAAAAAACATTGAACTGCTAGAGAAAACTGTGGACAGTTTACACAATGATTTAAATCTCCTGGACTCTACTGGAAAAGAAAATTTTGAACTAAAGGAAAAGGTAACTGGATTGGAGAGAGATCTGTCAGTGGAAAAACTAAAATTTGAAGAAATGTGTTGTGAACATGAGAAAAACATACATGATGAAAAAACTAAACATAGTGCTGAGGTTGATAATTTAAAGAAACAGCATTGCAGAGAAATTGAGAAAAATGAAAAAATGTACCATGAAAAGTTAAGAGAACTAAAAGATAATTTAGAAAGAGCAGAAAAAGACAGGAAATCTGAAGTTGCTAAGGTAACTGTTGAATTTGAAAACAAAATATCTAAGCTACAACGTCAAAAACATTTTTCTACCCTTCATCAACAGCAACAGGGTTCATCTAATCAGGAAATATTCAGACGAAAAATGCAGCATCTGAAGAGTGAATATGACAGAGAAACCAGTATGTTAAAGGAACAAGTGAAAAATTTGCAAGCTCAGATTACAGCAAGGCAATCAAATGACACTACTCATTCTAACAGGACTTCTTTTCCTTCAAGTACAAAGAGAATCAGGAAGTTCTAATACTGACAAATACACCTTTCACCATAACTTGAATCATCAAATGGTAGTTAAATTCAAGATTTTTACCTGAATACCTGATGTAATTTCATTTTCAAATGTATGTTAAGTGTGTATAAAACTGCAACTTTTGCATAAAACTATAACTTGACTGTGAAAAAGCTCTTGTACTAATCCATCAAGTTGTTAAAGCAGTAATTTGTACCTCGAAAGGTCTGAAGAAAATCTTGTATTTTCTGCCTCCAGATCCTTTATTGACAAACTTGCCACTAAACTATAGACATGAGAGCCAATTAAGAATATAATGACAGAGTTGGGAGGTTTATAACAACTTTCAAGTAGCCACCTAAAGGTAATATTAAAGGTTTAATAAAAATCATTGTTGTATTTATTTCTTAGCAGTGTGGGTAAGCTTGAATCAATATCAATTAAAGAGTAAATAATAGGGTATTTATTTAATTTAGAAAATAAATGTATGGATTATAACTACTTTATCAACATTTCTCTCTCTCTCTCTCTTTCTCTCTACAAGTATGTGAGCATGTGATGAACAAACTGCTTTTCCTTCTAGATCAAAATAAAATGGAGAAAATAAAAATCTCAAGTTGGACTGTATTCATCTTTTATTATTTACAAATAGCAATATGTAAATCATGGGATAGGAGATGATAACAAAAGTTTCAAACTATATATAACAACAAAGGTATCATTCTCAAACAATACATAGATAAGAAAGATGAATGGTGATCCATCAAACAATGACAAAGAGCATAATGCATTTATATATTTTTTACAATGCATATTGCAGTAAGCCTCTTTCAATGAATGTAAGGGAAACTCAACATTTGGCAAAATACTTGAAACAATTTGCAAATTATTTGACTTGTTGGGAAAAAAAACTACCTACGTGTTAACAATTCCCTCTACACTCTCACCCTACTCTAATTCTTTCATTGATCATTCA
>CM037793.1:20667339-20717339 GCA_021229015.1 Solen grandis
GTGTCTACGTACTGCATATTGCCAGTCCCGTGTTACAATACATATATCCTAAGTAGCCTTTTAATTCACAGCCCTATGTTTGAATAATGACAGAACTATTACTCCAAGTTGGAAACAATTACATGTGAAACAAAAACATATGATTTTTTTTGGTCATTTTCATGCTATTTCAAAGCATAAAAACCTGTCAAATTTTACCTCACAGCTTATATTTGCAATATATACCCAGTATAATACAATACAGTATAATACAATATCCCAAATATCTAGTATTAACCCTTTACCTGATGGGAACATGTTTTCAGAGCAGACCCAGATCAAACAGCTCCCTCAGGGTCTCCTCTGTTTGCTTGTAAACTTGTAACTCAGATTTTACAAAGTCTGCCAGGCAAAGAACAATCCATTGTCTCATCATATACCATCTTACGTTCAGTAAATTAATAATCATGAAATCATAAACTTGTACATGAATATTCATGAGGTAAAGGGCTTATCCTAGTAGAAACTGAGGCCCTGATATCACATGAGGGCTATATTGGTGTGGACCTATGCAGCCTGTATAAAGCCATATCAACCTGCACATTATTCTAGTGAGTAGGTAGCACTCATCAGAATAGAATAAATTACAGACTGATAATTTCTTCAAGTCTAATTGGTCTTATACAGGGAAAAAAGGTAAAACCAAGTGGTAGAGTGTTGCTGGATAGTAGTGGTTAACCTATTTCTAATCAATGCAACCCATGTTCAATCCTTAATCACCTGACATTGTATCTAATCATGGCAATTGGGTGTTAAAATGGGTTACAATACCTCATAAACACATCAAAACAAGTAAGTTATTGACATAGAAAAATCCACAATGCCATTTATTTTAAATAACATTTATATATTTGGATGTGTGCTCAGTTTTGCAAAACAATATTGGATGGGCCTAATGGCTCATCCAATATGGTTTTGCAATCTGTGCACATGTCCAAATACATATTTCTGTATTGGACACTTTTGACAATGTAAACTGACCTTTTTATTCTATTTCCATTTTTTTTATTAAGGTCTTGACTAACTTCTAATTATTCATAAACACAGATCTTCTTTGCTTCAACACATCAACGTCATTAATTTGCATAATTTTCGTCAATAATGACTTAATGTTGTGCAAAATTTTGCAATTGTTGTCCAATTACGTTATATGTTTAGACAGTGTATTGTCCAATAACAAAATCTATTGGGAGGTCATGTGGTACAAATACACTCTGTTTATTGGATGAAAATATTTGATACAGAATAAATACATGTACCGTAATAAGAAAAAATATAAATGCCTTGACAAAAATATTGACATAACAGAAAAAAAAATAGCACCACCAATTTTCCCCCCTGTAGGGGTATTTTTGATTCAATGTTCCAAATGTCCAAAAAAAGATTATAAAGTGAGTAAATTTGGCATTGGATTTATCTCCTTATGAAAACCTTACATTGCAACCTTTTTTGAGTAATAGTTATCAGATCATAGGCGTTGACCAAAGGTACCGGGTATGTTGCTGCCCATTCAAAAAAAAAAATCAAAAAAATCAATGACCTTATATAATTATGATTATTATGTATAAGGTTGTTGATTTTCTTTTTTTTTAAATATGGCAGGTTTTCAGTCAAAGCAACATACCGGATACCTTTGGCATTGACTAGCTGACAAAAGATTAAAGACAACTTTACAGAACAGAGAATCAAATGCACCCTCGGATTTCAATAAACCCTACTCCCAAATGATTTTCTTATCATGGCATTAAATACAAGAAATCAGTATATTACAGCATCCAATCACAGGCCAAAGTTCAAGATAAACACAAATAAAGTTTGATTCCCTCTGTACAATTACCAGTTGCTTCTACATGTAAACATGAAACATAAATGAGATTCATCCCATCAAAACCTTATCAAGTTTACATTAAGAAACTCCTCATCAGATATACTAACCTCCTTCAACAAAACATTAACTGACCTAATATCTATCATCAAAAACATGTGATGGAGAAATCTAATACATCTCAAGAATTGAAGCACAATAGATACTGATTATTATGTAATGATTCAGTAATTTCAGATCTGAAAATTGCTCTCTTTACTGTCATTAACACTAAGTGATATAAATGCCCAATATATCAGTGACACTTTCAAGTTTTCTTTTAAAAATCTTCTTATTCAGAGTACACCAATTTGTAGACTATTTCAATATCCGGTAAGTGCCTCTCATAATGCATCACTGTAACTTTATATGGTTGAACCAGTATTGGAAGCTACCTGTATTAAGTGGTCAATCAGCATTTAGAAGTCAGTTTTGATAGCTTTTTGTTACAGGTTTAACCCTCATTTGCGGTCACCTCTATTAAGTGGTCACTTTCTCTTGTTCCATTGAATGACCCCTTAAGACAGGATTGACTGTATATTTACTATATATTTGACATGTGTATTACAAGACACAGATGCCAAAACTAAGAGCCATTTTTACTAAGTGAGGGGCCATTTGTTGAATTTCTAAACAAACCCCAGGTGTGCACAACTTCCCATGTTGGTGAACATTCCTGTAAAGTTTGATAACTGCTGCTTGTATATACTCAACTTAACATGTTTATTGTAAATATAGGCCTCCAGTCCAAAATACAACATAAATGATAAACAATCATAAAATACAAAGTTGTGTCATGACATATTATTATCATGATTATGCTTTAGTACTTGAGTACTTATAAATATTAAAATCATAGATATAGTCATCTTTACCATATTACAACAATATTTATGTTCTGTTCAGGATATACAAAGTATAAAATAAAGTAAGAATATGTCTCTATGATAATTTTTCATTACGTATTATAAAAATCTTCAAATTCATATCTTGTATTATGTTTCATTTTGGCGTGAACATAAAAGGCTTATGATTTTATCATCATATGAACAATTCATTAGAGAGAAAAAGTCATCAAATTCACATCTGCCATTATACCAGGTGTATTGATATTGTTGTCTCTTGTATATATTTATTGCATTTGAAAAATATATGGTACTCATCTTCAATACACCATATATCAAAATTAGTGCAACGATATTGACAAAAACAATCTTCTCCTGGGATACCTAGATGTCGCCAGTTTCAATAAGAAAGTTTCAACAAACTTCGAACAACAAAATTTAGCAAGTGCTTTCCTGACATAAAAAGGCAAGTTTATACACAGATATATCTCTGGATTTAACATTGTTTTAAAATGTTTATATGTATCACAATGCTGGGAATCGTTGATCTCTTGACACCAAATTTTGAAATTTGCAATCTACCAGTCTTTGTTTAAAGCAATTTAAAAATGCATCTATATTACCAATAGCTTGACTTAACAATACATATCCAAAACCATATCTAAATGATAAACTCTTAATAGCTGATATCCAGTTTTTCTCTCTAGACTTTCTTACTGTTTTAACATTAAATAACAATTTCTCAAATATCTATTTTTGGACATACCGGTACATAAGAGTTTATACCAGTACTTAACACATTTTATATGGTGCTCGATACATAATGGTAGTCTATCGCATTTTTCCAAGTCTACACAATCATTCACATTAGAATTTACACAGAAAATCTTTACAGTATTGAATATGAACTTGTTCTAAAATGTCTGAGGATTCTGTACCATATATTTCAGTGCCGTAAGTGAGATTAGGCTTAACCATCGAATCAAATAACTTAAAATATTCGTTGTGTGAAAAATTACCAAACCTTTGAAAAAATTTAATGGCAAAAATCAATTGTCTAGCTTGTGCAGCAAGCTTTACTTTTGTTTTGGACCAAGAGAGTGTCAGCATGATCAATAGTCCCTTACATTTATAACAAGATGTAACCTGCACTGGTAAACTGTTATATGACCAACGTTCATATGCACATAATGAACCCCCCCTTTCTAAACACGATTATTTCTGTTTTTGACTGATTAATTGTCATACCTGTAATACAGCAAATTTCTGAAAATTGTAATTGTAATTCAATGGCTGTTTCTGCACAGTTTGCAACGTCGTCTGACCGCATGTCCGTTTTCATTTCACGCAGAAAAGCCATCACTTCATTGTCATTATTGTTATTGATACTACGAGTGTTTGGTCGTTTCGAGGGGCCTTGAGAAAGTTGGGGTGTGGAGGCTGACAATAACTTCCGCAAAGGACAGAGTCCTTTGTTTCTGAGAACGTGGCAGGCCCAGGTTTGTTTCAATATCTCCACCCAGCGTGATTAACACTATCCAACATAGCACTTACTGAAAAATCATACTCACAGCTTGTTTTCCCAGCACTATTTTAACCATTATTACCATTTTGATTTTATACTTTTTAGGTATGGAAAACAACCCAATTTTCATCCTGTAAAGCTCTATATCTATCCCCATTTTAAAAAGGATTGTGAGAGCTACTTTACACCTGTCATTACTCATCAAAGGACACAACCTATATATGTGACACAATATTGTATAAACAGTAAGATGGACAAATAGCTGGACATGGGCAAATCTTTATCCCCCTTTTTCAAGTGGAAGCATTAAAAAATGGTTTTGTCATACTGGCATTCACAGACAAAATAATATCATTTTGTGACAAAGTATACATGTATACATTTGTATACCAACATTCAGTGCTCTGACATCTTTATGTCTGTGAAATTTGTATCTAAAAAGAAATGTTTTTTTGCAAAGTTTCAGGAGATGAGCCCCTGGTTTAAAGTTTCATCAAATAACACAGGTGTCTGGATTGCAAAGAAGTTAAAACACTGGTTTTTCACCAGTTTAAGCCGGATTCAATCTCAGGCTCGTCAGATGTTGTATGTAAAAGTGTATTTTATCGCCAGTTCAGACACGTGGGTTTTCCCAGGGTACACCAGTTTCCTCCAACATCAAAGAACCTTGAGAACGCCACCATATCAGCGCAAATAAGATTTTCATTAGCAGTATTGCTTTCCGTCCAAATATTGTAAGATAAGATTGTAAGATCTAAACTTCAACAGGGAAAAACTATAGTATAATCTTTTCTTTCCTTGGTAAGATGTAGTAGCCCATAACACCTTCAGAATGTCTATATGTGGAAATATGAGAGGGATACATCATGTACATCCTTCAAACAATACACTGAACACTTTAAATCTTGTCTGTGAGTTAGTTGGAGAACTAGTGTCTGTTCAGTAATAATTTAACAATCTTGTCGAGGCCCACATAGTGAAGATTATTCAGGTCACGTTCGCTGAACTTCGGTTTAAACACATAAAAAAGGATCCCGCAGAAAACACCGGCAAACATGAGAAACTGCATACGTGTGTACACCTCATGATGAGGAACTGAAACATAGTGAATAAAAAATCCTGTGCAATATGTTATTGGTATATTAACTAAAACATTATACAGCAGGGTGCATTTGATAGTTGATGTAGGTAATATTAAATTGTTGGAACTTTGATATCCTACCATTTAATTCAGAACTCAAAACACCTATAAAGCTTTCACTTCATCATGTCTTTGTTTACTTGCTTGGCTTAAATGTCCAAGCAACATTTCAGTCTTTTGGGATTTTTGCCTACATGAGATCAATATAGTGGTACTTCAGTGTGATACCACATCTAGTCAAACAGTCCTGGAACTACATGATATCAATATAGTGGTACTTCAGTGTGATACCACATCTAGTCAAACAGTCCTGGAACTACATGATATCAATATAGTGGTACTTCAGTGTGATACCACATCTAGTCAAACAGTCCTGGAACTACATGAGATCAATATAGTGGTACTTCAGTGTGATACCACATCTAGTCAAACAGTTCTGGAACTACATGATATCAATATAGTGGTACTTCAGTGTGATACCACATCTAGTCAAACAGTTCTGGAACTACATGATATCAATATAGTGGTACTTCAGTGTGATACCACATCTAGTCAAACAGTCCTGGAACTACATGATATCAATATAGTGGTACTTCAGTGTGATACCACATCTAGTCAAACAGTTCTGGAACTACATGATATCAATATAGTGGTACTTCAGTGTGATACCACATCTAGTCAAACAGTCCTGGAACTACATGATATCAATATAGTGGTACTTCAGTGTGATACCACATCTAGTCAAACAGTCCTGGAACTACATGATATCAATATAGTGGTACTTCAGTGTGATACCACATCTAGTCAAACAGTTCTGGAACTACCCTGTATATATGATGGGCACAGAGCAAGTTAGCTTTACCAGTGCAATATATTACTTAGTGCTTCCACCATTCTTGGTTTACAAAATATTTGAATAAATAACATTAATATGAGTAGTCACTGTACTAGTCATAGTAATATTTATTGAAATGAAATACTTTAGTTTTTTATAGGAAATGCAATATGCCCCTAAGTACTAAAGTTTTACTTAGCACTGTGAAATAAAATGGTGGCATTCAAACCTTGCATTCAATTTGACACAAATTTGACACATGTTTCCTCAAGTGATTATGGGTTGAAACAAGAGCTGTCAGAGGACAGCACGCTCGACTATTCAAAATGCTTGTTGGTAAATCAAATGAAAAACTTTTACCAAAATTTCTAAGTTAAAACAGGGGCCATAACTTGTAATATATTCCATCAAAAGTTATCTACCATGAAAGTATGATACCCTTAAACGTATTAAAGATGTTTCAAATCAATCCCATGCCTGGATACTGATATATTAGCATGAAAGTACCTTGCATGCAAAACTTTAACCAAAATTTCTAAGTTAAAAAGGGGCAATAATTTGTAACAAATTCTATCAAGAGTTATCTACCATGAAAGTATGATACCCCTAAACATATTAAAGATGTTTCAAATCAATCATATGCTTGATACTGAGATATAAGCATGAGAGTATCTTGCATGCAAAACTTTAACCAAAATTTCTAAGTTAAAAAGGGGCCATAATTTGTAATATATTCCATCAAGAGTTATCTACCTTGGTTATATGATGCCCCTAAACATATTCATAAACTTTCAAGTCAATACCATGAATGGTTATTGAGATACAAACTACATAGTAGCTTGCACGCAAAACTTTAACCAAATTTTCTATTGCATGCAAAACTTTAACCAAAATTTCTAAGTTAAAAAGGGGCCATAATTCATATTAAATTCAGTCAAGAGTTATCTACCTTAGTTGTCTGATGCCCCTGAACATATTTATAAACTTTCAAGTCAATACCATAAATGGTTATTGAGATATAAGGTTGATAGTAACTTGCACGCAAAACTTTAACCAAAAGCTGCAACGCCAACGCCGACGCCGACGCCGACGCCAGGGTGACTACAATAGCTCTCATATTCTACGAATAGTCGAGCTAAAAAGTATGTTCCAAAAATTATGCAAAGTAACAGGATAGAAGACGCATGAAAAGTTGGAGAGATTTTTTTTGTGGTACACACCTGATGAAACTAAAAGGTCTGAGGATTTTTCCAGCAGTGACATGAATCGAAAATACAGAATAATTGCACAGGTGAGAATCATCACTGCTACTATGGTAATGACGATGCTGTGTACATGTTCCCCTGGAACGCAAGCCAGATTCACAAATATTTGGGCCACCACACCTAACACTGACAAGGTGATCATGTGACAATGCTCCAGCAATATGGCGGTCAGGTAAAACATGGCAACTGACGCAAACATTGCAATTAAAGCAAACATCATGGTAATGCCCAGTAAGTCAAATGAAATGCGGAAAGAATAAAACCAACGAGAAGTATACTGACTGTGTATATTATTGCAAATTTCTTTCGAATACTAAAGTTAACACATTCTTCCTGCAGAAGTCTTATTCCTAGATTTTGTAGGGACACAAAGTAAATGACCAGAAATATTATGATTCCACTTCTTGAGGCATTTGACAGCATCCACACATCGCCTGATGTTAAACCAGCGATTATTGCCATGGAAACCAACAGTGCAACTATTTTCAGATCTGTGTCGTAATGTATGCACACTTTCAGGAAAAGTATGAGAAGAAGTGGCTCAAAATATCCAATGGCAAATGAGTCATGTCTTGCATAAATGTACCAAAAATTAAATAAGTATTCCATTGCTAGGTGACAAAGGTAAGTCACAATAATTCCTTCATAATGGTTTTTGATGTCTTTCAGAGATTCTAGTTTGACAAGGAAGAGCAATGAGACAAATCCGGCTGCTGTCTGAAGTATGGGGACTTCAAAGCCACGATGTAGGGGTTTCAACTCCTTGGAATGGGCATGTACCTCCTGTAAACACACTCCATAGATCACTGTGGCAAAGATGTAGCCCACTGATGCTATGGTTACACTTCTTTTTGCATCTGATTTTTCCCTAAAAAGAAATATCACAGTTCATATATAGGAAAACAAGTATGTACAAATGAAAAAGATATGTATGTTAAACAGTGCTACAAACAGTGATGAAACTAGATATTTCTGAAAATATGAACCATAGATTACCTTTAAAGAAACAGCAACAAAAAACAAGAGGGCCACAGATGCCCTAGATCTCTCACCTAAGTATATATTGACCTAAAACATTTTGAAATCTGGCCAGTAGTTTTGAAGGAGATGAGTTTTAAAGTTTTCTTTTTTTTCTTTCCATTACCATGGCAACCAGAGTTCTACATGGATCAAGTTTATTTTAGCAACTTTTGTGAAGGTTCACCCAAGGATCATCCTTGCCAAGTTTAATCAAATTCTATCCAGCGGTTTCAAAGGAGATGTCGTTTAAAAAAAAATTTGACAACAGACGTAGAGTGATCACAAAAGCTCACTTGAGCACACAGTGCTCAGGTGAGCTAAAAAACTAGATGTCCAAGGGTGACATATGACCTTGACCATGGAGCTAGGGAACCAAACTCTTTGATGTGGCAAATCTTACCGCCGAATCATTTTAGAATCCTTTGATCCAGAGATAATTTATATTCCAGACAAGCAAATCCAGGACCTTCACCTCTTAGTGTGACCTTGACCTTGGCTCCAAATTAATTTTTGGGAGTGTGACCTTGACCTTGGAACTAGGGACACAACTCTTGCACACGATACTTTGTCTCATTGAGGTAAACATAACTGCCAAGTTGTTTGAAAATCCTGCAATCCATGTCTTAGTTACAGCCCACACAAGCAAATCCAGCTCCATGACCTTTGACCTCTAGTGTTACTTTGAACCTAAGGCCTCAGTTTCATTGATGTTAACATAACTGCCAACTTATTTGAAATCCTGCGATTCATGTCTAAGTTACAAATCCGGACAACCTAATGAACTAATACACATACACCAACATTGAGGCAACTATGTTGACTGTCAAGCTTTCATAAGCGGGCTTTACTTAAGGGAAGGAAAGACCATGGATAATTCGAATATCTAAAGACTAACTAGGACAAAGTGTTGCTACAGCACTATCTAAAGAACTAGAACTATCACATGTGATGTAATTATGTAATATTGACTTACCCGTCACTCATACTTCTCATTCGCATCATCTGAAAGAGAATGAAAAACAAACGAGTGTTACACTGACATTGTTTAAAGGTAGGCTGACAAATGTTTGACAAAAAAGGTTTCACCACACTGGAATAGGCATGTGAACATATTTAGTTATATTAACAATATATTAACCTAGCCCCAACCTTTATGTTTGTTTGTTTGTTGAGTTTAACGTCCCACCGACAGTATTTCACTCATTTGAAGTCAATGTCTACTTGAGACAGATATAGTGTTGCCAAACTGCAGTATCACGCCATAGACATGTGGCATGATACCACACCTAGTCACATTATCCTGACACCAGGCCAACCAGTCCTGGAACTACCCTTATATGCTGAGTGCCAAGCAAGGGAGCTACACCAGTACCATTTTTTACGACTTTGGTATGCCGCGGCCAAGGATTGAACCCAACCTTTATACATGTACATGAATATACTTGTATCAAAATCACTCCACATACATAAATATCCACGAGATAACCAGTGCTCCCGGAAGTTTTCATTGCAATTCACTGAAGTATGGAGAGCGCACCTGAAGTTATATTATTCAGCCATGAAATGATGCTAATAGAGGTAAAGAGCAACAGGTTCATGTGTTCAGGTAAAAGCAGTGATCAAAGTTAAGATTTAAGGCATCTATATAACCTTTGAGCTTGAATGGTCTAATTTTGACCACTGCAATTAAACCAGTTGGGCTATAAACCATCAGACTTTCACAGCCCGCTTTCCATAGACCAACTGATTTTCAGGGGTCCAGATAGCATAGTGGTCAACACACCTGCCTTGTCACCAATGCAATCCAGGTTCAAATCCAGGTCTGGCATTGTATATTAAAGTGTTCATGTATTTGGTTGCCTTTTGGACATGCAAGTTTGCTCTTAATATTTTGGTTTCTTTTCTATGCAAGTGCCACCATCAGAGCCAATAAAAAAAAAACAACATAAGATTGCTTTCTGTCCAATCATACTAAAATAGTTTCAACTTTTACGCTGCCCTAAAGGCTCTCAGGATCATTGTTTTCATCGCCATCATGCTTTTGAGAGTCGAAGGCTATTGTTAATATGGCACAGGAATAAAAATCATACATTTGATTATTCAGCTAAAAACCTCAAAAGGAAAATACTTTCAATTTTAAAATACAATTATTTCTTCCTGAATAAAATATTTTTATGATGAAATCCATTGTTAATACAATGCACCATATGGACCATATGGAAGATTGGTTTATGCCAAATATGTTATCCACTTTAAAGAAAGAAAGACTTACTTACTTACTTACTTACTTACTTACTTACATTTCATGTTATCTAATATGTTTATTATCAAAGGTTCCCATTGTGTCGTATACACAGGACAATTTCCATGTTTAGCATCTCATGATTTTACTTAATGTCTACTATTACAACAACAGGAAATATAAATCTTTCATTTCTCATGCTCATTTATCTTTAATTCTCCAGTCTATTTTGTGGTGTTTAATATCTTATAAAGAGCAAGTGTTTTAATTAAGTTTGAGTAATGCCTGAAACTTTGAAATGATTCACATAAAAACCTATATCTAGGAAATTTTGAGAGATTTGCTCTATTCCTGTTATCAAAGTTTTATGGAATCTGCTAAATAAAAGTAAAAGTGTAAACCAGTCATACACAGGACCTAAATCTCTCACTGTTCAAATTCATGACAAGTTTTTACTTATTTAGGCCCAAATGAGATTTTTTTTCTTCATGATTGTTATCAAACGAACACACTTTTTGTCCTTTTTTCCTTACTTATCATTGCACCTCCACCTTTTAACAGCTACGTACCCTGATCAATATATTACATGAAGTTAAATGGCTTAACAGCTGTTGATTTCCATCATCAATGTTTAACCAGCACCGTAGATGTAATACATGAAATCATAACCACCAGATAAATACAAGGCTAGTTTGCAAAACTACTGAACTGCTTCATTACAATAGTTTTTAACATAGCCCTAGATTTAGTGTCTGGCTTTCCCTACAACACTGTTTTGTCCCAATACCCAAATAGCAGCATTACATCCAGTTTTCTATTCTTAGAAACACAGTACCTTGAACTTGACCTAAAACCCATCCAAAACACAATCCCAAGCTACCTTTTGTGTGCCATATGTCCCTGATCTATGCTTCAAAATCCTTACAAGACCACTCAAATTCTTACTTCTTTTTGAACATGTGACATTTTTTTTTTTTTTACTTTTTACATAAGTGCCTGGATATTGGAAACGTGCTTCCCTTTTCACCAATGCATCCCAGGTTCGATGGTCACATACTTGAGAGGGACAATAACAGTGGTCGCCCGACCAGACACATGGATTTTCTCAAGGTTCTCCAGTTTCCTCCCACAATAATTACCACATATGCCGCCACCAAAGCCATGGAGAGTGATTTATGTATGTAAGTTGTGAGAACTTGTTTCATAATCAATGTATAATAAATATCTCACTTATTTCGTAATAGATGTAAAAAAAACTAGAACTGTAAGCCAAAGGCTAACAAATACCCCCCCACCCCCACCCCCCCATACCCCATTCCCCAGAGGGCTGTTTTCCTTCCGTATCAAGGGCCATTCATAGGCGCCTTCCCCTCTGAAAAATTCTTTAAATTCATGAGTTTTCAGCCAAATTGCATCTAATCAGGATTTTTCATTTCCCCTAAGAAAAAGGTCTCATTCCCAAAATACATACTATGGTCCATTCCCCAACCCCTGAAAAAAAAGCCTGCCACCCCAAACAACCCGACAACATGCTTGTAAGCAGTACTTGTAATACTAGTTCAATAAAAGCATAAAGAATGCTCATTTGCATTAAAGTTCATTTTAAAATACAATACCCTTCAACGTTTAAATGTAAAGGAAACCAAATAAGATTCAAAGCTACTACCTATAATAAGTAAGAATATGTTTTAATTATTTATCTATTTTTGCATAAACCTGAAACAGTCTTAAAGGGGACATATTTGCAAATTCAATAAAAAAGGCAATACAAATCAATAAAAAGGACAAAAATCGGTTAATTAAAACAAATTCCTGTAATAGTGTTAATCATAATTAATTAAAAGAACACGTCAAATGATGCGATACCAGATTATTCAGAGTTGCCAGCGCCAATTATTTTATAACAGTGAACTTGACACATATAAATACCTGAAAATCAATCCAATCTTCCTCTTCCATAAGATTGTATTACTTATTTGATATTACTACCATTAAAGAAGTTATTTGATGGAAATAAAAAATCATATTTAGTAAGTGACCTTGATTATGTGCATAACTTTAAGGAAGATTGCTTCATAATTGCAGCTGCTAGAGTTTTTCTAATTCAAGGGCCATAACTTCTGACCAAATTCGTCAATATCAGTAATAATTGAACTTGGCTGAGAGATTATGGCCATAAACATTGTCAGGAAGTTTTATGATGATCGCTAAAGGAGTGAAAATTCAAGAGTGCAAACAAAGAAAAATCCATCATTTTTTAATCAAAGGGCAATAACTCCTGACCTCATAAGCCAATATCAGCCATATTTAAACTTGATCAAGAGATAATGGTCATTAACATTATCATTGAGTCTGAAGATGATTGTTTAGGGCATGAGGATGCTAGCGTGCAAACAAATTAATTGTGGGCGGAGGGACATTCAACAATCCTAAAAGCTCATCTTCAGCAGTCATGTTCTCAGGTGAGCTAAAAAAACATTTTAGCACTTCAAACAATATGATGATTATGATTACAAACTTAAACATGCTATTGCTTTTTAAATCTTTTTGATATATCAATATTCATAGAATTCTGGCATTGTTTTTTACTTCAATAAAATTTTAGGTTTTATAATTATTAGAATTAATATAGATGTGAAGTACTAGTCCAGCACAGGACCAACAAGAGGGATTATACATGTAGTCATTAGATTTTGTTTCCTTATCAATGTTAAAGGAAGTTAGAAAATAATTTAAAGATGCAAATACTACAGATACGCCAATTTAGCTTGAATATTACAAAACTCTCTGTTTGTAACAAAAAAAAAGCAATTATCATTTTAATGAGATTTTGTAAAGAAAATATTCACAAAAAATTTCTTATATTACCAATCGTGAACGGATTATCTACAATACTGTGATCGTACCAGAAAGTATGTAATTTCACAGCCACTGATTCGGCCGTTTCTATCAAGTTCCGGAAACTGCCAAATTTACAAGCCATCTAAAGATAGAAGTGCATGCACCACTTCTTCTGGGAGTATAGGGCTCAACTTTATTGAAATATTTCTTCAATAAAGAACTCATTAATTAATTTTCTCTAAAGATTTTTGTGGCTTAGGTGGTGGGATTGTTTGACCAACAGAAACTTTTACAAGTGAATTGTGTTACCGTGCACAGGTTAGACATGGAGACACTCGCCAGAAACCTGTTTGGTTACAATCACTTATGATTATGCATGACCTATGAGGGCCAATCTGACTGAGTGACAGAGCTCAATTAATTGACAAGGAGGTCAGATGGTTGCTGAAAAACTGAGACAGAGTTTTCCATTGTTGTTGTTTTTTAAATGGCGGTACAGTGACCCCCATCATATATAGATAAAGAGACATATTTTGAAAAAAATGTGGGTCATCTAGTCAAACTGAAGGTCAAATTTTGAGAGATGGTAATTTTACAAGTCAATACACCTTATGTTTGGGAGTATTCAAGTCTTCATGATTTACCCATCCTACCAACCTCATCTTTTTTGTATATCCTCATCCTTGCCCATTGAAAGCCTGTCATGCAGAAACTAAGACCGGAGTTAGAGGTATACAATGTGGTAGAGCAGTGTTATGAGTTCTCAATTGACACAGTATAGATAAATATAGTTGGAGAAAGACCCTAAGTACACAGGGGGTAGCCAGGTAGAATCACCAACCTACTGCAAGCCAGGTGAAAGGCTTCCACCCATGAAAAAACTTATCTACAAGATTTAACATTCACCACCTGATATACTCTGTTTTACACAAAATTATACTCTTGAAGCAAGGGCGGTGCCGCATGTGTGTGCATGTGTGTGCCAACGCTCGTTTGTTTTTACCAATGTTAAATATTTTTGTTAAACATTGTACAATACAAAGATGTAAAATTTGTAGACAAAAATTACAATGGCTAATCCATTGAGTTTTCAATAATAAACAGAAACGTAAAATTTGAAGACAATTTTTTTTTTAAAAGATGCTTAAACTTTTTTATCTGTCTAGTGATCATGCCCAAAATCACACCTGCACAGGTTCATATGATGACAAATCAGTATACAAAGTTTTATATAAAAAAAAAAAAATCATTGAAAAATGAGAGAAATATGTATACTGACGGGCAAAAGAAACGCCCCATTCCCTGTTCTTGACAACGCAATTGTCAACGTAGCGTTCGTGACGTCGCCTGTACACACGGATACACCCGTCAGCGTTCCATAAGTTGAAACGCAACTCGTCGCTGAACACCACATTCTGCCAACGCTGACCACGATGGTTGCGGGCCCAGATCAGACGTTGGTGACGATGGCGTAAACTAAACCACGGTAGGGTCTACGGCAGGCAATCCCGCGTTCCCTCAGTCGTGTCGTCTTCTAACCGTATAACGACTTATTGGGCGACCACGGTTACCGACTACTAAACGCGACGTCAATTCCGCCGTCACAAACCTGTCACGCAAATGACGTTGACGTATGAAATTATCTTCTTACAGACGTCACACGAGGTCTTCCTGAACGTGGCCGATCGGCAAACGTTCCCGTAACTCTAACACGTCGAACAAGACGCCGAATCGTCGAACGGGAGACATTAAAACGCCTGGCAACTTGTTCTTGCGTTCGCCCGCATTCGAGCATGGCCAAAACGCGAGCTCTCTCTTCTGAATTTAGCCTTGGCATTCTTAAATATACATGTGTTTAATCAGAAAATCTCTGAAATTGTGATTGTCTATCGACTAGCACATGTAACTGTGTAAAATGTGATCGATTTCACCACGTGGTAAACATACACGAGGTGCACGTGTTATCATGAGCAGCCACCGGAAATGGACATCGGGCTGAATAGAAGCGCACAATTGTTTCTTTGCCGTGATTGTCGGTCAATGTACATGTATACAGACTACATTTCACTAAAATTTCAATAGGTATGAGGAAATAACGCCAAATTCCGTTGGGGCGTTTCTTTTGCCCGTCAGTATATTTTAAAACTTGTCTAAAGTTGTGGCAAAAAAAGGTTCAAGGTCAAGGTCGATAAATGAATATTTAGATATATCAATATGCATACCAAAAATAAAAGTTGTATTGTGGAAAGTAAAGAAGTTATGACCAATGTTAAAGTTTTTTGTTAAACATTTTTTTTTTTTTTAAAAGGTCAAAGGTCAAGGTCAAAAGTCAAGAAGAGTAACATTGATGGAAAGGTTTCGCCACAAGGAATTCACATGTGAAACATCAGTGCCCTGTTGAGACATTATCAAGACATACGGACTGAGCAAGTTTGAGGAAGACTTGATCAAACTGTGGTTTTTAGAGTGTAAACACTAAAATTGTTGACATCTTTTTATATAAATAAAGGTCCATAACTCCTGACCTGATAGGCAAATGTCAAAGTCAAACTTAGATGAGAACTTATATAAAAACATTGTTGTAAAATTTACAGATGACTTTTCAAAAATGAAAATGCTATAGTGTAAACAAAGTGAAATCTGGCATTTTTTGATATTATAAAAGGCATAACTCTTGACCTAATTGGCAGATACCAGCCATAATCTAACTCGATTGAGAGATTATGGTCACTGATTGAGAGATTATGGTCAAAAACATTGTCATAAAGTTTGAATGATTGTTCAAAAAGGAAGATGCTAGAGTGTAAACAAAGCGAAATCTGGCTTTTTATATAAGGCATAACTCCTGACCTTATTGGCCAATTCAGCCATAATCCAACTTGATCAAGAGATTATGGTCATAAATATTGTCATAAAGTTTGAAGATGATTGCTTAGGAAATGAAGATGCCAGAGTGTAAACACTAAAATTGTTGATGACACACACCTCACAATGGACACTCAATGAATCACAAAAGCTCACCCTGAGCATTGCTCAAGTGAGCTAAAATGCCATAACTATTGACCTAATTGGCCGATATCAGCCATAATCAAACTTGGCCATGGAAATATGGCATAAACATCAATTGTCATAAAGTTTGAAGATTACTGCTTAAGAAACAAAGATGCTAGAGTGAAAACCAATTAAAACCTAGCATATTTTAATATCAAAAGGGTCATAACTCCTGACCTAAATGACTGATATCAGCCATAATCAAACATGGCTGATAGATATTAACTTTAAACATTGTCCTAATGTTTGAAGATGATTGCTTGTAGAATAAAGATGCTAGAGAGTAAACAAAGCGAAATCTGGCATCTTTTAATATTAAAAGGGCCATAACTCCTGACCTAAAAGCAGCTATATTACTTATTAGTAACTCTCTTTAATGAATCATAACTTTTTTTTACTATTTGTTGTGTGAATAAAGCAATCATATGCCTGAATGACATGACAGGGACTCCTAATTTTCAAAGGGGACTCCTGAATTTCAGTGGTGGTGTTCTGTTGCAATACCTGGCTAAAAAGTTAGTGTCAGACACTGTTAACATCAGCAAAATATGACTGATTTAATAGAGATGGATGTCATCTTTGAGCAACAATTTCCCAGTTGAAAAAGCTTTAATGTACCCATCTAAATACATGTGCTTTGCATCTCTACCAACCCTTATATATATTACTTAAGTGTGGCATTTTATAAAGCCATGACTTTCAGCCTTTTTGTCTATGTGTTATATGTGTTCCGCTACAGAACTACCTCTGAACAGTATCAACAATGTGAGAAAAAAAGTATCTGTAACAAGTATATTTATAGCAACAGTGACTTTGACCTTGAAGCTACAGACTTCAAATCTAATCACTGAACTTTGTTATGACTTGTTGCATATTTAGAGACATCTCAGTGACTGATAAAGCCAGAAGAACAGAGTGCTTATTTACATAATTCTCATTTAAAAATAATGAAATTCCATAATTATTTTCAAAACAAAGGTACAAAACTTTTTCTATAACTCCTGAAACTGGGTTTGACTTGCTCAGATGAAAAGACTCTTATTGAATAACTTACTATATTGCTCATTTTGAAAAGTTTAGAAAACAATAGAGATAGTTATTTCAGCAGTTTTATTCCTTTTATGAGTGGTACCAAATTATGGACTCATTTACAATCATAAATAGTTCTTCTCAATTTTCAGGCAATTTTCCAATGGACCTGTACCAAGTTCTGGCTAATATTCACAATTATGTCCAAAATATGGCCTAAAATTATGTTTTTTTCTGTATAATATTTATGATGATTATGCTCAATTTGTACTCACTGGACCAAAATGTCTTATCTGTTAAGTGATACAAGAAAATCATATTTGAATTCTTAGTTCACTCTGTAAATGAAATATCAATTTACAAATATAAGTATTACAAAAGTCACTGATTGATCCTTAATCAGTCAGAAGATGGGCTGATTAATCGACATTTATTTTTCAGACTGATTCCCAACTCTATATTTCTACAATTTATAGTCTTAAGCAATCTTCTTCACTCCTGACTGACAAATAAAAAAGTTTAGTATCATCTGAAAATACTTTCACATTGGATTCAACAAAATCTGATAAATCAATAATGAAAAGAAGTAAAAGTATCTGCCTTAGAATGGAACTTTCAAGTCAATGATTTTTTAGCTCACCTGAGCATGCTCAGGGTGAGGTTTTTGGGATACTTGATTGTCCGTCGTCAACAATTTTGATGTTTACACACTAGAGGCCACAATTTTGATCCAATCTTCTTTAAACTTGGTCAGAATGTTTGTCTTGATGATATCTTGAAGCCTTTTGAAAATGGGTCAGGTTGGATCAAAATGTAGGTCAGTAGGTCAAATCTTAGAAAAATCTTGTTTACACACTAAGGCACATTTTAATCAATCTTCCTCAAACTTGTCAGATGTTTGTCATGATGATATCTCGAACCAGTTCGAAAATGGGCCGGGCCGGACCAAAAAGTAGGTCAATAGGTCAAATCTTAGAAAAATCTTGTTTACACACTAAAGGCCACAGTTTTGATGCAATCTTCCTCAAACTTGGTCAGATTGTTTGTCATGATGATATCTCGAACCAGTTTGAAAATGGGTGGGTCTGGACAGAAATGTAGGTCAGTAGGTCAAATCTTAGAAAAATCTTCTTTATACTCTGAGGGCAACATTTTTGGTCCAATCATCCTCAAACTTTGGCATAATATGGGGTCAGAAAATTCCTGAACATTGTTTCACCTCATCATCTTAATTCTAAAGCAATCTGTTTTGTACAGGCAATGAATGATACTTTTCTCAGGTGAGTGATCTAGGGCCATCTTGGCCCTCTTGTTTACCTAAGAATCATAGATGCAATGTTTTCACTGTGGATGCAATGTTTCCATTTCAGTGCATCAACTGGAATCACTAGAGGCATAAAATATACTGACAAGAAAACTTTTGACACAAGCGTCAAAGAATTGGGCTGAAGGCATGATTCTTCGTCATTGCAGGGAAATGATGTAATAACCATTTCGCTGCCCTACTGATACTTGCAACTGCTTCTTCACTTAACGCATCAATACACTGGGAACCAGCAGGTAAAAAGGATGTTCCCTCTTAACATGGCATTCATACTGGCTGGTAAAGGTGATTTCAGCATATCAACAGTAAGACAAAATTAAAAATCTACACCCCTAATAGGTTACTGGTAATGCAAAAAGTTTGAATAATGATTTGGTGTGATTTATTTAACAATCTGTGTTCCAATACTCAAATGTTATTTAATTGTTAGCAGAAAAAGTGTAAGCAGGGGTTTACTTAAGGATTTGACTTTCACTTGTCCAGGGGGCAAGTTACTTTGAACATCTACTAGCCCCCATTGAAAACAGGCTGCCCGAAATTTAAGTTAGTTAGTGTTTGTTAATGATTAAAACTAAATATGTGTAATATTAAGGTGAATTTTAGTTTATATGTATCAAACACAATTTGCAAGCATTTCACCCTTGATATACTGTAGAAAAAAAAAAAAAAAAGATTTCATTTACATAAATAAACTTGCCCACTGGGCTATCTTCTTTGAAAAATCACTTGCCCGCAGTGATTTTAACCCAGCATGGGCAAGCGGGCGTCCACTTAAAAAAAACCTGTGTGAGTACAAAATCAGCAAGTATGTGTATACTTGTTTTGTATAAGTACAATATAACACCCTGCAGATAAAACATAAAATGTCAAACTAAATTTTAAATATTGGAAAACATCTGGCATCTGTACTTTGAAGAAAAGATGAAAGACATATAAATATTTTATGTTTCCTTTGTGAAATTACATCATGTAAAGACAGGCACGCAGAAACACACAACACTGTTCAGCAATTAAAAACCATACTACCATATCAGGAACTGTGCCGGCTCTCGCCAGCCCGGAAAAATGCTATTGAAATTAAAGTAAGATGTTAACTTTTTTCATTGGGACTTTTCTATTTCTTTTAGCTAGCGAATCCAAGGATTTATGCAGCCAAAATTGAAAAAAAAAAAAAAAATGCTTGAGCTATTAGGATTTCTGCCTGAGAAGATGAAGTTATTACTTATCCAAACCCTCTGGGTCCTGTTACTAAGGTAACTTTTGTCAGTTTCAATCCAGCTACAGGGGTTTTCTTAAGTGGACGCCTGCTTGCCCGTGCCAGGTTAAAATCACTGAGGGCAAGTGATTTTTCAAAGAAGATAGCCCAGTGGGCAAGTTTATTTATGTAAATGAAATCTTTTTCGTTTTTTTTATTTTCTACAGTATATCATGGGTGAAATGCTTGCAAATTGTGTTTGATACATATAAACTACAATTCACCTTAATATTACACATATTTAGTTTTAAACATTAAAAAAACACGAACTAAATTAAAGATCAGGCAACCTGTTTTCACTGGGGGCTAGTAGATGTTCAAACTAACTTGCCCCCTGGACAAGTGAAAGTCAAATCCTTCAGTAAACCCCTGAGCTAAGTAACTTTCCTTTTAATCTGTAGCAATGTTATCTTATATATTATCCCATTAGGCAACTTACTGTAGTTTTGGTAACCAAGGATTAAGAGGAAGAACTTGTTTGTAGTAAGATCAGCAAAAATCTGGAAACAACTCTCCCAATTAGTTGTGGATGCAAAATCAGTAAATGCATTTAAGAACAGACTGGATAAACACTGGAAGGAGAAGGAACTCAATTATGACAATAAAACAGCCTACATTACACTAGTAAGATCAATAATGGAATATGGGGCTACCATCTGGAACCCCTACCAGAAAGACAATATAGACAAACTAGAAAGAATTCAAAACAGGGCAGTAAGATTCATAAAAAGAGATTATACAAGCAGAACACCAGGGACAATATCAAAAATGAAACAAGAACTTGAATTAGAAACATTACAAGACAGATGTCTAAGCCTCAGATTAATATTAATGTACAAGGTGGTTGAGGGTTAGTTCCAGCACTGCCAACATCAGATTTTGTGAAATTCACCAGATCTAAAAGAACAATAAAAACAAAAAAAAATAATGGCTGCGAAACATCAAATATATTAGAAAAACATCTTTGTAGAAATTCAAAGGGTCTGGAAATACCATCATTAAACTCTAAACAATATAAAAATTCATTCTTTGTGGACACTGAGATTCACTGGAATCATCTCCCTGATAATATAGTGCATGCTGGCTCTGTTGAGGATTCAAGAATTCCTTAAAGAGCCACCACCAATAGTGCGGAGCTCTCCTTCCGTTGTGTAAAGCCCAGTATTGGGATCTACATCATTTTTGATTCAGATTCAGATAGTGCCATTGTTGCTATGCAGATGCATACGACACATGAAAAGAAAGGCCCGCCAATAAACCAAACAGAGAAATTAGACCTAGCCAGGACCCCTTTTAGGTAGGAACCATGTTCTTACCTTGTACAAGTATCACAGCAATTGTAAACTAATACAATAGTCGAAATAGTGACAGAACTGGCAGAAATGTTCCAGAGGAGGATAATGAAGAGTCTGGTGAAGAGTACGAGCGTGGATCTGTACTAGAAAACAATGCTATATAACACTTAGTAAATAAGTAATCATTCTTGACCAAAGTGATTTAAAGTAGTTATTAAGGCCGGTTACTAATGCCTAATGGACAGCTGTGTTCCGCGGTGAACATATTGGGCCAGTATATGCTAGTCATATGCCAGTAATACCCGAAAGGGGAGTTTGTGCAGTATATATAGATAGATAGTAGGATACTGTGGTAACTATTACTGTTTCGCAGGTTGCGGGTTTCTTATTGTTTTATTGTTTAATAATTTTAGAAGCGACATATCTATGTCACTAAATTTAGATACGAATCCCGAGACCATGCCGGATGCCGGACTTGTCGTGCCATGCATCACCAACTTTTTCGGAAAATCAACAAAAACTTACTCTCAAAATGCTGGCAATTGAGATTCTTCTATGAACGCGACTCTACGCAAAATTTCAGCGGGTTTTAAAACGCTGGTTATGCCATTCGATCGTCTGATCAGTGTAACTGTTGTTATTATTTTCGTTCTGTTGACAGCTCAGCAAACCTTTTATAGTTATCTGCTCTTGTGTCTTCATTTTTCTAACACGTCGTAAAAGTGAGTCCTACTAAAAGCCGGTCTCTAAATCGCCGGTCTCGGTGTCAGAGAATTGAATCTGAAAAATAAGGAAATCTGTCAGTTGACATTTTATCAAGAAAAACATATATAAAATTCCATAGCTTTGGGTAGTTTTGTACATGTATATATTTTCATCCAGACACAATGGCTATTTTTGCTCGTATAGTGTATTTCCCATACATGTTTGACAGTATGTTCACCTGTAACATATAAAACATGTTATAACTTACAAATTATGATAAAATATTATAATATATAAAACGCTTTCGCAGTCAGCAGAGAAAGCCTCCAGCTGGTTATGGTTCAAGAGGGACCAAGAGAGCTGGAAGCTATCCACTGAGGGGTAGTGAAAAGAAATCACTACTGATCCACCGTCTTGAGAGTGTCCTAGGCTTAAAGGATTGAAACATTCAGTGATGGACGACACCTAGCTGATGACCTCATGTGGATGTGCAGCTTGATGCTGTTTTATACTTAATTTTGATGTTATTTAAGTAATTAGAATGCAATCTTTCCAATTTTTTAATGCTGTGAGTTTTTTCAACATATTTATATAGTATTTTTAAATTTGGCCCCATTCTTTTTTTAGAGTCTAAATTACTTATGTGCAAAATTTTATATATCTGTTAGGAAAAAAAAAACACTGATGATTTCAGGAATAATGTCTTCCAATATTATTGATTTCGATACGAGTACGTATTATTGTTCTTTTATCCCAAACTTCGAACTGCTTCCTCCATCTAATTCAAACTAGGTTATATGCCATTTCAACATGTAGTCAGTTATCCTGACCCTCTGTTGCAAGCAACTGACAGCTCCGTCACTTAAAGAAGACGGCAAAAATTTTGAAAATATCAGAGGTCGTGACCGGTTTCGATCGAGCCAAGGACCTTCATATTTATATGCACAAACTGCATACTCAGGTGAGACTTTCCCAATAGTACACACAAACACACGCATACTGACACAATCCTCTGTGGTTGGACCCAAAAGTGCGGTCGGGCTAAGGCCCTTTGGGGTCAGCTTCGAAAATGGACACCAATGTGACTTTGACTTTGGGGTCCAATATCGATTGAATCATTGACATGGATGATCGACCGTTACGGCCATTTTCCAAATGCAAACCCCGTGATTAACATCATCATCCCATTCTCCTTTTTATCATCGTTAAGTCGTGCTTGTCATGGTCATCAGTATTTATAATCATTATAAGACAAGTACAGATCTATACATGTGTAAGTATTTAATACACTACAACATCTTAGCTAGAGCATGTAGATATCTGTCACGTAATGTCTGCTTTTTCATCAATGCAAAATCTGATGATGATGATGATGTAAATAATCATTATGATATGCTAAAAACGTTTTAGAATTTGGTATGAAACGAATTTTGCTTAGTCTAAGAAAATAACATCGAGATGCTGAACAAAAATAATCTGTTTATTCTTTGTCAGAGCATTTTGCCAAAGGGAAACAACTCTACATATACAAATATTATACAGATAACAGAATTTAACAGATAATAAGAGGGCCAAGATGGCCCTAAAGACGCTCACCTGAGAAAACCTGTCTTCATTGCATGTACAAGTTACTAAATTATACCATAGTTGTACTGAATACATAATCAATGAGATCATATAAACAGTACATGTGGTCAAAATTTGAAGTCAAACTTCACTGAGAGATTATGGCAGTGAAACCTCAAAATGATTGCTTAAGACTTGACTTGACTATTTGAGTTTACCGTCGCTTCGACAGTATTTCAGTCATATAGCGCCATCCAGCTAATTACAGGTGGAGGAAGACCCCGAATGCACGGAGGCATCCGGGTAGAACCACCGACCTACCGCAAGCCATCTGGAAGGCTTCTTCACATGAAAATCCGAATGACCCTGCCGGGATTCGAACCCACGCGGTGAGAGGCTGAGTGAGTGTTAAAGTCAGCGACTTTACCCTCTCGGCTACGGAGGCCCCGATTGCTTAAGAATGAAGATGCTAGAGTGTAAACAGTGAAATTACTTATTAGGTATTATTATTAATCAAAGGTCAAAAACTTCTGACTTATTATCCGATATCAGCCATAGTCGAACTTGGCCTAGAGATTATGGCTATTAACATTATCAGAAATTTTGAAAATGACTGCTTAAGAAATGAAGATGCTAGAGTGCAAACAAAGTGAAAGGTTTTTTAGTTTGGCCTAGAGATATGTTATAGCTTGAAAATGATTGTAAGCAAGTGAAATCTGGCTTTTTTAAATTAAAAGGGAAACCGATATCAGCCATAATCGAACTTGGCCAAAAGGATATGGCTATAAACATTGTCACAAAGTTTGAAGATGATTACTTGTGAAATGAAGACGCTAGAATGCAAATATAGTGAAACCTGGTATTTTTCTAATTTCAAAAGGACTTGACTATTTGAGTTTACCGTCGCTTCGACAATATTTCAGTCATATTGCGACGTCCAGCTAATTACAGGTGGAGGAAGACCCCGAATGCACGAAGGCATCCGGGTAGAACCACCGACCTACCGCAAATCCGAATGACCCTGGCGGGATTCGAACCCACGCGGTGAGGGACTGAGTGAGTGTTAAAGTCAGCGAAGGAGCATAACTCCTGACCAAATTGGCTGATATCAGTCATAATCGAACTAGCCCAAGAAATTATGGCTATAAACATTGTCATAGTGTCTGAAGATGATTGCTTAAGAAATAAAGATACTAGATTGCAAACAAGGTGAAATCTGGCATTTTTAATTCCAAAGGGGTATAACCCCTGTCCTAATAGGCCGATATCAGCCATTATCGAACTGTCATAAAGTTTGAAGATGATTGCTTAAGTAATGAAGATGCTAGATTGCAAACAAAGTGGATCTGGTATTTTTTAAAATTTAAAAGGGGATAACTCCTGACCAATCGTCGAAGATCCCCGGCTGACTTATTCCGTTTCACTACATGACATCATGCGGCTTTTAGATGATCTATCGATCGGCCGTGGGTTTTCGACGATGCTCCTGACCTAAAAGGCCGATAACAGCCATAATCAAACTTGACCGAGAGATTATGGTAATAAACATTGTCATAAAGTTGGAAGATGATAGTTGAGAAATGAAGATGCTGGAGTGCAAACAAATTGAAATCTGGCATTTTTTTAATATTAAAAGGGGCATTATAAGCCGATATCAGCCATAATCGAACTTGACCGAGAGATTATGAAAATAAACATTATCATAAGGCTTTAAGATGATTGCTTTAGAAATGAAGATTCTAGAGTGCAAACAAACTAATTGTGGACGAAAGACGGACGACGAACATTCATCGATCATTAATTCGTAAGACAATAAATCATCAATGAGACACGCCTAACAAATCACACCCTGATATATACATGTTCTTGAGAAGGAAATTAGTTCTGGGAAGCATTCAAATGTATCTCAGTTCTTAGCTTTACATGCCTTTATTGACACAAAAATCAAAACAACTTTTGCTTTACTTCTAAATCCTGAAAAAAAGCTATACCTCAACGCCTTTTCAGTGAAAATGTAACTTACATTTATAATCACTAATCATTTCTTAAAAAATGGCCACCGCTGTCAAAAGCAGACATTAAGAGGCATAAAAATCTTACTTAATAGTGTTTGTTTATTGGGTTTAACGTCCCACCTACGTATTTCAGTCATTTGGAGACGATGTCTACTTGAGACAGATATAGTGCTACCATACTGCAGCATCATGCCGTAGACATGTGGCATGATATCACACCCAGTCACATTATCCTGACACCGGGCCAACCAGTCCTGGAACTACCCTTAAATGCTGAGCGAGGGAGCTACCGGTACCATTTTTGCCAACTTAATAGTGATGAAATGAATAAATAAAATTAAAAATTAAATGATATCTATAAGGCACAATGAATAGATTAACAGATAAAATACGACGTGTTGGCTTCTTAATTAAAGGATAAGCATTATTTGCTTGGTCACATGGAAATGACTAAACTCATATATTGGTTTCAGATCGATCGATACTTAAATAATTTCATAGATAAAGAAAACGTACATATCTTAAATCTGACATCACATATTTGTTTTTTCTATTAGACGATTCCTGATAGATAAGCATACTTTAATATTCTCAGGTCATACCTTCTTACTTAGTCTTTCCCCTGGGTTCTTCGGTGTATTTTCTTTTCAGGGATTAACTATCAGTAAATCTTCGGTATTAGACAATGAGATAAGTGAAAATATCAATTAAAGATATCTATAAGTGACATGAAAATGAGAAATATAAATATTCTATAGGCATCTTTCGGAAATTTAACCCTTGACCCCCGCTAGGCAGATCGGCACTCTAATCACTTCTTCTCCCGGCGTTTACAGCGTTGCTAGCCTAGAAGGCAACACAATATGATCTCATCATTAATGTATTGATATTGACGTCAATGCTTGCTTGGTTTTAAAACAAGTTTTATGAAACATGGCACACAATCATTTTTAAATATTTTAATACAAAAACTTACGCTGACACACATGGTAGATCTGATCATTGTAGAAACACTCCACCAGGTTTATTCTCCCCTTGGGAACATATGTTATTCATACGTGATAACTCTCATTCCACAATTGAGAACGTATATTGCATTTAGAATTAGAAATGATATCCGTAGAGAAAACGGAGTAATGTTCAGATAAAACATTTATATTACTGATGAGAAACCATGTGAAACAGAGTAAAACAGGCCAAAGCCGACCTGTTAAATATTTGATGAATTTTCCCCTGGATAAATGACGTATAGCCATATAAAACTTTTATGATGCGAATCATTAATCAAACTATTTTTTAACCCAAAAAAGTATTTTTGTTATTGTGGATTCTGGAAGATCATAGGAGCAGGAAGAATTTAATTATACCTCACATCATCAGATAAATAATTTTATTTCATTATAGCGTCTTATATTTTTAGAATAAATATAACTGTTTTCCTACTTGATATTTTGGATAATATTATTTATATCCAAATTATTTGAAACTTCTATAGAAATATCCACATAAACCATTTCGAAACTAAATAATTATATACCACGGTGCACCATATCGGCGGTCTTTCTGTAGAAAGGCTCACGGCGTTCGTACCGGTCATTTTCTGCCATAAATACAAACTCGCGTTGGACAGAGGGCAAAAAAGAAAGATCAATGGTTACTTTTAACAGTTGAATTACTCAATATTAAATAGTGCACGGAATATAGAGTATATTTACTATGTATATACGTGTAAACTTTTCAATTATCAGCGACTGCGCTCCGAAACTCGGACAAACAGTTTAGTGATGTACCAAGATGGAACACAACTCTGTCCATCGTGAGTTTGTGTTTATGGGAGAGAATGACCGGTATGAACGCAGACAGCCTGCCGAAATAGCGATTTCTGCTGAGAGACCGCCGATATGGTTTTGCACAGTGTATACTGTACTGGCACTTATACAAAAATACATTTGTCACATATACACTTAATAATGACAATATATACTGTACTGGTACTGTATATTGACAATATATACTGTACTGACACTTCATAATGACAACATATACTGTACTGACACTTCATAATGACAACATATACTGTACTGACACTTTATAATGACAACATATACTGTACTGACACTTCATAATGACAACATATACTGTACTGACACTTTATAATGACAACATATACAGTACTGACACTTTATAATGACAACACATACTGTACTGACACTTTATAATGACAACACATACTGTACTGACACTTCATAATGACAACACATACTGTACTGACACTTTATAATGACAACATATACTGTACTGACACTTTATAATGACAACATATACTGTACTGACACTTTATAATGACAACACATACTGTACTGACACTTTCTAATGACAACACATACTGTACTGACACTTTATAATGACAATTTATACTGTACTGACACTTTATAATGACAACATATACTGTACTGACACATTATAATGACAACATATACTGTACTGACACTTTATAATGACAACATATACTGTACTGACACTTTACAATGACAATCTATACTGTACTGACACTTCATAATGACAATCTATACTGTACTGACACTTTATAATGACAATCTATACTGTACTGACACTTTATAATGACAACATATACTGTACTGACACTTTATAATGACAATCTATACTGTATTGACACTTCATAATGACAACATATACTGTACTGACACTTTATAATGACAACATATACTGTACTGACACTTTATAATGACAACACATACTGTACTGACACTTTATAATGACAACATATACTGTACTGACACTTTATAATGACAACATATACTGTACTGACACTTTATAATGACAACATATACTGTACTGACACTTTATAATGACAATATATACTGTACTGACACTTCATAATGACAACATATACTGTACTGACACTTTATAATGACAACATATACTGTACTGACACTTTATAATGACAATCTATACTGTACTGACACTTCATAATGACAACACATACTGTACTTTCGCTTTATAATGATTTTTACCTCAACATACTCGTCCGGTCTCGTCCTACACTCACACTGCATGAAGATAATCTGGCAAGTGGTTATTTAGTGACTGTTCTACTTTTACTAATAAACAATTAAGTCTATTCGTTTTATTTTCATCTTTTCGATATTAAAGTAATTGGCATCTTTCGGAATTCTAACCTTGACCCCCGGGTTGGCAGATCGACACCCTAACCTCTTCGCTAAAGCGAGGCTGTTGGTTGTGCCTTCCGTAGGGCCAATTACGTGTACTACAATATTATCATGCAATTCTGTTTCAATGTTTTGTTTTTATTATATAGGGTCTAGGTTAGTTAGTGTTAAATTATTGATGTGACATGCCGATTATATGGTGGCTGATTTCTGCCATGTCGTGTGGCGTGTTTTCGAGGCGAAAGGTCGAAGGCGAAAAGACGAAAATACCTAATTTGGCGGGGCGAAAAAAAAAAGTCAGAATTTCGGGGCTAAAAATCGAAATTTCGGAGCGAAAATACGAAAAAAATACTGAAATTTCGATTTTTCGTCTTTTCGCCCCGCTAGAAGTCATCTTTTCGTGTTGGCGCCCCGAAAAGCCGCCAACACGAGAATCAATATTTTGTCTCAAGCGCAGTAGAGAACAGTGAACTAATAGGCAAGTATACCTTCCCTGTATTAAGGAAAAGGGAAACAGATTACAGGCTTAAAGAAATATGATAATGCATTATGGGAATAGGAATAGAATATATTGATACCTAATAATTAATTAAATGTAATATGATATACCAAAAATGCAGAAAATTCATTTAAAGACAACAACAAATGCAACAAAATTGAACCTTGAGTTGAACCATAGACATATGCAACATAGTTGTGATTCGTAGCGAAATCACGATTTTTATCTGGCACAAAACCAGATATACGGTCCAATTGATAAGAAAAATATCTATTAATGTGATTCCCGGTTCTTTGTGATAGGTATATAGTAACAATTATCTATTTTTTAATTAAAATAAATGTTTACATATATACAATATTATTATATTACTTTACATATCAAATGTATACTACAGTATATCATATGGACAAGTAAATATACGAGATAAATATACTCGTATTTATATATAAAACCCCGGATCGCCACTGTGCTAACTCACAAATTAGTTAAACACAACCACCTTCATATTAACCGGTAAAACAACCTTCCCACATACGCCCGTAATACGAATATATAAATGTGTTATATGCATGAAATATCAAATTATAGAATCTTATAATCTATAATGTTAATCATTTCCATACAGGGTACGCATCCAGTAACTGTCAAACTAAGATTATGCCACCAAGCAAATAACATAAATACCAGTCACTAACTAGAACAAACCACACAGGTATTGTAATTATGTCTATATCTCTAAGATGGGTTATCCACACAGGTTCTGTTACCACCACACGGGTTCTGTTACCACACAGGTACTGTTACCACACAGGCACAGGTCTTGTTACCCCGAAGGTTCTGTTACCACACGGGAACAGGTACTGTTACCACACAGGTTCTATTACCACACAGGTAATGTATAAAAAAAAGTCTTAATGCTGTATAAAGGTTACCATTCTAAACTTTATTGTTTTTGAATAATTACGAGATATTTTTTTCGTCTTTTCGCCCCGAAATTTCGACTTTTCGCCCGCCATATTATGTTTATTCGTCTCTTCGCCTTCGACCTTTCGCCCCGAAAACACGCCACATGACATGGCAGAAATCAGCCACCATACGATTAAGGTGATTCATTATGCGATGAGACATATAAATAAGGCTTAATGTTCACAGGTTTCATTTTCGCAGTCGGTACTTTAGGAGCTTGTTTATTTTGTTAAGATCTCGGTTTACTGGAAAGGGGTGATGTCAAGGAAAATATGAGGACTTTCGAGGTTAAGTTGTTGGCGAGCATTTTGTATTGTGTGTTCTCTGCAACGTTAGTGTGTAAGTAACTTTCAATATGTCTATTATTTAATCAACAATCTCGTACCATACCATATTGTACTATATAGTATTGCCCGGTTTCCGAGGAAAATGTATTGGCTTTAAAATAAATGTTTATTTTTTTTCCTTGGCAAAGTTTTGCCGAAATATTGGTAAGGAGTGAATTTAATTGTTTATTGTATTATTTCCCTCTGGAAAACATATTTTATTGACATATTTATATTTATTTATATTTACATTTACGAGTATGAGAACAGATATCGTTATTACGATCTCATTATAAAATGAAAATATATCAAACGAGAGCAATTACGTAATTACGACTGACGTGTTTCGTTTAACGAGATAATTTTCCTGTTATTACAATATTACGACATAATTATATTGTTATTTCGTTATTAAGGAAAATATTCAAATATATTATCTTAAACTTTTTGCATGATTCAGTTTTCGTATAATACTAGATCGAAAAAAAAGGACTTTTACATTGCTGATGAAGAATTATGGCTGTCACATGTTATAACAGGTATGCTTGTGTGAAATTACCGATGAAGCATAAACAATTTAAGCCTGCACAAGTACGTTCTCCAGCACACATGTAATTTAATATTGAAGAATCATGATCATTATGAAGTAAGACATTAGTCACATGTTGATATTTGTTTGATAGTTTGCTTGGCTTTAGTGACAATAGGTCAGTCATTTGGGGACTTGTATAGGTCTGTATACGAGAGAAAAAAATGCGATTTATCCTGGTTATTTTAAAGGGGGTTATATATTATCCTAATTTATTTTTTCAACTATGTATCGATTAAAAAAGTGACCACATGTAGAAGAGTCCAACTAAGCCTTTCAGAGAGAAATATAAAGATAATAGGAACTATTTTTCGAAATTGACGGTTTCACAAAAAAAAATTAGTAATTTCAAAAACATTACCTCAAAAACTTTTATTCCACCTTTGGACTGCTTGATATATTTTCCATCAATAACTGATAAGAACAATGCTCTCTTTTTTACGATACTTAGCAGATTTTCAACGACATTACGGCCTAGAAGTATATTTGAGAAGAAATTCCTTTAAAACTCTTATACCTCCCAGTATTAATTTTTGGACTATTTTACATATTTTACATATATAGTTATTAAGAAAAAATGTTTTTATATTATGTTTTGCGCTAAGTCGAACCCTTTTTATTCTCTTTAATCAATATTTTAACAACAGTCAATTAATTTGATTGATTCACAAACATGAGAATTTCATAGACATTGAACCAATACTTTTTAATGATATGTTTAGATTTTTTTGTCTTTTTTGTCCAAAGTCATTCGGAACTTGATACTTGATGACATAAGACCGTCGGGCCTCTTATGTCACGCACATAAGACACGTGACATAATGCCACAACCACTACTCGGCCAACTGTACTGCTGCAGCCCTAAAAGCAAGGAAATTTCAAAGCGTTGATAAAACAGTTTTTAATGTGATGATGTTGCATTTCTTTTCTTCATCAAAGTAAACTGATAAACGAGGAACAAAATTTAAAGCGATGCCAGTGAACCAAATGTTATAAGCCCGCTTTAACTTTGCGTGAACACAGTCTTACAAGAAAAGATGAACACATCATTTGTCTAAATGGGCTGCTAACAATAACACATCGTCACTCTTACTTTTCAGATTTATATCAATATAGAAGCAAATTGGAAACAGCAAACCATTATTTAGATCTAATTTATATAGGTTGTTTTTTTTTTCCATTTTAAAATACACATGTACTTAATATAGGTTAGTAGATGATATTCAATATCTTAAATATATAAAATATACGAGAAATTCTTATATTGCAAAAATAATTTAAAAAATTCGATCACCAGACAACCTCGCTGGCGACGCCAGTATGGCAATTATCCTATTTTAACCACTTGACAAACGGGCCAGCAGTTACGTATAGTCGAATTTTTCGGCGTAGCTGTATAATTTCGATTTCAACTCGCATCTTAAACCAATCAAATGTACGCTAACAGCGGTAAATAATTCTAAGCTGAATAAAAGGACTCCTGTTATTGGTTAACGCATCGTTATGGACTATAAAATTACTGTAAATAAGGGGTGCAGCTAGTGTATATCATTCAGCTTGGTGTTATTACTTTTCTTTTTGATGTAAACATGAAAGTGATTTCAGTAAGTTAAATACAATCCTTTTCCATCAATTGAGGAATGCTACTTTGTGAAAATGATTTAAAACAACAAAAAAGAATCCACCGTGTTATGACATGAAACCCCTTAATTACTATGTATATTGAATTCTTCCAGCCTGCCGAGATGCTCTCATTGAAAATTAATTCGCCAAAACCAAAACAACTAATAACGCTTTTATATCATAATTGTCATATGCAATAATGATATGAACAAATATCAATCAAGCCTATTTACAGATATAATTTTTTGTATTACCGTCTATAAATAAGTATATTTCATAGAAAAAATACTGAACTATTTCTAGAGCGTTATAAATTTGTTGTGCGTCGGTCTTTCGCGCGCCTTTCCTCGGAATGTTCTAGAAGACTGGAAATCTCGTTTTTCTTTCATCCTACGCCGAATATCTTTTTTAAAGATATTTCTTGTTATTGTTATATTGTTGCCTGGCGCTGGAAATTCCAGTCAGTGATAGTTTGAAATATCTCCAAATGATGTGCGTTTTTTCGCCTTTACATTTTTTATCACATCTGATCTTATTGAATTAAAATTAAAAATTATCACCACGTATTGATGAGACAGAAAACAAAATATGGAGTTTAATATTCGCGTAGTAAAAGGAGGGAGATCTAAATATAGGCGTCTATGTATAGCTCCGAAATGTTATGCGATTTGAATGTGTGCTACCAAAGCGTTGAAAACAACAATATTCAATAACTATACCATTTCTAATATTTCAAAGATTACTGTGTTCATATTCAGCTATTGGTGGTTCTCCGACTCTGACCTTGGATACTCCTTCATCTGGTAACGCTACAGTAAATATAGACGAGGACGCTTCAGATGGCGATGTGTTGTACACTGTCGTTGTCAATTCCTCTGCCACCATAACGTATAGTATCGCAGAGGTCGGCAAACCAGAGAACTGGGATATTGACTCGTCATCAGGAGAGATCAGGGTAGACAAGACCAACACCATAGACTACGAAAACTACAAGACGGACTACATAGTGGTTCAGTAAGTTCATATGCCACAACCCCCTTCCCACTTTCCTCCTTGGATTAACGTCCCACAATGAACTTTTCCAAGTCGACACACACACACTGCTGCAACAAAGTGGAATCAAACAGTATGATCGTATCATGTGAACGCTTACCTTTATGTTGTTGTCATATGACTAGGTCTAATACATAAATATTGGTTAAAGCCATTTTTTCGTGCATTATGTGCTTAATTATGTCACTTTTCGGGTATATACGGCCTGCAGTCCTTTACTTTTGAGAGCTTATCTGGTTTTCTCAGCTTGCACTTCCATAACGGTAACGTATCTCGCATTCTTTCTCCTCTTATTTTCTTCGATCTCACGATATATTCGTAAGTGGACATTGCATATATTAAAGACATTTGAGATTAAATTGTAATTGTTATCTGATCAAATTCATTAAAATTTGTTTTAAAATTTATTTTATCTCTGGTTATTTTTACACTGTCTCTTCTTCTGGACCTGCATAACATTATAATTAGTGGCCGCTTAGACAATTGCTACTACAATTCTTGTCAAACATTCGCATTATCCTGACACCGGGAGAACCGGCCATTGAAATGCGATAAGAGTCAAGCATGACATGACATATTCCAATTTGACCTTATCGTCAAACCTTGAGTTATACCCAAGTTTGTGCAGAAAGCACGCCGTGGCGTTCAGCTCAACATAACTCCGAATGTCAAGGTCAACATTCAAGATAAACATTCACATCGACGTTAAAAATAACTCAGAATGGCAATGTCAACATTCAAGCTAGACATTCAGATCGACGTTAAAAAATAACTCAGAATGTCAATGTCAACATTCAAGCTAAACATTCACATCGACGTTAAAAAATAACTCAGAATGTCAATGTCAACAGTCAAGCTAAACATTCACATCGACGTTAAAATAACTCAGAATGGCAATGTCAACATTCAAGCTAAACATTCAGATCGACGTTAAAAAATAGCTCAGAATGTCAATGTCAACATTCAAGCTAAACATTCACATCGACGTTAAAAAGTAACTCAGAATGGCAATGTCAATGTCAACATTCAAGCTAGATATTCAGAATGACGTTAAACATTCACATCGACGTTAAAAAGTAATTCAGAATGGCAATGTCAATGTCAACATTCAAGCTAGACGTTCAGATCGACGTTAAAATAAATCAGAATGTCAAAGCCACTATTAATAACTCCAATTGTCAAGGCCAACATTTAAGCTATACACTCAGATCGACGTTAAAGGAGTAAACCTGAATGTCAAGCTAGCTAAGCCACTGGGCTGTCTAGCTGAATATCCCCCTTATTTGTAGTTTCAATATCACATTTCAGTGCGAATATTACGGATCTATTCGAAGTCATATATCTCACGGTTGAAATTAAAGACGTTGACGATAATGCTCCTATATTTAGCCCCGACTTTTATGCGTTTACCATTGCGCAGGGAAAGTATTGGAGGTAGGTACAGATGTTGAAACAATGTACTCTGGCTTCCATATATTGATTATATGGGCACATTAGAAAAAATAAGATATCTTATTGATTTTCTCATACAGAAGGGGTGACATGAAACACATTTTAATGAACTGATGTTTGGGATAAAATATTTGGAGATCCCTATATGGTACTCGCATTTGGAGAAATAATCAATTATTGATCACTATGGACAAATACTTGATCATTGATTAAATTATTCTATGGATTCTTATTACAGAGACATGACGTGTAAACAAGGAATGAAAATGCAATTTTGATTTCATGATTCAGTACTTAAGACCCATAATGCTTCCAAAGCAGTCAGAAATTTCAAAAGCAAAGTGTGTGCTACAGGTTTGTAGTTACAAGATGCAGTCTGTTCATACTCGTTGACGACAACGTCACTGCAATGCATAAATTAGAAATAATCTATTGCTTAAGATCATTCAGTTGTTTACAAAATAACTAATTTGCATATTCCGCACATCTTCGTCAATTTTCCATAGACATTCCGTATGTCTCCATAAACGAATCACGAGTGCATAAATTGGTGAAGTAGAAGATAAACAAATTGTGATTCGATGGATTTTCAAATTCAAATTATTTCCGATTACAGTCTGTCTTCGGAAATACTCTTCAATGCAAAATATAAACAATGAGAGTACATTTTCATTACGTTTAATTTTACAGCAGATATTTGCACATTGTGAACCGTTTGGGCTAGTCTACGATACGTCAATGTTATTTTATATTATTTTTAAGAAATGTTTGAGGAATTTAATTTATCATAAGGTTTTGAAAACCTACAGTTATAATTTAATGTTAATTTTTATTTAAGTTCCATGTTATTTACTTATGACATAGTATACATTTCGTCACAACACAAGAAACCTTTGGAAGAAAGACCGCACAATCGACAAAAAAAATGTATTTCATATTCTAGGAACAATTGTCGGGAGTGTCACATCCACAGATGACGATGGAAGCGAAGAGCACAACAATATAACATTTTCCATATGTATGTATCAAAATATATGGTCTTGCAACATGACGTTGTAGGATTGTACATATGTATGTATCAACAGATAATGACTGGTAAAATTGCTTTGTTCATATGAGTATCAACATCGATTTTATGCAAATTGATGTTGTTACTGTGTTCTATCAGTGACATATAATAAGAATCCATATACCTCACAGTGTGAGTGATAAAGGTCTTTCTTATCAATTTTTTGATTTACTTATAGGGGTACGTATAAGGGTATATCCGCTTGTTAACAGGATTGAATACACTAAAAGTTCCACTCTTCTGTTAGCAGATAGCATACAGTAAAAAGAAATTTTGATTGCTTTTAGTTGCAATGGAATATACAGATCTCACCTCGAAGTAGAGCAATTTAAAAGATATAGAATTATATCAGTTCTCGGTGAGAAATATTCCATATCCAAAAATCCTTTGTGGCAATGTAAATGACATGGTGACCGTCTAAGCTGCAGTTATACCTTTGATGTATACTAACCTGTTTAACCCTTTCCCTCATACAGACTCATTTTGACGCACTCAATAGGTACCACATAAAGCCTGATCTGCAGAAAACCACAGTTAAACCTTACCATATTTAATTGCAAAATCCTCATTTCCAGACCACTGAGGAGCAGCAAACAGCATAAAACCTGATCAGCCTGCGAGTTACTCGCAGGCTGATCTGGTTTTATGCTGTTCGCATAGGTCTTTTCATGGTTTCCTCTATGAGGGAAAGGGTTAAGTCAGAAAGTTAAGTTACGGAACATATATTCTCCCTTCGTCCCTACCAATGAGTAATTTGTTTGTACAACAGCTGATGGGAATAGCGGAAAATCCTTTGAAATAAATGGCACAACTGGTCAAATAAAAGTGACACCGTCGAAGAATATTTCATCAACGGATAGACCGGCGTACGTTCTTGAAGTAAAAGCTGAATCGTCATGTAAGCATATGTAAGGGAGAGAAAGAGAGTTAAAACAACTTTATGAACTTGTATACCGTCAAAATAAAACTTGATACTTGAAACTTGCATACAAGTTCAAAACGTTATATTTACTTTTTTATCGTATGTTAAAAGTTTAATATATTTTTATTTGGTGTTGGATTTGGGATAATTTTTAACAAAACAACACCAACAATTATATCACTTGCTCAAAAGACCGAAAATCATTAAACTCAAACAACTGTCTATTCGTACGTTTGTATATTTTGCAGCGCTTGACACTAAGCAGGAAGTTCTGATCGGAGTATGTACCTCGACTGCTTCCACAGTGTTTTCCGGAGGTTGCATCATTACGTGGCTATATTTAGCTTCCATGGCCGCTATATACTATACATAATCGTTTGTTTTATAAATTTAGGTGTAGATTACTATACATATTGTTTAATGGTTTAATTGTTTATCTTAAATCATCACAAGAAACGGGTGTCATTCAGAATGCTTTTTGAACAGGGTTTCTATGGTAACATTATATTTCTATGGAAGTCAAAACTGAATAAAATGAATTTATAATTGATACTGGAGATAACTCATTAAAGATGATTATTAGATGTATTAAAGATGCTCAAATTTCAAATAAATATTTGATTTAAAAATATTCACTTTTTGAAATTGTAAAGCTATAAAATAAAATCTGCGAAAATATACTAGTGCATGAAGGCAAATGATACCAGTAAACCTTGAGGAGGTTACGGAAATGCGTCCGCCATTATCTAAAAGGCTCTTCTCTAGTAAATAATTATGCAAACAGCACCGTGAATTCACGAGGCAAAAAGGCATCGATACAAAATGGCTGAACAACATTCTGATAAGTTCTATGCAAGGGAAAATTGCCGAAACACAGAAAAGAAAAACACTTCAGAACTAGAACTTTGCATGGCTGCCTTATGCAAACAAGCGCAAAGGGGTCTGGCACGAAAGTTGGGTCATATTTCATTATATATATAATACAAGGTATACCACTCCCGATTGACCAAGATTCATACACTCGTTGAAAAAATGCCAATATCTGTCATTTATGATGGTATGTTCAAATTCTTTGCATTTACATTTATGTAACAGAAAATCTCAACTGTTTCACCCATGCGAACGCAATTATCAAATAACGAAACCCTTTGAGAAATAATCTCAATTTTTATGATCTCAACCCGGACTCCTTTGCTTATCAGTGTTACGCTGTCAATCACCTACAGCTAAATGTAATTGGGCGGGAAAACCGTGCAGCATATTCATGTGCAATGGTGGTCCACTAAGCACCTGATTATCATAACTCAATACAAGCTTGATTTTGCACAATCGTAAAATGGTTGCCGAAAAAATGTATCTAGCAAATTCGTGGAATTTTCATTTTAATCCCTCCAATAATAGCCAGGAAATGACTCTCGATACACAAGCGTGTATTTCCGGTATACTTTACGGCAATAATTCACGACATACTGTAGTGACCATGACAGTTATATACACAACCCGTCTATATTCAATTTCAAAGCTATGGGCACAGCAGTAAGGCACTTTCCTGAAGTCTCTTTTAATTCACAAGACACTTTACAGATTTGAATTACAACTGCACATCTAACACTATTATTAAGATTAAATGAAAATTAATCAATTGGTTTCTTAGGAATGGTTTCATATATTGTTGATGTACTTTTTAGTTGTGTGTGACGTAGTCACTCACAACTATAGTACCTACATTCTGAGAGTCTAGTTCTCTACATTTAAAACCGAATAACCCCTTCATTTTGTATGAATTATCGAACGATTGAAAAGAATTCTACAACACAGGTATGCTGAGGTTCAGCCAAAGCGTTGAAAACTCAATTTTGAGTAAAATATACATAGTTACGGGAAACAATAATTGTATGTAACATAAAAGCACAAAAGAACTATTTTCCCTGTGATGCTGCGTTACTTTCACTTTATCATGCGGAGGAGTGTAGGTGGCTCGTGTCTGAATTTGGATGGTAAATGTGCAAATTTTGGTTATTTAGTAGTGTTACAATTATCCATAAAGAATACTAGAAAGCTTGAATTCCGATACAAATTCGTGTAACTTACTTATAATCACATCAAGCTATGTCAGATACATCGAGATACCTGGACTAAGACCACAATTAATTTTACTATATGTTTACATCTCACATTAAATCACAACACAAGACAAGCTGTATCATAAGGTTCAAACTCCTTACCATGTGTCAAACACCCCAGCATGATCATGGACTGGCAGAAGGGTCAAATGATGCATACATGGGTGACTGGCGATGCTGGTGCATATTAGCTAAAATGGACATATTTGACTTCCAGCTAAGAGCAGCAAGCAGAAAGCAGCAGATAGAATAGGAATGGCTATCCAGGACCTGAATGAGCAATGGCTGCCAATCCAGTACAAAGAGTATAATAAAATATAAATCATCAAAGGAGACAACAGAAAAAAAATAAAAATAAATCAAAAATAACATAATTAAGGGGAGATAACCATTCCTATGCACTAGAAATAATTTCATGAGTTATCTCCCTTTTGCTAAATTATATAAAAGAGCAAATTTAAGTTTTTAACAACACAGTAAAGTGGTGAATTCTGTTGAACTGCATTCCTAGAGTAAAAATAAATGCTTTTTAATAAATGGAAGCTCTTGCTTGTCCTTTATTTGAATATTATTGTTTTCATAAGTGCCTGTAAATAAGATGCTGGAATGTGTACTGAGTTTTACATTATAGCAGTGAATGAGCCTTTTAATAACGGTGATGGCCATTGAGGAAACTTTCCTTTACTACTACTTAAAACATTTTAATTATAGTAATAATAAGCATCAGCATCAAGAACTCGTAAAACTGAAAATAATTCATGTCTATATACAATGTAACAACCACATTAAACCACAACCTTACTGACATCTACCACTACTTCTTAAATAAATTTTACTATTTTTCTTGATATTTATTTTTACATGTGTAATAAATAACTTCGTACAAAACTAGTATAGATTTACATGTTTGTTCTACTTTTCAGAAACTGGAACAATTGTATTTTTCTAGTACTATTACATACATATTTGAACAGGATATATTTTACTAACAGAGTTCTTACCGTCCCGGGAGCGGGAGGTCGTGGGTTCGATCCCCGGCCGCGACATACCAAAGTCGTAAAAGAAATAGTACTGTTATAGCTCCCTTGCTTGGCGCTCAGAATATATGGGTAGTTGCAGGACTGGTTGGCCCGGTGTCAGGATAATGTGACTGGGTATGGTATCATGTCACATGTCTACGGCGTGATACTGCATGTGGCAGCACTATATCTGTCTCATCGTAGACATCGTCTCCAAATGACTGAAATACTGTCGGCGGGACATTAAAACCAACCAACAAACAAACAAACACTAACATAGTCCTTAAATAAAATGTTTTGACTGTTTAATGAACACAGTGAATTGCATTGATTGACAATCTCTTAAAAGTTTCAGTTTTTTTTAATGCACACAGTAATGAGGTATCTCTTTGTGTTGAATATAGGGACATGTTATGATAGAAAACATCATTAATATCCTACATCTTTACAGGTAAAGTTTTATCATATACAGACGATAAAAATTAACAAATATCCCCATCAAATTATACACGATAATTAATTTCAATGTACAAATGACCCATTAAGAATACAAAATACAACTGCACTCCATATTTTGGGTCAAGTACGGTTTACAACAGCATCAATTAGACGCTGTAGACATATTATTTACATATCATCCTCATTAAATAGTATCGAATCATAATGATAATGTACCACTTCTTTCGAATATGTTTAAACGAAAAAAAAGAAAAATTTTTTAAAACAAAAAAAAAAGCATGCAAACATGGTGATGGTAATCGAAAAAGGAAAAAAACCAATTTTTTAAACAGGGATTTCAGATAAGTAAAGATGTAAAATATAAACTGCAAAAATTACATATTTAATACATAGGAACAAAGACGTAATAATCATAATAATATTTTTTACGAATTCATAGAACTTCTATATTTGAATACATGTTTACAATAAAAAGCTAACTTTTTAATATTAAGGTGTTGTTTGTGTTAAGTAATTCCTTGTTGGGTCTTTTGGAAAAATACTTAAGAATATATCTTAATCTTAAATCAGCATAAAACTGACAATTTAAAACGAAATGAAACTCGTCTTCAACACCATTTTTGTTACAATATGAACATTTCCTATCAGCCCTTGGAACATTTAAGTGTCTACCTTTTTTCAATTTGCTAGATCGTGCGATGAAAGTCTAAGTTTTGCGATTATATTTCTAAGTTAAATATTTTCTAACACTAATAAATAAGCTAACCGTTCTATAGTTGTTTTTAATTCTTTAAATAAACACAACGATGTACAGCTTCTTACACCAATTTCCCATTTACTATAATAAATCTCTTTTAATCTATTTGTTAGTATTCGAACGGACATATTAAGGTTGACAGATTATGGATGTATACATCGTTAAAACCCGGTTCTTGTAAAATACCCCAAATTCTTGATGACCAATTTAAAATACTTCCGTTTGCTTTTATTTCTCGTCTATGGACACACACACACACATACACACCTTATTTATCGTTCTTTTTCCATTGAGCACCTTATTTAAACAGATCATCCAACCGTTTAATAATTGTGTTGTCATATGTCCGATTTAAAAAAAAACAACCAAATACGTCATCAAACTCCAACGACTATGTCGTCGCATTCTAAACAACTTCCTGATTGATTATTATCCTCTCGAGCAGGAACATTTCTAGATCCTATTTGAGTACTACTTTCAGACGCCTCGATTCAGTACAATTATATTTGCATATTTTGTCACAAAATAAGCACATAGGAGTTGACATCTCAATCAATTAATGGATCATTGTTTCTGAGCGTCCCAACTTCATCCTTAACCAGTTCTGGTGCGCCATACAAGTGACGTTGAACTCTCTAGAATACGGACCCTGTATATGACTTCCACCCTGAAGGAAATACGTAAAATAAAATAAAAAAAATTAAAACAATGAAATACGCTTTGATTTTATTTGTTTTTTCCAAACATAGTATATAACATGTATCATGGACAAAAAAGGTTGTTTAAATAACACATGGTAATAAAACAAGACCTTAAAAACAAAACATGGTAATACAAACTGGAGAAAGACCAGATGTTGTCTAATCATTTACATGAAATACATACTAGAATAAACCTTTACTTGTTGAAAAAGAAAACATATGGTAATACATGCTGGAGAAGGTCCATGTAATCATTCACAAATGTCTAATCGTTCACATAGTAATACATACTGGAGAAAGACCCTATGTTGTCTTATTATTCATATGGTAATACTTCCTTCAGTGTAATTCTACCTCGAACAATTAAAACTAAAAAGACAGATTGTCTATACAACACAAGCTATCAAGTAATAAATATCAAATAAACCTTACCGATACAACTTTTTAAAAAAAATAATAAATTGGTCTTGATGTATAGTAAAAATACATACGTGACCGATACATACGTTATCGATATATCCAAATTTTAGAGAAATACGAAACTGCGAGACAGAATAATTAGCTAAGTATCATTCGCAAGTGACTTGACCGCCTGTTCATGAATATTCTTTTTATGAAATTTTTTGTGTGTTTTCGGACACAGGGTACTAATGTTCATGAATATTCTTTTTATGACATTTTTTGTGTGTTTTCGAACACAGGGTACTACTGTTCATGAATATTCTTTTTATGACATTTTTTGTGTGTTTTCGAACACAGGGTACTACTGTTCATGAATATTCTTTTTATGACATTTTTTGTGTGTTTTCGAACACAGGGTACTACTGTTCATGAATATTCTTTTTATGAAATTTTTTGTGTGTTTTCGAACACAGGGTACTACTGTTCATGAATATTCTTTTTATGAAATTTTTTGTGTGTTTTCGAACACAGGGTACTACTGCTCATGAATATTCTTTTTATGAAATTTTTTGTGTGTTTTCGAACACAGGGTACTACTGCTCATGAATATTCTTTTTATGAAATTTTTTGTGTGTTTTCGGACACAGGGTACTACTGCTCATGAATATTCTTTTTATGAAATTTTTTGTGTGTTTTCGGACACAGGGTACTACTGCTCATGAATATTCTTTTTATGAAATCTTTTATGTGTTTTCGAACACAGAGTACTACTGTTCATGAATATTCTTTTTATGAAATCTTTTGTGTGTTTTCGAACACAGGGTACTACTGTTCTTGAATAAGGTACGATTTCATCATATTTCTATGAAAATAGTCCAATGGAAAGGACTAAAGGGCTTCTTTCTAATTTCAAACCTTTTATTGATAAAGGAACTTATAATTATGATTTGATATTGCTAAAAATATTAATTTACGTACAAGTGCAAAAAAAAAACACACAGAGGATTATTTTCTTAAATAAAGATTTTATTGCGATTTTATTATTTAATTTCTACGGAAATACTCTTATCTTCCTATAATGTCAAACCCCTAAACATAAAAAAAATAATCTCCATTTCAAAAGAAGAACTGATTTAGATCACAGGAGTTTTATCAATAAATAAGTATGATATAATAAAAGATAAGCCCCGTACACAATTCGGGGCTCATCGTTTACTATATCATACTTATGTATTGATAGAACTTCAAACTCCTGTGTTAACATCCACTATAAGAATTGAATGTATTTGGGTTGAACTTATTCTTCCTACCACGTGTATTCTTTTCGGTGCATTTTACAGACCACCAAATGTAAATACCTTGCAACATTAACACATTATCAGCTCTATCATTGATCAGTCAGGCATAAGCAGGGGGGTCCCCTTCAGTGCTTCCCGACGTCAAAATCTTTTACAATAGCGAATTTTTACTATATAGACAAAGAAGGAAAATCAAAACTAGTGAACATATTTTTTCAAAACTTCTTATCATTATAGAGAATCACACAAGAAACAAATTTATGGAATAAAAAATGGGAGTCTCCATGCTACTTTTTGAGTTATCTGCCCCTAAATGTGTGTTTTAACTTTTTTCTAACATTTTTAAGGGCAGATAACTCAATATTATGAGCTAGCAACACCTCATTTAATTTCAGCTCGATGTTTAGTACTATATTTAATTCCCTGTCACTGTAAAAGTTTTAGCAATTCTATGCAACAGATTGTATACTATAGTCGCAAACGCGAATATATAGAAATATTTTTTTTTATTTGGTCAGTGGACTCGGTTTTGATATTTATTTATTTATTTATTTATTTATTTATTTATTTATTTGTCCTTTCGGTTAACAGATAAGCGTTAAATGACTTGAATGAGTGAATTTATATAATGATATAGAACAATCTTTTGTTAATATGTGGTACACTTAGTATATACAATGTTCATAACCTTAACCAGGGTCTATATAGCCTCAAGTATTCAGTTCTCGCCATATTGGTATTTTTGGGCTATTTACACTAATGCAATGTTTCACCTTGAGTGTGACATAATTTTACAGTGAAACCATAGATAATTGGCAAAACTGACTGAACCTTGTTTTCAAATTATTTTTTTTTTCATTTAAATAGTTTGGGAACAGGTGAAAGCATTCATTTATTAAAGATCGAAGTGCCGATTTTATACCATTTGCACTAATGCTTGTTTTTACCATTTTTAAAATACCCGTTAAACCTACCGATAACTCACGGCAAACAGACAATGACTGATTTATGTAAACCAAACTTAAAAGAGTGTATATTTAATTATGAATACACTTTCAAGAATCCTTTGTACCGGGAAGTCTTTTAGAGCCATAGTTGTTATTAATCTAATAGAGAATTATATTACCCCAAAATTGGCCATGTACCCCAAAAATTGTATGGACTCTCTTTATGAAAGTACACAAAATTCAGAACAAATAGCAATTGTAACCCCAAGTTACAAAACTACAGGGTCATGAAACTGCAGTGTAAGCGCAAGGTTATCGATTGACACGTGCATTTCGGAGTTCCTATCTATGATATTTTCTACCGTTTTCCATATACAGTAATATTGTAAAACGGGACTTTGAGCATTTAATATATCTCTACATTCAAAAAGAGAGTTGACAGTTTTGTTATTGATAGATCTAGGGCGTAAGATTTGGGGTAAGATTTTGGTAGATTTGGGGAAGATTTGGGTGGATTTGGGTATTTCGTGCTCCCGATAGATATATAAAGATATGAAGATAATAACTGATAAATCGGCATCATTCGCACCGTTTGTGTATATATTTATTCATTCAGACATTTCTGCTAAGAGATGTAACAATATGAAATAATAAAAAAAAAATTATCTGTACGAATGATACCTGTGTCAACATTTTTACCGGGGTTTAAACATTTGAGGTTGCTAGGGCGGTTGCTTCCCCTTACTGATATGAGGTTTAATATTAAGTTGTTGACTTAAAACTCGATAAATTTTATGACTTATATGAGTCTTTCATCTTATCATTTTCATATATCTTTTTCCATTTCAGCGCCAGACAGTGATACTGTTTCTCTCAATCTCCACACAACGTTACATAGCAACGACGCCATTTTGTTTATAAAGATGGCGGAAGAATGATAGTTTACCGTTGAATATGTAGAGGTTTGTATGCATTTATTGACCAATTATTCGGAATTATTTAAATTCGAGATAACATAAGTAATACATATTATTATATGGTTACCATTCTTGAGTCCTTCTTTTCTTAAAACTTCCCCAAAATACAGGATTTAAATCCAAATGAAAGAATTTCGTCTTTTGTAAACAAATCATGAATGGGCTAGAAGACCAGCATAAAATTTAATTTACGGCGCTTAATTGGAAATAAAAAACGGTCTCAAATAGCTCATTTTATTTATAATTTGAACCTCGAAATAGTTTTATATCACACAATGTCATTCCTTTATTACATATTGGATTAAAATTGCGAATGCTTGTTTTAGTAGAAATGCATGGCTCTCGAGCTAACATTGAGGCTATTTCTGTCTTTTATAATAAGTCAATCTATCTCTTTATATTACAAGGACTGTGCATAAGACGTTAGTAAAGTGGGAATAAATTAAAAACATGACATAATAAAAATACCATGGTAAAATAAGGTTTAAGGCTTAATGTTAACATGGATTTGTTATTAATAAGAAAAGAAAAGAATGTTAAAAGTAAAACATGGTTGTCTGATCAAATACTATATAAAAGGCACTGTCCACTTAAATTGGGCAAGCTTGTTTGCAGGAAGTTCAGCAACATACACACATTGATGGTTCCAAGGAGTGATATTGTGTAGGGAGAATGACTATTTAGGGTACGATGTGAACCATTTCATGAGACGAAGTGAACCTGTATATTAAACGATTTGAACCCCTTTAATTTGTGCATTACTTTGTTTTATGTAACATGCCTTGGATGTTTTATTTAAATTGATGACAGTTACACATTTGAAATACATGTCTGTATAGAAAGGAATTTAAACTTTTTTTTTTTTCATAATTTGGATGCTCAAGAATTTGTTTTAAGAAATATATATAACATTATTGAGGTAAACTGTGGTTGTGATATTAAACTGTAAAATCAGTGTTTTTTCCACTTGTTTGCAGTTTTTATTATTTTCTCAAAAATACTTTTATAATAGTTGCAATAAAGGATACTGATATAGTTGAAGACAAGTTTTTAAAATGTTTTCCCAGGTTTAATGAAATGCCAACAAGTATGATGCAAGTAAGTCAACCGGTGTCCCATTCCTTCAATGGGTCCACCATTAAACAGTTACCAGCACAGCCAGTGGTGTCAAAATCAGTTGAGGGCCGTGTGGTGAAGCCAGATGTCCAGGCGTTGTCTGTCATGAAGCCATCTGATCTTGGTATTGAGGTGATAGAAAAGATAGTCTGGCAGGGATGGGAACCAGGCAGGGAATACACAAAAAATATTGTCCTCAAAAATGTGAAAGTTAAGACACAGAAAATCAAGTACAAGTAAGTATGTGTGTAGTTATATATTTTGAATTTATATAGTTTTACAATACAAACATCAAGGTTTACTGTGACACACAAAATTGTCCATTTGACTCTCATATTCTAAAAATATTTAAAAAATTGTCGCATTATTGATGAATAAAGAGGTTGCTTGATTCCCAAGTGGGAAAAAATATTAGTGTAATGTTTCAAGTGAAATTTAGAAAGGAATTAAGTATCGTATAGCAGGTTATTTCTGCGGCTAATTTTTTTCTGTTATTCTAGGGATGAATGTAAAAATTGAAAACATGAAAATTAACTAACATTGAAAAATATTCACAGGATAAAAGTTAAAACTCATCAATAAATAAGCTTTGACTTAATTTTGTTTTTATCAACAATAGTATGTTTACTGCTAGCAGCAAGACAATACAACAAGTCAGTGTAGCTGTAGAATTGGTGGAAGTAACCAGGTAACAGGAAATGGGTGAAAAGGATAAAGGAAAAAATCACGCTTTTAAGAATGGAATATGACTGACTACTTTTCATTGTAATCTTCCCTAATCAATGGCACACATTGTGTCACCATCTTGGTTAACTTCAGGATGGGAAGATGGGTCTTAATTACATACCAAACAATGCAGACTCACATTGCATATTTTTTGCATATTTACTAATGGCTTGGGAAGTGAATAAATTTTGACAAACAGTCAGTATGAAATTGTGCATTACTGGTATCTTGGGCCGTCTAACTATAAGAAGAAATCGAAGCTATGAAACATTTATTGACCAGCTGTTAAATTGTGATTATGTAATATATGGCGTACAGTAAAGCATATTAGATGAAGCATAATGATCTCCCTTCGGGGCTTTTTTTCCTTCTATATTAGAGGCCGATCTTCGGTGACTTCCCAATCGTAAAAAGGCTATATTTTTCCCAATTTTGGCCAAAAGAATTCCCAAAATCTAATGATAAAATTCCTAATATGTTCCAACTATTTTTCTCCTTAAACCTATAAGCGAATATTCATTAATACAGAGAAAAAAAACCAGTAATGCAGTTGTTTCCGTAATGCACAAAATTATACATCACTCTACACTGCATACTACTTAAAGTTAAGCAGCTGCTTTCGATGACCCAATCAACACGCATTCTAAGGCTCAATGTGGAATACTCAGATTTTATTGGACGCCTATCGTTTGTCACACCTTCTACCGACTATTGTTTTACCTTCATTTAGAGAGCTGTTATGAAGTTGCGCAATCATCTCAGTCAATGGCGGCTGTTTGCGAAGATACATTAGCATTTTTATTGCTTGTTTATCTTTTTAAAACATTCAGATCAGTTGTTTGGTTCACCAAGTAAGTTTTCAATACATAAACACATCAGTTATTTACCTTGATGTATAAATAACCAATTCCTTATTGCTAAGGAAAAAGTCAAAAACGTAACCAAAATGAAACGTCCCCCAAACATAACATACTCAATTTTTTTTTTTTTTTAAATTTCACTTTTGTTTTTAATTTTTTTTAGAGTTAATTTTTAAAATTTTAATTGAAATATTGTGAAAGAAAGTTGTAATGTCTTTATTTCAATAATAATGTACATGTTTATTATTTCTATTTATTTTTAAATATAATGTACCAAATGAATGTGCATTTGACATTTCAGCTAAAGCATATATAAACACAAAAATATATTGGAGCCACTTGTTATAAAATCTGCCTCCAACTTAAAAGATTTGGCTCTATCTGGTGAATGCCAAAACATTTTTGCAGCTAGTGCTAGTCTTGGTGTTGACACCAAGGAGGAAGATTGTTTATGGACATTAGTGCCATTTTAAATAGTGCAGCGATTTGAACCAAAGACAGCTCTGTTTTATGTCTAGTTGTTACATCAATTCGTTTTGATTCTTTATAATTCATAAGACTGTTAGAATATTACTGTGTATACATGTGAATTGAGTCTACCTTTTTCCCAAAACGCACCAAAATCGCGTTTCAATTTCCCAAAATAGAAGGCTAAGGCACCTTCCCAAATTTCGGAAAAAAAGCCCTGCCCTTGAGTGAAAGGAAAACTTGAATTAAAGATTTAAGTATGATTTCTTCAGCAAAGTAAGCATGTTCAGAAATAAATTCTTCCTGGGTTCAGAAATCCATAGAAAAAAAATTAACACTTTTTCATGGCCAAACCGTAGAATATAAACCCACTGTGAGAAATAACCCACGATACAGTGCAGGCTTTTCTAGCTCTCAAAGTCTCACTCCTGGATAATCCCTAATAACTCACATGTGTTTTTCCTTCTTTTCAGTGTTCCAAACACCAGGTTTTTCACAACGCTGTATCCTAAACCAATAGTGCTTAGTGCTGGGACCAGTTTCTCACTACCCGTGACCTTTAGGCCACTTGAGAAGTGTGTTTATGAGGACAAGATT
>CM037793.1:20717439-20748536 GCA_021229015.1 Solen grandis
AGGGAAAAAAAAAAAAAAAACAAAAAATTTGGTGAATGGTTCGAATCTCGCAAAAACTGTGATTAAGGGGGGTCACGAAAAACCCCCCTTTTATTCGAGAGAATAGGGAATTTTGTTTGTTGCATATGATCTGCAAGACATATAGCACAAAAATATGGGGTAGCGAATTGGGGAAATTCGGGGTTTGTCCACGTCCCGGGGCCCAAATTAACCAATATTTTCAAAAAATCAACTTTTTTAAAAGCATGTTTTTTTAAGGTTATTTGCGCTCCTGAATTTATTTTCTGTTCTTTCTTCATCATTATTTCACTGTTTATGCATTTTTATAAAAAAAATAAAATCAAAAAAAAAAAAACAGCAAAGATATGAAAAGGGTCAAGGGCATATACCAGTTTTTGTTTTTTTTATCGGAAAAAATAGCCCCAATCAAAAATTTTTTTAGAAAGAAAATTTAAACAAAAGTTTTTTTTTTGGTGAAAGTCTTTCCTTTGGTTTTATTTTTGAAGATCGGACTTCATTTGATAAAAAACCCCACAGTCCAAAGTTTGATCTTTTTATCAAAACACGTGAAAATTTCCTATTTTCTTTTTTTTTGCAGCCCTGACCTTATTTTTTTTTAATTTTCATCATTTTTTCACTTTTTAGCATTTAAATAATAAAAATAAACTCATTAAAAAACGATGAAATATGCAAAGGTCAGGTCATTATCCGATTATTGTCATTTTTTTGGGACGAAATAGCTTTAAAATCTAAAATATTTTTAGAAATTTTAAAGAAAAAAAGTTTTGTTTGTGAGAGATCTTCCCAGGGTGTTTAGTTTTTAAAGATCGGACTTCTTTTGATAAAATTACCACAGTAAAAAGTTTGATCTTTTATCAAACAAGTGTAAACCTATTTTTCCTCTTTTTTTGCGCTCCTGCCTTTTTTTTGTTCAATCTTCTCATTTTTCACTGTTAGCATTTAAAAAATAAAATAAACTCATAGTAAAAAACGAAAAAATACAAAGGGTCAAGGCCCATTAACGATTATGTTATTTTTATCGGCACGAAATAGCTTAAAATCTAAAAATTTTTATAAAAAGTATATGAACAAAAGTTTTATTTGTAAAGAGATCTTTCCCTTTGGTGTTTGATTTTGAAGATCGGACTCATTTATCAAATTACCACAGCCAAAGTTTGATCTTTTATCAAACAATGTAAATCCTATTTTTCCTTTTTTTTTGCAGCCCCTGACCTTATTTTTTGTTAAACTTCATTTTTTTTTACGTTTATGCTTTTAAATAAAAAAATAAACTCATAGTTAAAAACGATGAAAAATGAAAAGGGTCAAGGTCATTTACGATTATTTTATTTTTATGGCACAAAAATAGCTTAAATTTAAAAAAATTTTTTATAGAAATTTTAATGAACAAAAGTTTTAGTTTGTGAAGAGATTTTTCCATTGGGTTTAGTTTTTGAAGATCGGACTTCTTTTGATCAAATCCCACAGCAAATTTTGATCTTTTTATCAAACAATGTAAACCCGTATTTTTCCCTCTTTTTTGCAGCTCCCTGCCTTTTTTTTGTTCAATCTTTCATCATTTTTCATTTTTATGCATTTAAAAAATACAAAAAAAAAAATGTAAATAACGAGAAAAATGCAAAGTCAAGGTCTTAACCGATTATTGTTTTTTTTTGGGCACGAAATGTTCAATCTAAAAATATTTTTAGAAAGTTATGAAAAAATTTTTTGTTTGTGAAGAGGTTTTCCTTTGGTGTTTTTTTTTTTGAAGAGGGGGTTGAATTGGTTGAGTTATGAAAAAAGGCAAAAAGGTACTTTTAAGAAATTAAAAACGCTGTATTTCATGAATTTTGAGTCAAAAATTTGATTTCTTCAGCTTACCACAAAAAGTGAAGTGATGTTACGCAAGGAATCTTTTTTTGGTACGTGATTTGATTTCTACAATTTAAGCAAAATTATAAAACATTCATAAAAATCGACAATTGATTTTTTGAAGTTGAAATTGAAGAATCCGTAGATAAATGTGAAAAAAGTCCTGCAAATTCAGGTTTCCCGTCACAAACATGGCAGATATTCATTTTTTTTTCGGATAAGGGTTTGTATCAAAATCTAGAAATTTAAAGAAGGGGGAAGAAGCGGTTATGGGTTGGTTCCCCACGATCCGGACTTTCCCTACGCGGGAAAAGTGCCCGTGTTAAAAGGTGAATTGCGATGCGTTTTTGGAGAGAATGAGGGCATTTTTAGGATGCAAGGGTGTACCTTAGTTCAAACTTTTATTAGGGCTTCACCCTAAAAGTAAATTTATTAGGTTTTCGCTCGAAAGGCAAAAACCTATTGTTCTTCTTTTTTTCTTTTTTATTAGGTTTTCGCATCGCTTGCGAAAACCATTTTCTTTTTTCTTTTTTATTTTTTTTTTTTTTTTTTTTAATTTTTTTTTCCGTCTTTTTTTTGTGAACGGATATCAACAAGATAAAAAAGTCACAGTTCGTTTTTTTCCCATTTTTGTCCTGGATCTAAATTTGATCCAACGCGAGAAAATTTTTTTTTTGTCTTAATTTTCCCGCGGGGGGCGTTTGTAAAAGGTAAGGGCAAAAACTCTTTTATTTAAAGTCCGATTGAAAGGCGGTTTTTTGCTTGCGTTCCTTTTGTTAGTTACTAATAAAATATAAATATTTTTAAAAAAGTTGGTATATATAACTTTCGGCTACGGGAGGTTGAATGTTCGAACCCGAAAAAATGTGAAATGAGGGTAGGTCTGCAAAAAATTTATCCAGTTTTCGGAATAGATGGGGGAAATTTTGTTTGTTGCATGTTTCGCAAGATTTTAAGAAAAAATATAATGTGGCGTTTTTTGAGGAATGCATGGTTTGTCCACATAGTGGTCAAAAAACCAAAATTTTCGAAAAATAAATTTTTTTAAAAGCAACTTTAAAATCATTTTGAAGCTCCCGACTTTTTTTTTTCATTTTCATAAAATTTTCACTTTAAATGATAACTATGCTTTAAGTTTTTATTAAAAAAAATTTAAAATTTGTTTTTGTAAAGGTCAAGGCATTTTTAGGAAATTGTATATAAATTTCGGCTTGAAATAGTCAAAATAAAAAAACAATTCAAAACAATATATGAAAAAAAGTTTTAGTTTTAGAAAAGTTTTTTTAAATGATGTTTAGTTTTTGAAGATCGGACGGATTTTGGTCTTTTTTTACGGAGTCCAAAGTTTGACCCTTTTTTTGGAAAATAATTGAAAATCTTTTTATGCTTAAAAAGGGGATGTATAAGAAATAGAATGTTCGACTAGTGCGATTTGTATACTTAATTGAACTATTCCCGCTTTGCAGGTACCTAAGGGAAAAATTTTAATAATTTTGTTCTTTTTCCCGCTAGGGGGGCATAGCGAAAGCCTTTCTATTATAATTAAAAAAGTTGAAGTCTGTCCATATGCGGTTTTTTGCTTTGTGTTCCTTTTGATCCCTAAAAAAGTTTGATAGTTCTATTTTGAGTGGAAGTGGCTAAAATTTTTTGAGCAAAACAAAGGGAATTTTGAAAGTTTAAACCCTCGAAAAAAAACCCTGTGCAATGAGGGTAGGTCTCGAAAAACCATCCTTTTTGTTAGAGATAGATAGAAGAATTCTGTTTGCTGCAAAATGATTTAAAGACATAAACGCAAAAAATTAGGGGGGTGGCGAATTTAAAAAAACATGGTTTTGCCCCCTCTAGAAACGGCAAATTTCCCAAAAAATTTTGGGAAAAATTAAAAATTTTTAAAACTGTTTTGGCCCGCTCCGATTTTTTTTTGTTCTTTCTTCATGATATTTTCAAAAGTTATGCATTTTTATTCAAAAGGACCTAAAATTAAAAACGGTAAAAAAAAATTGCAAGTTAAAGGGCATTTTTAGATTATTGTTTTTTTTTTGGGCTCCAAATAGCCCCAAAAAACAAAAAAATTTTTCTTTAAAAGTATATTAACAAACTTTTATTTTTTAAAAAGACCCCTTTTTCCGTGATGAATTTTTTAAAAGGGGACTTGTTTGGCATTTTTACGCAGCCCAAGTTTTGACCCCTTTTAGAACAATGTAAATCAGTTTTTATGTTTTAAATTTTGTGTATTAAGGAATAAAATTTTTTGACTGGCGACTTGTTATTTTTTTTTTTTGATTGCCCTTTGCTGCTTTGCGGGTCCTAAAAAAAATTTAATCATTTTTGGTTTCATTTTGCCCGGGGGCGATTACCTGAAATCACTTTAAAATTAAAAAAAAATGAAGTCTGATTTTTTTGCGTTTTTTTTTTTGCATTCTGTTCTTGGGTGACTCATTTTGAAATGACACAAAAAAGAAAAGCATTTTTTCTAAAATATAGAATTCAAGCAACAGTTATTCAATGGGTTTTGAGGGGCATTTTGCTTTGTCTGTGTCATTTTATAGGGTTGTTTTCGTTTTGAAATTGTTTTTTTATCGAATACAATTGTGTTTGTCCCACATAAGCAAAAACCACATATAACATTGCTACCCGAATCCGAAAAAAATTTTTAATTTTTACACTACATAACAGACGGGAAATACTCAAAAGTTTTTCGGGTAAAAAGTCTGATTTACATGCGACAAAAATGTTTCAAAGATCACTGTTTACGTTTTCAAAAAGCCAGGGGAACGAAGAAATTGTTTTTTCAAATCGCGATCATGAATGAAGGGGAATTGTTTTCGAAAATTATGATATCGCATCTCAAAACAACGGGTAATACTCAAAAAGACTTTTTTGGGAAAAAAGCTGTTTAAAACATTGCGACAGAAACTTTTTGAAAGATCACTGTTAAAGTATCAACAAGCAATTAAATGAAAAATGTTTTTCGAATCATGCGACTCGTGAACGAAGGGAAATTGCTTTCATGAAAACCCCGAGATACGCGACTACATAACTGCGGGTAATCTAAAAAATTTTTTTTTGGGTAAAAAGTCTCTTAAACATTGCACAAATTTTTAAAAAAAGATCGCTGTTAACTTTATAAACAAGCCTTGAACGAAGAAATATTTTTCAAATCATGCACTCGTAAACTGAAGGGAAATTGCTTTGCAAAAACCGATATATCGCGTTTGCGTTTTAGTTTTTTATTTTTTTCTAACCTTTTTTGTGAAGGGCAATCACCATGAGAAAAAAAGACATTTCTGATTTTTTTACCACTTTTGCCCTTGATCTGAATTTGATCCTAACGTTGAGAAATTTTCATTTTTTTTTATTTTTGCCGCTGGGGGGGTTTTTGAAAAAGTTACTAAGGGAAAATTACTCTGTTATTTGAGCCGATCAAATGCGGTTTTTGCATTGTGTTTTTAAAATTTAAAAAAAATTGATATTTTACAAAAAAATTCGTATATAAAATTTTGTGCTACAGGAGGTTGAATTTCGAATTCGAAAAAACGGTGAAATGGGGGGGGGGTCTACGAAAAAAGTCCCCATTTTTTTTCAGAGATGAGAGAGGGAATTTTTGTTTGTTCTATGATTTGCAAGACATATACCAAAAAATAAGGGTGTGCAATTTTAAAGAAATGATGATTTTGTCCACAGTTCGGGGTCAAACAAAACCCAAATTTTTTCGAAAATCAACTTTTAAAAGCTGACTTTAAGGTTATTTGCGCTCCTATTTTATTTTTTTTTCAATTTCATCATTTTTTTCCTGTTAATGTTTTTTTTATAAAACAAATAAAATCATAGAAAAAAATACCTATATATAAAAAGGGGCAAGGTCATATACCAATTATTATTATTTATATCGGCATAAAAAGCCCCAAAACAAAAAATTTTTTTATAAAAGTATTTTAAAAAAAATTTTTTTAGTCTTGAAGAGATTTTTCCCCTTTGGGTTTTTTAGTTTTTAAAGATGGGACTTTTTTGATCAAATGACCAAAAGCCCAAAATTTTGATCCTCTTATAAAAACAATTGATATAAATTTTTCCTTCTTTTTTTTTTGCCCCGACTTTTTTTTTTTTTTTCAATCTTCATCATTTTTTTCACTGTTTATGCATTTTTAAAAAACAAAAAAAAATCATAAAAAAAATCAAGCAAATATGCAAAGGTAAAGGCAATACCAAATATTGTTATTTTTTTGGCAAAAATACCCCAAAATCTAAAAAATATTTTATATGAAGTATATGAACAAAAGTTTTAAGTCTGTGAGGACTTTCCTTTTAATGTTTATTTTTTTAAAGATCGGACTTCATTTGATAAAATGACCAAGTCCAAATTTTGATCCCTTACAAACAATTGATATCCATTTTTCCTTTTTTTTTGTGTTCCTGATTTTTTTTTTGTTCAACTTCACGTTATTTAAAGTTTATGCATTTTTTAAAAACAAATAAATCATAGAAAAAAAATAAAGATAATGTAAAGGCAAGGTATATACCAATTTTATTTTTTTTTATCGCACAAAATAGCCCAAATCAAAAAATTTTTTATAGAAAGTATATGAACAAAAGTTTTATCATGAAAGAGATTTTTCCCTTTTGGGTTTAGTTTTTGAAGATCGGCTTCATTTGTAAAATGACCACATCCAAAGTTTGATCCTCTTATCAAAATTTGTATACCTATTTTCCTTTTTTTTGCTGCTCCTGATTTTACTTTTTTTTCAATCTTCATCTTTTTTCACTGTTTATCATTTTAAAACAAATAAGTCATAGGAAAAAAATAAAGCAAATACCCAAAGGTAAAGGGTCATATCCCAATTTTTTATTTATATGGGGCTAAAAAGCTCCAAATCAAAAATTATTTTAAGAAAGTTTAAAAAAATTTTTAGTCTGTGAAGGTTCCCTTGGTGTTTGTTTTGAAGATGGACTTCATTTGATCAAATGCCAATCCAAAGTTTGTCCTTTTCAAACATTTGTATACCATAGTTTCCTTTTTTTTTGCTGCTCCTGACTTTTTTTTTTTGTTCAATCTTCACTTTTTTTTTACTTTTTAGCATTTTTATAAAAACAAAAAAAATCATAGAAAAAAATAAACAAAATAAAAGGTAAAGGGTCATTTTTCCAAAATTTTTAAATTTTTTTGGCACAAAATAGCTCCAAATCAAAAAATATTTAAAAAAAAAGTATAGAACAAAAAGTTTAGTTTGGAAGAGATCTTTCCATTGGTGTTTGTTTTTAAAGATGGGACTTCATTTGACAAATTCCCACAAAAAAAATTTTAATCCTTTATCAAACAATTGTAAAGCCAAAAGTTTCCTCTTTTTTGCGGGACTGCTTTTTTTGTTCATTTACATTTTTTCATTTTTTTATGCTTAAAAAATCAAATAAACTCAAGTAAAAAAAACGATGAAAATAGCAACGGTCAAGTCATAATACATTTTTTGTTTTTTTTAATGGGCAAAAAATCTTAAAACCCAAAAATGTTTTATAGAAAATATATGAACAAAATTTTTTGTTTGTGAAGAGATCTTCCTTTGGGTTTTTAGTTTTGAATCGGACTTCATTAGATCAAATTACAACAGTCCAAAGTCTGATCCTTTATAAAAAAATCTAAATCATATTTTTACCTCAAAGTTTATTTCAGGGGCATTTTTTTGTGTTTTCGTGTTTTTGTCCAAAGTCGAATAACAACAATATGGACGTTTTTTTTCTTTCCCCTTTTTTTGGGCCAAGACAAAAGACCGATTGCGTTATTTCCCCTTTCACCTTAAGGGCTGTACACGAAAATAAGAAATGGCGATTCAGCCATCTAATTTACTGCATTCTAAGACCTAAATTGAAATGAAAATTTAATTTTGTTTACTTATCCCAAAGGGGGCACTTTGCTTGATATTGAAAAAAGTCCGGAGAGCTAATGTAAAACCCCCCGGTGTTTTTTCGTCTTTGTCGTCCGTGAACAAACCTTTAACCGGCTTATATTTTTTATATTCAAGAGATAGAGCTTAGTTTATTTTACATGTAATAGCCCAATTCAAGATCTACTTTTGGGAAACTAGTTTTTGGGCTTGTGCCCTTTGACCTTGGAGTTTACCATTTTAAAAAACTTAAATCTTAGACAAAAAGTGTTGTTAGGGCAACTATTTTGCTTCTGACCACTCGGGGTTTTAAAAACTAAAAAGTTGATATTCTTGTGAAAGCCGGGAAAAATTTGAAAAATCTAAGGACCAAAAACCTGATTTTCTACTGGCTATAAAAGGGTTAAATTTTCGAACCTTGCATAGACTTTGCAGACTTGTGTGGGTAAAAAGAAAAAATTTTTTTTTGCAATATTTTTCAAACTTTGTAAAATTTTGTCCCGAACCGTTTAAAAAGTTTATATTTTAAATAAATCACATATTATGCACCTTTTACAAAAAGCGCAATTTTGTTTTTTAAGTATCAACACACGCATAAAATTTTTTATTTGCTTTTGAATAAATTCGGATTTGCAATGTTTGAAAAGTGAGACAAAATTGCAAAAACCGATGATATCGCAATTTATTGCGATTCATTTTTTTTTTTATTTTCTAACTCTTTTTTGGGAAAGGGGCAAGCTCCGAGGGGGAAAAAAAGCCCATTATGAAATTTTTATCAGTAAAAACCACATACTTTGAAAAGACCAAACGTCGAGAAAATTTTTCCCCATTTTTGCTTTGATTTTCCCGGGGGGGCGTTTATATAAAATGTTAAAAAGCAATCCCTTTTTTGAGGCCGTTTCCAAATCGGTTTTTGAAAAATGCCTTGTAAAACCCAAATAAAAGATGATAGTTCAAAAATTTGCGTAATAAAACTTTCGTGCTAAGGAAGTGAATGTTCGAACTCGAAAAAAAACTGTGAAAAGGGTGGTCACCAAAAACGTGCCCATTTATTCAGAGATGAGTGAAGAATTTTGTTTTTTTGCTTGATTTGCAAGGCTTACGCACAAAATATAGGGGTGGCGTTTTTGAGAATGCAGGGTTTTTGTCCACAGTACGCGGCAAACATAACCAAATTTTCGAAAATAAACATTTTAAAAGCAGCTTTTAAGGTTTTTTGCGCTCCTGATTTTATTTTTTGTTCAATCCTCATTTTTTCACTGTTAAGCATTTTTATAAATCAATAAAATATAGAAAAAAAATCACCCATATATGAAAAGGTAAAGGTCATTCCCAATTATTAATTTAATCGGATAAAAAGCTCCAAATCTAAAAATAGTTTAAGAAAGTTTTTGAACAAAATTTTGAGGTTGGGAGGAACTTTCCTAAATGTTTAGTTTTTTGAATCGGACTTCTTTTGACAAATGCCACAGTCCAAAATTTGTCCTCTTACAAACAATTGTATATCCTTTTTTTTCCTCTTTTTGCTGCTCCTGACTTTATTTTTGTTCAATCTCATCATATTTAAATGTTTATGTTTTTAAATAAAAAAAATAAAATCCTAAAAAAAAATACAAGCATAATATGCAAAGGCAAGGTCTATACCAATTATTATTTTTTTTTATCGGCATAAAATAGCTCCAAATCTAAAAATATTTTATGAAAGTATAGAAAAAAAGTTTTGTCTGTGAAAGTCTTTCCCAAGGGTTTTTTATTTTTTGAATGGGATTTCATTTGATAAAAATTACTACCCCAAAAGTTTTCCCTTTTATCAAACATTGTAAATCCGTTTTTTCCTTTTTTTTTGCAGCTCCTGATTTTATTTTTTTTTCAATCTTCATCTTTTTTTCACTGTTTAGCATTTAAATAATACAAAAAACTCTAGTAAATAACGATAAAAATTGAAAAGGTCAAGGTCAAAACCCGTTTATTTTTTTTTTTTATCGGCACAAATAGTTTCAAATCTAAAAATATTTTAAAGAAGGATATGAAAAAATTTTTTGAGTTTTGTAAAGAGTCTTCCATTGCGTTTATTTTTTGGAAAGTGGGACTTCATTTGGATAAAATTACCACAGCCCAAATTTGATCCTTTTATCAAACAAGTGTAAATCCGTATTTTCCCTTTATTGCCCCTGACCTTATTTTTGATCAATCTTCATTTTTTTTCACGTTTACATTTAAAAAATACAAATAAAATCGTAGTAAATAACGATGAAAATTTAAAAAGGTCAAGGTCAAAATCCGATTATTGTTATTTTATCGGCACGAAATACTTAAATCAAAAAAAATTTTTTATAAAAAGTATTGAACAAAAGTTTTTTTTTGTAAGGATTTTTCCCAAATTTGGTGTTTATTTTTTTGAAGATCGGGGTTGATTGAATTTGGTTGAGTTATGCAAAAAGGGGGAAAAGTGTACTTTTAACAAAAATTGAAACGCTGTATTTTCAGAACTTTGAGTCAAAAATTATATTTTTCACTTAACACACTGAAAAGGAAGTGAGTAACTGCAAGGAATACTTGTTTGGTCACGTGATTTGATTTCATGCATATTTAAGCAGAAACTTTTAAAAAATCAAAAAATCGACAATTACCTTGAAGTTAAAATTTGCAAGAATCCCCGTAACTACAATGTGCAAAATGTCCTGAAAAATTCAAGTGATTCCGTCAAAAAACTGGCAATTTTCTTTTTTTTTTTCGGTTTGGGGTTGTATACAAAAATTTAGAATTTTGACAAAGAAAAGAAGGCGGTTTTTGGGGGTTGGGTTACCCACGATCCGGCGTTCCACGCAGAAAAGGTGCCCTTTGAAAAGGGGAAATTTGGGTGGGATTTTTGAAATGAGGTGCATTTTAGGATGCAAAGGTTACACCGGGGCCGATGCACATTGCCTTTGTTATAACGCTTTCTTCAAACTTTTATTAGGGCTTTCCCTCAAGAAATTTTTAGGGTTTTGCATCGCAGTGCGAAAACCATTGTTTGGTTTCGCATCGTGTGGAAAACCCATTGTTCCGTTTTGTTTCTTTTTTTTTTTTTTTTTTTTTTTTTTTTTTTTTTTCTTCCCTTTTTTTTGAAAGGCAACTACGAGTTTAGAAAAGCCACTCTATGAAAATTTTTTTCATAATAACCACTATTTGAAGATGACCTAACGTCGAGATAATTTTTTATTTTTGCTTTGTTTTTTCCCCCAGGGGGCGTTTTATTTGAAAATGTTAAATAAGCAATATCTCCATTATTTGAAGCCGTTCAAATCGGATTTTGCACAATGTTCCTTTTAAAAGCCCAAAAAAAGTGATGGTTCCCAAAAAAAATTCGTATATAAAACTTTTGTGCTACGGAGTTGAAGTTCGAATCTCGAAAAAAAACTGTGAAAAGAGGGAGGTCTACCAAAAAGGCCCCTTTATTTTAGAGATGAATAGAAGAATTTTTTTTTGCTTGATTTCAAGGCATAACGCACAAAATATAGGGGTGGCGATTTTTTAGAAATCTGGTTTTCCCCGTACGCGGTCCAAACTAACCAATTTTTCGAAAAAACAACATTTTAAAAACTGACTTTTTTTGGTTATTTTTCCTCCTGCTTTTTTTTGTCATCTTCATCATTTTTTCACTGTTATGCATTTTTCAATCAAAAAAAATCATGGAAAAAAAACACCATAAAGCAAAGGTCAGGGGCATTACCAATTATTATTATTTTTTATCGGGAAAAAAGCTCCAAATCTAAAAAATTTTATAGAAAGTATTGAACAAAAGTTTGAGGTTGTGGGAGATCTTTCCCTAAAATTTTTGTTTTTGAAGATCGGGCTTTATTTGATCAAATGACCACAGTCCAAAGTTTGATCCTTATCAAACAATTGTAATCCTATGTTTCCTTTTTTGCTGCCCTGCTTTTTTTTTTGTTTAATCTTTTCATTATTTCACTGTTTATGCATTTTTAACATCAAAAAAAAAATCATAGAAAAAAAACACCCCTAAATGAAAGGTCAAGGTCATATACCAAAAATTTTTATTTTTTTTCGGCATAAAATAGCTCCAAATCAAAATTTTTTTTTATAGAAAGTATTTTGAACAAAAATTTGGGTTGTGAGGGATCTTTCCAAAATGTTTAGTTTTTGAAGACGGACTTCATTTGATCAAAGCCAAGCCAAAGTTTTTATCCCCTTATCAAAAAATTGATATCCATAGTTTTCCTCTTTTTTCTGCTCCCGACTTTATTTTTTGTTCAATTTATCATTTTTTCACTGTTTATGCATTTTAAACAAAAAAATAAAATCCTGAAAAAAAAAAAGAAATAGCAAAGGTCAAGGCATATACCAAATTTTTATTATTTTTTTCGAAAAATAGTTTTAATTTTAAAAATATTTTATAAAAGATATGAAAAAAAGTTTGTTGTGAAGAGTCTTTCCATTGGTGTTTGTTTTGAAGATCTACTTATTTGATCAAATAACCTTATAAAGTTTGATCCTTTATCAAACAATGTAAATCCGTATGTTTCCCCTTTTTTGCAGCCCCTGACTTTATTTTTTTTTCAAACTTATATATTTTCCTGTTTACATTTAAATAATACAAACAAATCATAGTAAATAACGTGAAAAAAATTTTTCAAAGGGAAGGGCCAAAAAATCCGATTATTGTTTTTTTATCGGGCCCAAAATGCTTTAAATCTAAAAATATTTAAAGAAGGTTTTTGAACAAATGTTGAGTTTTGAAGAGATCTTTTTCCTTTGGTTTAGTTTTTTTTTAAAATCGGACTTCATTTGAAAAATTTCTACAGTCGAAAGTTGATCCTTTTATCAAACAATTGTAAATCCATATGTTCTTCTTTTTGCAGCTCCTGACTTTTTTTTGTCAAACTTCGTATTTTTTCACTGTTTTGTTTAAATAATACAAATAAACTCATGTAAATAACGATGAAAATATGAAAGGGCAAAGGGCATATTAACCCATTATTTTACGGCACAAAATAGCTTCAAATCTAGAAATATTTTATAGAAAATATATGACAAAAAACTGTTCGGAAGGATCGTTCTAAGATTTTAGTTTTGAAGATCGGACTTAATTTTATCAATTTAAAAAAAAATATTCGAAAAAAGTTTTAAAATCAATCAATTATGTCTCAGTTGAAACCCGTTTCCTTACTATCAAATTAAAAACGAAAAACCAAAAGCCGCTTTGCGGTTCTATTTTTAGGTTTTCGCAAATCGCATGCGAAACCTTTTGTTCTTCTTTGTTTTATTTTTTTTTTTTTTTTTTTTAGGTTTTTGCACCTCGCAGTGCGAAAACCCATTGTTCTTCTTTGTTTTATTTTTTTTTTTATTAGGGTTTTTGCCCCTGCAGGGGAAAACCTATTGTTCTTTTTCTGTTGATTTGTTTTTTTTTTTTTTTTTATTTTTTTTTTCCAATTCCACCCATTTTTGTGTCCAGCCCAGCCCAGATGAAAAAAACCCCAAAACTATGAAAATTTTGGGGATGGAGCATCTTTTTTTCTGAACAGTGCCCAATTTGGGCAAAATTTTCCTTTTGTTTCGTTACCCTGGGGGGGCAAAGCATGTACCCCTGTTTTTTCTAATAACTCAAAAATTTGAAACCGATTTAGATCGTTTTTTTTCATAATGTTCCTTGTTGACAGCCCAATCAAATTGATGGAAAAACTCATCATCGAGTACGGGAAAAAAATTTTCTAGGGAGGTTGAATGTTCGAACCTGGGAAAAAAATGAAAAAGAGGGGAGGTCACGAAAAACCTTCCCCCACTTTTTTAGAGACAATGAAAATTCTGTTTGCTGCAACGATTTGCAAGACTATACCACAAAAATATGGGGTGGGAATTTGGAATCGTGGTTTGTCCTCTAAAAAGGGCAAACTTCACTAAAAATTTTTGGAAAAATTTAAAAATTTTAAAAAAAGTTTTTTTCGTCCTGACTTTATTTTTTTCATTCTTCATGATTTTCCACAATATGTATTGTTAGTTTAAAGGGGCCCCAAATAAAAAAATTTAAAAAAAAATTTGAAAAGGTCAAGGGCATATTACGATTTTTGTGTTTTTATTCGGCCCAAATACCCAAAACTAAAATATTTTTATTGAGAGTATATGAACAAAATTTTAGTTTTTAAAGAGCTCTTTCCCTAGTATATTTTTTGAAAATCGGACTTGATTTGGTCTTATCGCATCCAAAATTGATCCTTTTTTGGGAAAAATTTTAAAACAGGTTTTTGCTTTAAATTCTGTACACAGAAAAAAATGTTTGACTTGTGCGACTATAAAACTTGATTGAACTATTTTTTCTGCTTTGTTTGGTACCAAAACATAAAATTTTTAAACAATTTTCTATCTCATTTTGCCTTGGGGCGCTTTTCTTGAAATATTCTTTGCTTATAACTCAAAAAGTTTAAGCCTGATCCCAACTGCGGGTAATTGAATTATTTTCCTTTTGTAGCCCAATAAAAATGATAGTTTTTGGATAGTGGCTGAAAAATTTTTTTGCTATTAAAGGAAGTTGAAAATTCGAATCTCGTAAAAAAAATGCAAATAGGGTAGGTCTACAAAAACCTATCCATTTTTGTTAGAAAACAGAAGAAGAAATTTTGTTTGCTGCAATGATTTTCAAGAATAACGCACAAAAAATTTGGGGGTTTGAATTTAAAAAATGCATGGTTTTGTCCTCTAGAAAAGGTCAAACTTTACTAAATTTTGGGAAAAAAAAAAATTTCAAAAAAATGTATTTTGTCGCTCCTGACTTTATTTTCTGTTCATTCTTATGAATTTTTTACAAGTTATGTATTTTTTGTTTGAAAGGGGTCACAAATTAAAAAATTAAAAAACTTGAAAAGTCAAGGTCATATTACGATAATTGGGTTTTTTTTCGGCCCCCAAAATGCTCCAAACAAAAATATTCATTGGAGTATATGAACAAAAAGTTTTAGTTCTAAATAGTTCTTTCGATAATGTTAATTTTGAAGATCGGACAGACTTTTCATTTTACGGGACCAAAGTTTGATCCTTTTTTGGAATAAATTTTATTCAGTTTTTATGCTTAAAAAAAGGATATATAAAAAAAGAATGTTCGATTATGCGATTATATACTTTTTTTTAACTATTCTCATTTCTAGGTCCCCAATTGTAAAAAATTTTTATCTTTTTTTTTTCTCATTTTGCCGCTAGGGGCGCTTTGCTTTAAAAACACTTTTTCTATAAATCAAAACGTTTAAGTCTAATTTTAAATGCGGTTTTTAGCTTTTGTTTCCTTTTGACAGCACCCAGAATGTGATGGTGTGATGATGGGGAGGGAAAATTTTTAAAATTTAAAAAAAAAATTTAAAAAAAAAAAAAAAAAAAAAAAAAAATTTAAAAATTTTTTTTTTTAAAAAAAAAAAAAAAAAAAAAAAAAAAAAAAATAAAAAAAAAAAATATTGCGGATTTATTTTTTTATTTTTCCAAAATTTCCACCCTTTTTGTTAGTGGCCAGTGAAAAAGTCAGTTGTTTGGATGGATCCATCTTTTCTGCATTTTTTTTCCAATTCAAACCATTTTGTTTCGATTTGCCCCAGGGCGCAAATGCATTTCACTTTTTCTAAAAATCAAAAAAAATAAACCCTTTTTTAATGGGGTTTTTTTACAAATGGGTTTCCTTTTTTTCACCCAAAAAAATATGATGGAAAAAACTCATCACGAGTACGGGAAAAAATTTTCTAGGAGAGGTTGAATGTTCGAACCTTGAAAAAAGGGAAATAAAAGAGGGAGGTCTACGAAAAAAATTCCCCTTTGTTTGGATCAGAAGAAGAATTCTGTTTGCTGCATACGATTTGCAAACTATACGCACAAAATATATGGGGGGGGCGAATTTTGGGAAAAGCGGGGTTTGTCCCCTAAAAAGGTCAAACTTCACTAAATTTTAGGAAAAAATTAAAATTTTAAAAAACATGTTTTTGTCGCTCCTGACTTTATTTTCGTTCATTTTTTCATGAAATTTTACACAATATTATTTTCATGTTTGAAAGGGCCCCTTTCAATTTAAAAAAAAAAAAACATTTAAAAGGTCAAGGTCATATTACGATTATTGTCTTTTTATTTGGGCCCCAAAATAGCTCCAAAACAAAAAAAAAATTTTATTGGAGTATATAACAAAAGTTTTATTTTTTAAAAGCCTTTTTCCCTGTTTTAGTTTTTTGGGAAAATCGGGCTTTATTTGGTCATTATACGGCAGTCCCAAAGTTTGATCCTTTTTTGGGAATAATGTAAATCAGGGTTTATGCTTCAAAAACTGATACACAAAAATAAAAAGTTTGAATTGTCGACTAGTATACTTGATTGAACTATTTGCTGCTTTTCTAGGACCAAACAGTAAAATTTTAAACAATTTTCACTCATTTTTCCGCTAGGGGGGGCTTTCTTTAAATCATTTTTTTGCTTATAAAATCAAAAAATTGAAGCCTGAACCAACTGGGTTAATGAATTATGTTCCCGTTTATAGCCTTTAAATTTATAGTTTTAGGTATAGGGCGAAAAATTTTTTAGTAGTAACGGAAGGGTTTAAAAATTTTAATCTCGTAAAAAAAACTGCAAAAGAGGGTAGGTCTACGAAAACCTACCATTTTTGTTAAAATCAGATAGAAGAAAATTTTGTTTGCTGCAAATGATTTGCAAGACTTTCCACAAAAATTTTTGGGGGGGCGAATTTAAGAAATGTGTTTTCCCCCTAAAAAGGTAAATTCACTAAATTTAGGAAAAATTAAATTTCAAAAAAATGTTTTTTTTGTCGCTCCGTCTTTTTTTCTGTTCATTTTCTGAAATTTTCACAAATTTGTAGGTTATGTTTTAAGGGCCTCACAATTTAAAAAATTAAAAAACATGAAAAGGCAAGGTCATATTACGATAATTGTGTTTTTATTCGGCCCAAAGGCTTTCCCAAATAAAAAATATTCATTGAGAGTATATGAACAAAAGTTTTTGTTCTAAATAGTTCTTCGTATAATGTTTTTTTTTTTGAAAATCGGCATGATTTTTCATTTTACGGCAATCCAAATTTGATCCTTTTTTTGGGAAAAATTGTTTTTTCAGTTTTTATGCTTAAAATTGTGATATATAAGAAAAAAAATTTCGATTAGTGGACTTTTTTTTATTTTTTGGTTTGAACTTTTTGCTGCTTTTTTAGACCTAAATTTTAAATTTTTTATCATTTTTTTTTCTCATTTTGCCGCGGGGGCGCTTAGGAAAACACTCTTTTGCCCATAAAATCAAAAAATTAAAGTCTAATTGAAATGCGGTTTTCAGCATTTTGTTCCTTGTTGAAAGCACCACAGAATGTATGTGATGTGATGATAGGGATGGGAAAAAATTTGCGAGAAGAGTTTTTAATGTTCTAAAATTGCAACAAAAAAAAGTGAAATAGAGTAGGTCTTCAAAAACCCTTTTCGTTCTGTTTTATATTGAAAATTGTGGGTGAGTTTAAATAAAGGTTCAAGTTGATTAGGTTAAAAAGAAAACCGAGAAAAGCTTTTCGGTTTTAGTTTTTTATTTTTTTCCAATTCCCCCATTTTTGTGCCAGCCAGCGGGGCCCGATAAAAAAAGCTACAGCTAGAAATTTTGGGGATGGAGTCTCTTTATCGAAATGGCCTAAATGGGCAAACTTTTACTTTTGTTTCTGATTTAGCCCCCAGGGGGGGGCCAAAGCATGTAATCACTGTTTTTTCTAAAAACCAAAAATTTGAAACCTGATTTTGATGCGGTTTTTTACATAAATTTTCCCTTGTTGACACCCAATCAAATATAGGAAATCTACATCGATCGGGAAAAAAAATTTTTCTAGGGGAGGTTGAAAGTTCGAACCTTGGAAAAAAAATGAAATAATGAGGGTAGGTCTACGAAAAAAACCCCCCCTTTTGTTTGAGATAGATAGAAGAAAACTGTTTCTGCATACGATTTTTCAAGACATATACGCACAAAATATATGGGTGGCGAATTAAGGAAATGCGTGGTTTGTCCTCTTGAAAAGGGTCAAAATTCACTAAATTTTTAGGAAAAATTAAAATTTCAAAAAAATGTTTTGCGCTCCTGACTTTTTTTTCTGTTCATTCTTCTGATTATTTACACGTATGTTTGTTTTGTTTGAAAGGGGCCCCACATAAAAAAATTAAAAAAATTTTTAAAGGTCAAGGGCAATTTTGATTATTGGTTTTTTTTCGGCCCCAAAAGCTCCAAAACAAAAAAATTTATTGAGAGTAATGAACAAAAGTTTTAGTTCTTAAAGGGGCCTTCCCAGTGAGTTTAGTTTTTGAAGATGGGACTTGTTTTGGTCATTAAAACGGCAGTCCAAAGTTTGATTTTTTTTTTTAATAATTGTAAATCGGGTTTTATGCTTAAAAAATTCTAAATACATAAGAAAAAAAAGTTTGACTTGTGCGACTTATATACTTGTTTGAACTATTTGCTGTTTTTGCAATTTTTTTCAAATTTTGCCGCTAGAGGGCGTTTTTTTTAAAATCACTTTTTTGCTTATAACTAAAAATGTTAAAGTCTGATTGAAATGCGGTTTTAAAGCATTTTGTTCCTTTTGACTGCACCACAAAATGTATAGATTTCAAGGGACGGGGTAGGGGAAAATATTTGCGCTAGAAGATTTTTGAATGTTCTAAAAAGGAAAAAAAAAAAAAAAAAAAAAAACTGTGCAAATGAGAGTGGGTCTTAAAAAACCTTTTTTCGTTTTTGTTTCATTTTGAAAATTGTGGCTGAGTTGAAATAAAGTGTTCAAGTTATTAGGGTTTTAAAAACGGGAAAAACCCAAAATACCGCTTGCGGTTCTAGTTATTTTTCCCAACCTTTTTTTGTGAACGGCAATCACCATGATAGAAAAAAGTCACATTTTTGATTTTTTTACCAGTTTTTTTCCCCAAGATCTGAATTTGTCCTAACGTTAGAAAATTTTCATTTTTTTCTTAGTTTTTCCGCTAGGTGGGGTTATGGGGGAAAAAAGACTAAGGGCTAAAAACTCTGTTATTTGAGGTCCGATTTAAATGCGGTTTTTTTTCATTGTGTTCCTTGTCAGAAATTTAATAAAAAAAAGATAAAGATTTAATTATTTGCGAAAAATAAAACTTTCGTGCTACAGGAGGTTGAACTTTCGAATTTTCGAAAAAAAAGATATATAAAGGTAGGGCTACGAAAAACGTCCCCATTTTTTTTAGAAATGAATAGAAGAATTTTGTTTGTTGCATGTGATTCGCAAACATATACGCACAAAATATAAAGGTGTGGGGATTTTTAGAAATGCATGGTTTTTTCCCAGTATGCGGTCAAACTTTACCAATATTTTCGAAAAGTCAACATTTTCAAAGCATGACTTTTAATGTTATTTGCAGCTCCTGACTTTATTTTTTATTCAATCTTCATCATTTTTTCACTGTTAATGAATTTTTATAAAACAAATAAAATCATGGAAAAAAAATCAGCCATAATATGCAACGGTCAAGGTCATATCCCAAATTATTATTATTTTTTCGGATAAAATACTCAAATCTAAAAATATTTTATAGAATGTATATGAACAAAAGTTTTAGTCTGTGAAGAGATCTTTTCATTGGTGTTTAGATTTTGAAGATCGGACTTCATTTGATCAAATGACCACAGTCCAAATTTTGATCCTCTTATCAAACAATTGTATATCCATACGTTTCCTCTTTTTCGCTGCTCCTGACTTTATTTTTTGTTCAATCTTCATCATTATTCACTGTTTATGCATTTTTATAAAACAAATAAATTCATAGAAAAAAATCAAGCATAATATGCAAAGGTCAAGGTCATATACCAATTATTATTATTTTTATTGGCATAAAATACTCAAATCTAAAAATATTTTATAGAATGTATATGAACAAAAGTTTTAGTCTGTGAAGAGATCTTTTCATTGGTGTTTGGATTTTGAAGATCGGACTTCATTTGATCAAATGACCACAGTCCAAAGTTTGATCCTCTTATCAAACAATTGTATATCCATATGTTTTCTCTTTTTTGCTGCTCCTCACTTTATTTTTTGTTCAATCTTCATCATTATTTCACTGTTTATGCATTTTTATAAAACAAATAAATTCGTAGAAAAAAAATCAAGCATAATATGCAAAGGTCAAGGTCATATACCAATTATTATTATTTATATCGGCATAAAATAGCTCCAAATCTAAAAATATTTTTTAGAAAGTATATGAACAAAAGTTTTAGTCTGTAGGATCTTTCATTAATGTTTATTTTTTGAAGATCGGACTTCATTTGATCAAATGACCACAGTCCAAAGTTTGATCCTCTTATCAAGCAATTGTATATCCATACTCCAAAACTAAATATTTCTTTGAGAGTATATGAACAAAGTTTATGATATTCAAGAGCTCTTTCAGTGATGTTAGTTTTTGAAGATCGGACTTGATTTGTCATTTTACGGCAGTCCAAAGTTTGATCCTTTTTTGGAATAATTGTAAATCATTTTTATGCTTCAAATTGTGATATATAAGAAATAGAATGTTCGACTAGTGCGACTTGATACTTGATTGAACTATTTGCTGCATTGCTAGGTACCTAATGGTAAAATTTTACTCAATTTTGTTTCTCATTTTGCCGCTAGGGGGCGCTTAGCTTGAAAGCACTCTTCTACCTATAATTTAAAAAGTTAAAGCCTGATCCAAATGCGGTTTATTGAATTATGTTTCTTGTTGATAGCCTAATAAAATATGATAGGTTCTAGGTATGAGTGGCTGAAACTTTTTGAGCTAGCAACGGAAGGTTGAAAGTTCGAACCTCGCAAAAAACTGTGCAGATGAGGGTATGTGTACGAAAAACCTATCCGTTTTTGTTAGACATCAGATAGAAGAATTCTGTTTACTGCAAATGATTTTCAAGACATATATGCACAAAGTATATGGGGTAGCGAATTTAATAAATGCATGGTTTGTCCTCTAGAAATGGTCAAACTTCACTAAATTTTAGGAAAAATTAAAATTTCGAAAAGATGTTTTTTGTCGCTCCTGACTTTATTTTTAGTTCATTCTTCATGATATTTTCACAAGTTATGTATTGTTATGTTTGAAAGGGCCTCACAATTAAAAAGTTAAAATGAAATTTCAAAGTCATATTACGATTATTGTGTTTTTATTCGGCCACAAACCAAAGCAAAAAATATTTTATTGAAAGTATAAAAAGAAAAGTTTTAGTTCTTGAATAGCCCTTTCCAGTGATGTTTAGTTTTTGAAGATCGGACTTGATTTGGTCATTTTACGGCAGTCCAAAGTTTGATCCTATTTAGAACAATTGTAAATCAGTTTTTATGCTTCAAATTGTGATATATAAGAAATAGAATGTTCGACTAGTGCGACTTGTATGCTTCATTGAACCATTTGCTGCATTTCTAGGTACCTAATAGTAAAATTTTACTCAATTTTGTTTCTCATTTTGCTGCTAGGGGGGCGCTTGGCTTGAAATCACCCTTTATTACTAAAATAATTAAATTTTTAATTTTTTGCATTCTGTTCCTTGGTGACATCAATTTGAAACAACACTAAAATATTTATGCGATATTTCATAAAAAATTCACTGCAACATTAGTTCGTTATAATGTTAAGTGGGAATTGTCGCGTGTCATTTTATACTGTTGTGTGTCGTTTGCAATTGTTGTTTTCGAGTAATTCCCAAAAAATAATTATTTTACTAAATTTTTAAATTTATCGAGTATAATTGTCGTATGTCACCCTCATAAAGCAACACACACATATAATGTTGCAGTACCCGAAGTCTCTAAAAAAGTTTTCAAGTTAGCGACTACATTACAGACAGGTAATACTTAAAAGTTTTCTTCTTGGTAAAAAGTCTGCTTAAACATTGCGACAAAAATGTTTGAAAGATCACTGTATTCAACAGTATTCAAAATGCCATTGAACGAAGAAATATGTTTTTCGAAACATGTGACTCGTGAACTGAATGGAATTGCTTTTGCGAAAACCATGATATCGCAATAGCGATTCTAGTTAGGTTTTCGCATCGCTTGCGAAAACCTATTGTTCTTCTTCTGTTTTATTTTTTTTTTTGTTTTGCATCGCTGCGAACCTATTGTTCTTCTCTGTTTTATTTTTTTTTTTTTATTATTATTTTTCTAACTTTTTTTGTGAACGGCATATCACCCTGATAGAAAAAGTCACATTCTGATTTTTTTACCATTTTGTCCTATGATCTGAATTTGATCCTAACGTTGAGAAAATTTTCATTTTTGTCTTAGTTTTGCCGCTAGGGGGCGTTTTGTAAAAGTTACTAAGGGCTAATAACTCTGTTATTTGAGGTCCGATTCAAATGCGGTTTTTTGCATTGTGTTCCTTGTTAGAAACTTAATAAAATGTGATAGTTTACAAAAAATTGCGTATATAAACTTTCGTGCTACAGGAGGTTGAATGTTCGAATCTCGAAAAAACGGTGAAATGAGGGTAGGTCTACGAAAAAAGTCCCATTTATTCAGAGATGAGATGAGGGAATTTTGTTTGTTGCATATGATTTGCAAGACATATACGCACAAAATATATGGTGTGGCAATTTTGAGAAATGCATGATTTGTCCACAGTTCGCGGTCAAACATAACCAATATTTTCGAAAAATCACATTTTAAAAGCATGACTTTAAGGTTATTTGCAGCTCCTGATATTATTTTTTTTCAATTTTCATATTTTTCACTGTTAATGCATTTTTATAAAATAAAATCATAAAAAAAAATCACTATATTATGCAAAGGTCAAGGTCATATCCAATTATTATTATTTATATCGGCATGAAATAGCTCCAAATCTAAAAAAATTTTAAGAAGTATATGAACAAAAGTTTTAGTCTGTGAAGAGATCTTTCCATTAATGTTTAGTTTTGAAGATCGGACTTCATTTGATCTAATGACCACAGTCCAAAGTTTGATCCTCTTTCAAAACAATTGTATTCATATGTTTCCACTTTTTTGCTGTTCCTGACTTTATTTTTTGTTCAATCTTCATCGTTATTTTCACTGTTTATGCATTTTTATAAAACAAATAAATTCAAGAAAAAAAATCAATGATAATATGTAAAGGTCAAGGTCATATACCAATTATTATTATTTTTCGGCACAAAATAGCTCCAAATCTAAAAATATTTATAGAAAGAATATGAACAAAAGTTTTAGTCTTGAAAGAGATCTTTCCATTAATGTTTAGTTTTTGAAGATCGGACTTCATTGATCAAATGACCAGTCCAAGTTTGATCTCTTATCAAACAATTGTATATCCATATGTTTCCTCTTTTTTGCTGCTCCTGACTTTATTTTTTGTTCAATCTTCATCATTATTTCACTTTTTATGCATTTTTATAAAACAAATAAATCATAGAAAAAAGCAAGCATAATATGTCAAGGTCATATACCAATTATTGTCATTTTTATTTGCACAAAAAAGCCCCATATCTAAAACGATCTAATATGATACGTTTCAATTTCTGTTGCTTAAAAAAGTGATTGAATTGCGAAAACCGATGATATCGCAATTCTGATTGCGATTCTAGTTAGGTTTTCGCATCGCTTGCGAAAACCTATTGTTCTTCTTCTGTTTTATTTTTTTTTTTTTTTTTTTTTTTTTTATTATTATTTTTCCGTCTCTTTTTTGTGAACGGCATATCAACAAGATAGGAAACAGTCACAGTTCTGATTTTTTTACCAGTTTTGTCCTAGGATCTGAATTTGATCCTAACGTCGAGAAAATTTTCATTTTTGTCTAATTTTGCCGCTAGGGGCGTTTTGTAAAAGTGACTAAGGGCTAATAACTCTGTTATTTGAAGTCCGATTGAAATGCGGTTTTTTGCATTGCGTTCCTTGTCAGTTACTTAATAAAATATGATAGTTTTCAAAAAGTTGCGTATATATAACTTTCGTGCTACAGGAGGTTGAATGTTCGAATCTCGAAAAAACTGTGAAATGAGGGTAGGTCTGCAAAAAATTTATCCACGTCTTTCAGGAATGAGATAGGAGAATTTTGTTTGTTGCATATGATTCGCAAGACATATACGCACAAAATATATAGTGTGGCGATTTTGAGAAATGCATGGTTTGTCCACAGTACGCGGTCAAACATAACCAGTATTTTCGAAAAATCAACATTTTAAAAGCATGACTTTTAAGGTTATTTGCAGCTCCTGACTTTATTTTTTATTCAATCTTCATCATTTTTTCACTGTTAATGCAGTTTTATAAAAAAATAAAACCATAGAAAAAAAATTACCCATAATATGCAAAGGTCAAGGTCATATACCAATTAGTATTATTTATATCGGCATAAAATAGCTCCAAATCCAAAAATATTTTATAGAAAGTATATGAACAAAAGTTTTAGGCTGTGAAGAGATCTTTCCATTGGTGTTTAGTTTTTGAAGATCGGACATCATTTGATCAAATGACCACAGTCCAAAGTTTGATCCTCTTATCAAACAATTGAATATCCATATGTTTCCTCTTTTTGCTTCTCCTGACTTTATTTTTTGTTCAATCTTCATCATTATTTCACTGTTTATGCATTTTTATAAAACAAATAAAATCATAGAAAAAAATTCAAGCATAATATGCAAAGGTCAAGGTCATATACCAATTAGTATTATTTATATCGGCATAAAATAGCTCCAAATCTAAAAATATTTTATAGAAAGTATATGAACAAAAGTTTTAGTCTGTGAAGAGTTCTTTCCATTGGTGTTTAGTTTTTGAAGATCGGACTTCATTTGATCAAATGACCACAGTCCAAAGTTTGATCCTCTTATCAAACAATTGAATATCCATATGTTTCCTCTTTTTGCTTCTCCTGACTTTATTTTTTGTTCAATCTTCATCATTATTTCACTGTTTATACATTTTTATAAAACAAATAAAATCATAGAAAAAAAATCAAGCATAATATGCAAAGGTCAAGGTCATATACCAATTAGTATTATTTATATCGGCATAAAATAGCTCCAAATCTAAAAATATTTTATAGAAAGTATATGAACAAAAGTTTTAGTTTGTGAAGAGATCTTTCCATTGGTGTTTAGGTTTTGAAGATCGGACTTCATTTGATCAAATGACCACAGTCCAAAGTTTGATCCTCTTATAAAACAATTGAATATCCACATGTTTCCTCTTTTTTGCTGCTCCTGACTTTATTTTTTGTTCAATCTTCATCATTATTTCACTGTTTATGCAGTTTTATCTGAACTTGATCCTAACGTTGAGAAAATTTTCATTTTTGTCTTATTTTTGCCGCTAGGGGGCGCTTTGAAAAAAATTAACAAATGCTAATAACTCTGTTATTTGAGGTTCGATTCAGATGTGGTTTTTTGCATTGTGTTCCTTGTCAAAAGCCTAATCAAATATGATAGGTTTTAAAAATCTGCGTATATAAAACATTTTGACTACGGAAGGTTGAAAGTTCGAACTTCGCAAAAAACAGTGAAAAAGAGGGTAGGTCTACAAAAAAGTGCCCATTTTTATTGGAATTGAGATAAAAGAATTTTGTTTGTTGCATATGATTTGCAAGACATATACGCACAAAATATATGGGGTGGCGAATTCGGGAAATGCATGGTTTGTCCACAGTACGCGGTCAAACTTAACCAAATTTTCGAAAAATCAACATTTTCAAAGCATGACTGTTAAGATTTTTTTCAGCTCCTGACTTTATTTTTAGTTCAATTTCTATGAAATTTTCACATTTAATGTAAAACTATGTTCTTAAGTGTCACACAATATAAAAAGTAAAAAATTAATGGTAAAGGTCAAGGTCATATTAGGATAATTGTATATCAATTCGGCTTGAAATAGCTCAAAATCAAAAAACAATTCATAAAAAATATATGAACAAAAGATTTAGTTTCAGAAAAGTTCTTTCTAATGATATTTAGATTTTGAAGATCGGACTTGATTTGGTCATTTTACGGCAGTCCAAAGTTTGATCCTTTTTTGGAATAATTGTAAATCAGGTTTTATGCTTCAAAATGTGATGTATAAGAAATAGAATGTTCGACTAGTGCGATTTGTATATTTAATTGAACTATTTGCCACATTGCTAGGTACCTAATGGTAAAATTTTAATCAATTTTTTTCTCATTTTGCTGCTAGGCATCGCATGAAAGCACTTTTCTACTTATAATTCAAAATGTTGAAGTCTGATCCATATGCGGTTTGTTGCATTGTGTTCCTTGTTGATAGCCTAATAAAGTATGATAGTTTCTAGGTATGAGTGGATGAGTGGCTAAAACTTTTTGAGCTACTAACGGAAGGTTGAAAGTTCGAACCTCGCAAAATACTGTGCAGATGAGGGTATGTGTACGAAAAACCTATCCGTTTTTGTTAGACATCAGATAGAAGAATTCTGTTTGCTGCAAATGATTTGCAAGACATATACGCACAAAATATATGGGGTAGCGAATTTAATAAATACATGGTTTGTCCTCTAGAAACGGTCAAACTTCACTAAATTTTAGGAAAAATTAAAATTTCGAAAAGATGTTTTTTGTCGCTCCTGACTTTATTTTTAGTTCATTCTTCATGATATTTTCACAAGTTATGTATTGTTATGTTTTAAAGGGCCTCACAATTAAAAAGTTAAAATAAAATTTCAAAGGTCAAGGTCATATTACGATAATTGTGTTTTTATTCGGCTCCGAATAGCTCCAAAACAAAAAATATTTTATTGAAAGTATATAAACAAAAGTTTTAGTTCTTGAATAGCCCTTTCCAGTGATGTTTAGGTTTTGAAGATCGGACTTGATTTGGTCATATTACGGCAGTCCAAAGTTTGATCCTTTTTTGGAATAATTGTAAATCAGTTTTTATGCTTCAAATTGTGATATATAAGGAATAGAATTTTTTTTTTTTGTTGGTTAAAACCCTTTATACTAAAATGATTAAAGTCTGATTTTTATGCAATTTTTTGCATTCTGTTCCTTGGTGACATCAATTTGAAACAACACTAAAATATTTATGCGATATTTCATGAAAATGATAGTAATTCAATGCAACATTAGTTCGTTATAATGTTAAGTGGCATATCGCATTGTCGCGTGTCATTTTATACTGTTGTGTGTCGTTTGCAATTGTTGTTTATCGAGTACAATTGTCGTATGTCATCCTCATAAAGCAACACACACATATAATGTTGCAGTACCCGAAGTCTGTAAAAAAAGTTTTCAAGTTTGCGACTACATTACAGACAGGTAATACTTAGAAGTATTCTTCTTGGTAAAAAGTCTGCTTAAACATTGCGACAAAAATGTTTGAAAGATCACTGTATTCAACAGTATTCAAAAAGCCATTGAACGAAGAAATATGTTTTTCGAAACATGTGACTCGTGAACTGAATGGAATTGCTTTTGCGAAAACCGATGATATCGCATTAGCGATTCTAGTTTTTTTTATTATTTTTCCGCCGGTTTTTGTGAACGGCATATCGCCATGACAGAAAAAAGGCACAATTATGAAATTTCTACCAGTTTTTTTACTTATATGAACTTAATCCTTACGTTGAGAAAATTTTCATTTTTGTCTTACTTTTCCCGCCAGGGGGCGTTTTGCATGAAATTTATTAATGGCTAATAACTCACTTATTTGAGGTCCGATTCAAATGCGGTTTTTTGTATTCTGTTCCTTGTTGATAGCCAAATAAAATATGATAGGTTTCGAGGGTACGTGTCGCTGAAAGTATTTGAGCTACAGAAGGTTGAAAGTTCGAACCTCGCAAAAAACTGTGCAAATGAGGGTAGGTCTACGAAAAACCTATCCATTTTTCTTAGAGATCAGATAGATGAATTCTGTTTGCTGCAAATGATTTGCAAGACATATGCGCACAAAATATATGGGGTGGCGAATTTAAGAAATGTATGGTTTGTCCTGTGCAAATGGTCAAACTTCACTAAATTTTAGGAAAAGTAAAAGTTTCAAAAACATGTTTTTTATCGCTTCTGACTTTATTTTTTGTTAATTCTTCATGATATTTTCACAAGTTATGTATTGTTATGTCTGAAATGGGATCACAATTAAAAATTTTAAAAATAATTGAAAAGGTCAAGGTCATGTCACGAATCTTGTGTTTTTATTCGGCCCCAAATAGCTCAAAAACTAAAAATATTTCTTTGAGAGTATATGAACAAAAGTTTTAGTTATTCAAGAGCTCTTTCCAGTGATGTTTAGTTTTTGAAGATCGGACTTGATTTGGTCATTTTACGGCAGTCCAAAGTTTGATCCTTTTTTGGAATAATTGTAAATCAGTTTTTATGCTTCAAATTGTGATATATAAGAAATAGAATGTTCGACTAGTGCGACTTGCGTACTTGATTGAACTATTTGCTGCATTGCTAGGTACCTAATGGTAAAATTTTAATCAATTTTGTTTCTCATTTTGCCGCTAGGGGGCGCTTAGCTTGAAAGCACTCTTCTACTTATAACTCAAAAAGTTAAAGCCTGATCCAAATGCGGTTTATTGCATTATGTTTCTTGTTGATAGCCTAATAAAATATGATAGTTTATAGGTATGAGTGGCTGAAACCCTTTGAGCTAGCAACGGAAGGTTGAAAGTTCGAACCTCGCAAAAAACTGTGCAGATGAGGGTATGTGTACGAAAAACCTATCCGTTTTTGTTAGACATCAGATAGAAAAATTCTGTTTGCTGCAAATGATTTGCAAGACATATACGCACAAAATATATGGGGTAGCCAATTTAATAAATGCATGGTTTGTCCTCTAGAAATGGTCAAACTTCACTAAATTTTAGGAAAAATTAAAATTTCGAAAAGATGTTTTTTGTCGCTCCTGACTTTATTTTTAGTTCATTCTTCATGATATTTTCACAAGTTATGTATTGTTATGTTTGAAAGGGCCTCACAATTAAAAAGTTAAAATGAAATTTCAAAGGTCAAGGTCATATTACGATAATTGTGTTTTTATTCGGCTCCAAATAGCTCCAAAACAAAAAATATTTTATTGAAAGTATATAAGAAAAGTTTTAGTTCTTGAATAGCCCTTTCCAGTGATGTTTAGATTTTGAAGATCGGACTTGATTTGGTCATTTTACGGCAGTCTAAAGTTTGATTCTATTTAGAACAATTGTAAATCAGTTTTTATGCTTCAAATTGTGATATATAAGGAATAGAATGTTCGACTAGTGCAACTTGTATGCTTCATTGAACCATTTGCTGCATTTTTAGGTACCTAATAGTAAAATTTTACTCAATTTTGTTTCTCATTTTGCTGCTAGGGGGCGCTTGGCTTGAAATCTCCCTTTATTACTAAAATAATTAAAGTCTGATTTTTATGCAATTTTTTGCATTCTGTTCCTTGGTGACATCAATTTGAAACAACACTAAAATATTTATGCGATATTTCATGAAAATGATAGTAATTCATTGCAACATTAGTTCGTTATAATGTTAAGTGGCATATCGCATTGTCGCGTGTCATTTTATACTGTTGTGTGTCATTTGCAATTGTTGTTTATCGAGTACGATTGTCGTATGTCACCCTCATAAAGCAAGAAACACATATAATGTTGCAGTACCCGAAGTCTGTAAAAAAAGTTTTCAAGTTAGCGACTTCATTACAGACAGGTAATACTTAAAAGTATTCTTCTTGGTAAAAAGTCTGCTTAAACATTGCGACAAAAATGTTTGAAAGATCACTGTATTCAACAGTATTCAAAAAGCCATTGAACGAAGAAATATGTTTTTCGAAACATGTGACTCGTGAACTGAATGGAATTGCTTTTGCGAAAACCGATGATATCGCAATAGCGATTCTAGTTATTATTATTTTTCTAACCTTTTTTTGTGAACGGCATATCACCATGATAGAAAAAAGTCACATTTCTGATTTTTTTACCACTTTTGTCCTAAGATCTGAATTTGATCCTCACGTTGAGAAATTTTTCATTTTTGTCTTAGTTTTGCCGCTAGGTGGCGTTTTGTAAAAATGACTAAGGGCTAATAACTCTGTTATTTGAGGTCCGATTCAAATGCGGTTTCTTGTATTGTGTTCCTTGTCAGAAACTTAATAAAATATGATACGTTTCAATTATTTGCGTATATAAAACTTTCGTGCTACAGGAGGTTGAAAGTTGAAATCTCGAAAAAAACGATGAAATAAAGGTAGGTCTACGAAAAACTTGCCCATTTTTTTCAGAGATGAGATAGGAGAATTTTGTTTGTTGCATATGATTCGCAAGACACATACGCACAAAATATATGGTGTGGCGATTTTGAGAAATGCATGGTTTGTCAACAGTATGCGGTCAAACTTTACCAATATTTTCGAAAAATCAACATTTTAAAAGCATGACTTTTACGGTTATTTGCAGTTCCTGACTTTATTTTTTATTCAATCTTCATCATTTTTTCACTGTTAATGCATTTTCATAAAACAAATAAAATAATAGAAAAAAAATCACACATAATATGCAAAGGTCAAGGTCATATACCAATTAGTATTATTTATATCGGCATAAAATAGCTCCAAATCTAAAAATATTTTATAGAAAGTATATGAACAAAAGTTTTAGTCTGTGAAGAGGTCTTTCCATTGGTGTTTATTTTTTGAAGATCGGACTTCATTTGATCAAATGACCACAGTCCAAAGTTTGATCCTTTTATCAAACAATTGTAAATCCGTATGTTTCCTCTTTTTTGCTGCTTCTGACTTTAATTTTTGTTTTATCTTCATCATTTTTTCACTGTTAATGCAGTTTTATAAAAAAAATAAAACCATAGAAAAAAAATTACCCATAATATGCAAAGGTCAAGGTCATATACCAATTAGTATTATTTATATCGGCATAAAATAGCTCCAAATCTAAAAATATTTTATAGAAAGTATATGAACAAAAGTTTTAGGCTGTGAAGAGGTCTTTCCATTGGTGTTTAGTTTTTGAAGATCGGACTTCATTTGATCAAATGACCACAGTCCAAAGTTTGATCCTCTTATCAAACAATTGTATATCCATATGTTTCCTCTTTTTTGCTGCTCCTGACTTTATTTTTTGTTCAATCTTCATCATTATTTCACTGTTTATGCATTTTTATAAAACAAATAAAAATCATAGAAAAAAAATCAAGCATAATATGCAAAGGTCAAGGTCATATACCAATTAGTATTATTTATATCGGCATAAAATAGCTCCAAATCTAAAAATATTTTATAGAAAGTATATGAACAAAGGTTTTAGTCTGTGAAGAGGTCTTTCCATTGGTGTTTAGTTTTTGAAGATCGGACTTCATTTGATCAAATGACCACAGTCCAAAGTTTGATCCTCTTATCAAACAATT
>CM037793.1:20748636-20770048 GCA_021229015.1 Solen grandis
TTAAAAAACCCCCTTTTTTAAAGTTTAATAAAATTGGTTAATTTGATCTAAAATCTTTCTTGGACATATAACACCTTTACTTAGACAATTTATTTTTAATGTAAAACATTTTCATTTATCTTGTTATTTCTCAATTTTGAATTAGAGAGCTTATTTCCTAATAAGGAATAATTAAATAATTTAAACAAAAGTCTCTGAGGGTGAGTATAACATCTTACAAATATAGGACTAGAATAAGTGGTCGATAAAACAAATCAACAATGGATTTGGTATTGACCCTACACGGAAATATAGGGGGGGTCAGTAACTCGCACCCTTTGAATATTACTGACCCCCCTATATTTCCGTGCAGGGTCAGTGCCAAACCCAATAATTGTAACAATCTGGTGTGTGTTTGTGTAGTGGACAATGTTTCTTTGAGAACAAAAAGCGTTAAAAAGCTGTCGTTGAAAATTTACTCAAGCAAAGTCAAGCTCAGTACAATTAATTAATTGATAGGGGAAAAAACAAAACAAAAAAAAACGTAATTAAACGTAACAATGAACTTATGAACTTAGTCATAACTCTTCATAGTGACGTCATGACGTTGACGTCCTTAATGGATTTAGTACCGTAATTCTATGAAGTAGATATATTTCTTCTTAATCGTTTTTAAGCCAGACAATTTAATTCCCGGTAACTTTGGTAATCCATGTCTCAGTAGTAAATATATTGAAGACTTGGCCACATTTGTGGATTTGTGGCCCCTAATAAATCTCCAAACCCATGGAGTGTTGGTCTCTCTGTGAAATTGCCAAAGGAAATATATATTCTTCTTTTCTAAATATAGGGTCTATGTTATGTGTGCATTAGTATATTTGCCAAATTTTGAGGGTCCAAAGTCACAATATTAGTAGCTTTGGGGTCTTTTTGTATACATTTCGGTCCTGGCTTATTGGAAATTTTATACTAGTTTTGTATTTTCCATGCATTCAATTTTATTTGTAACTTATAGAAGAGAATATACATGTATTATTATTTACAAAATGTGATAGAGATATTCTGAAAATATGATATCATTTCAATTATTCATATAGAGTTTAAAAATAGTTCCAAATGTTGTTTTTTTTTCAAAAAATTTAGACAACAATGTTGTTCTCTCATGCTACAATGTCCCCCTTCTTTCTTAAATAATTTATTTTAGTTATAGTCTAAAGTATCTACATGCTAAATCTAGAAAAAATCTCTTCGATAGAAATAGTAAATGTTAACGGTAAATTAGGCATCATGTAAACATCATGTAAACAAAAACATCATGTAAACATCATGTAAACAAAAAACAACATATATTTTGTCTGTTACTTTACAGAGCGCCGCATTTAGGACTGCTTTTTGCTATAAAAACGTAGGAATAAATAATATTTGCGTATAAAATTTTGTTGTTAACTTATCTGAAAAATATCATCAATGGACATCTGTTTTTCTATGATTTCTCATCAAGTGTGTAAGGCATTTTAACCAAATTGGGCATACAAATCTAATATCATTATACTTGACTTGATTTCAAATTTATGATATTTGGTTAATTAAATTAAAAGTTTCATGTTAACTCAATGTAAATAAAACTAGACTTTAACTTAATATCCTAGGAAAGTTGTTTTACTGTTTAGATCAGGAGTTAAACATATACACCTTGCAAGTGAAAACCGTTTTCATAACAGGTATGTTTGATTTTAATGTCAGAGGCCCAGCTAAGTTCTGTTTTGTCTTCTCAAAATTTAGCGTTTCTAATGTGTAAACATAATGAATAATTTATGTATTTCATAATATGAGTATTTCTAATTCAGTACTGTGTTACTTCAGTACTGTGTCATTTCTTTTATTCTGATACAGTGTTATCCAGTATACTAGTATCACATATTTTAACTGTCAAATATGTTATTTGAACCTAAAGAAGGACATCTTTTCAGCATAACTTTCGTAATTTAACAAAGAAAAGATGTACTGCATAAAGGAAAACACCCAAGAAAAGGTAAAATATCTTGATTTTTAAAGAATGAAGAAAAAGTACTAGTAATTCTTTGTTTTAACTTACACTGCGTAATTATGGCTTCATAACAAACAGCCACACTTTCCAATAGCAACAATATGGAAACATATTTAAATATAAGATAAATTTTAAGATTATGATCTTTATTGCATTTTAGGTGCAAATAATTCGTTTTGCCTAGATACGCGTGCCTGGTTCTGTGTACCTCTGACTGCGAAAGTGTTGCTTCCTCATGGAACTGTTTGCAACCCGACTATATTACAGTATCACGAAATAATACAGTAAACGAAAATTCCTTTGCAACTGATTAAATAACTTCAATTGCACCGTTTCTTTCCCTTATTTCTGTTTGTGCTTCCTAGTTCTATTTGCTTTCATCCAACTCGTGCAGTGTTCATTCTGTAACTTTCTATAATCAGAACTATTTCCTCTCCGAAGAAAAAATATATTATGTGTGTGTTTGTTTTGGAATGCAACAGATGTAGCTATAGTTGGTGTGCATATGAGAAAGGTAAAATGTTGCAGAGTTAATTGACCATAACTCAATAGGACTAGGAACAGGCCCGGATCCGATATATATTTCTCGAAACTTAAAGACCTAATGCCTAGGTCCCACTGGAAAAAAAAATCATCGGCGATGTGGAAATACACAAATTTTCTCCTGGTGGCTTCCGATGTTTGAGCAAAAAGAAAGAACAGTCCCATGAGAAATGGAACTAATTAGGCATCGGGATTGGTCCGTTTAACGTTTACTGTTTCGGCTATGCTACTATCGGGGATGGCTCCCGGTGTTCAGGACATCTCCGATGATGGGCGAAGGTGCCCCGGATCTTACCCGAATTTCAAACATCATCGGCGGAGCATCCACGTAGATAAGGGGGTGTATCGTTGAGTACATGCGAACCATCCTTGGCGCCTCGGGGAAAATTATGGAGATTAAGAGAATTTGATGGTGGAATTAAAAGACAAAATCAAGGGAAGACTTTTTAGGGGTTTATGAGAATGCCCCCAGCAATGTTCAGTGGCCTTTTTGACCGTCTCAGTCTAAGATTGCCATAAACAGCAACGAATTTCAGGGTGCGCTTTCCAACCCTTTCCGATTTTTTTTTGCGAATAATGAGTCACAGAAAGGTCGGCGAACATTCAAATATTCCCGAATGCTCCCCCGATACTTCAGCGATACTTCCCCGAAGCTACTGGGATTCCTCCTTTCTAGGCATTATTCCTTCCCGGTTTCTTGTGAATTTTCAATCACAAACTGGCATAAAATATTTAATACGTGTTTTCTGGACCCCACCCCCACTCCAAATGTAAAAAAGTGACCTGTGTATACACTATCAATTAGTAAATGCATTGAAAAATCATAAATCATCCCAAAGCCCTGCTGTCACCTTGGCAACGTCATTGTGTCTGCTCTAATTTGAATCAGTCAAACGCTTGTGTGCATGTCACAGACGTCAATTAATACACTGATAGTGATTAGTATAAATTTAAGTCATATTAATTGTGCATATTATAGTAAAATTAATAAACGAGGATCAAATCAAACTCATGTTAATACACTTTTGAACTCAAAAAACATTTATTTTATGATTTTATGGACCGCTTGAGTGCTCTGTTTCTCTATTTCTCTTACAGATTATATGGTGAACATAAATATATGTATTTAATCATATTTAAAACAACAAATGGACAATAACAGATATGTCAATGTTCATATATTTAATAGAATGTAACCAATTTATGCCATTTTTAAGATCCCAAAAATATAATATAATACTGTATTGTGAAAAGACAATAATAACCTTCTCAATCACTTTCATTTTCATATTTTTTTTTCCAATTTATTTTTCACATTTAAGGAGATTTAATATAGGCAAAAAGTCCCCCAGCTGTACTAGAACTCGCAACCTAGCTTTGCAGCCAGAATTAATTCGTATTAATGACAGTACAAATCATACACAAAAAATATTTTCACGGGTCTAGATATATTGTTTTGAGGGATGTGAGTTAGAGACCAGGCTACTATTTATGTTTTTTGTATGCGAGAAATCTTTACGGAGGATGTGAGTCTAGTATCGGTCCTTTCCAAGAACGATGGTTAGGTTAACTGCCCGCCTGGGTCAAGAATCTAGTCAAAACAGGAGAAAATAAGGTGTATTGAAGTTGAATTTAGAGACAAAGAGCATAAAAAACAAAAAAACAAAAAAAAACAACAACAAAAAACGCTGATATAATAGTTTCGACCACAAGCAATAGAACTATTTAGCCCAAGGCTTAGTTACATATACAATATATAAATCCTATACCAAAAACAACCATATTTCCCCCAGATACCCCTCAGAATGCATCCCCATCATCCTAGAATCAATATTTTTCCGCGGGTAACATGCCCGCCCAAGGTTTAGATTTAAGTATATAAATGATATGTCTAATTTAAAAATCTTCAGTAACCCCCCTCCCCATTTGAAAAATTCTGGGTCCGGGCCTGATACGCCCCCAAAACAACAACAACAACAGCTGCGGGGGGGGGGGGGGGGTGGGGTTTGGGAGCAAGGTCCCCCATCCCCCACTGAATCCGGGCCTGTAACCCTAAGGGTTACTCAAATACTGAAGGGTACGACTTTTCTACCCTCTCACATTAACTATCTTAGAGAGGTATCTCACGTGTGACTTATACCTCGCTGTTACAGTATGTACCTCGGTCTGTAGGATAAATGTTGAGGGTATACCTCGCCACGGAGGTACATTAAGGTATTCATATCTCTGACCTCGCGATGTAATTCAACATTGAAACTAAGCATTATTTCTGCCCGGAAACCAAACCAAACTCTACCCACAAAAATAGCCCCAAAAATAGCCCTAACCCTCACCAGGGACTCTGTATACAGTTATATACGAGTATAATCCCTGTCCTAACCCAAAACCTTACCCTGGCCCAAACACTGAGGTACGAGATTTTTACCTCACACCGTCAGGTAAACACACACACACACACACACACACACACACACACACACAGATTAATTTTTTCCGTTGATTTAGATGTATCCTTAATATATCACGATTGTTATCTAGGATTTTAGTATTGTATGACAAATGTGCATTTTTGATTTCGATTCTTTTTTTCTAGTGCTGGGGGATTGCCTTTAGCTCAAGGAAGGTATAGACCGAAACGAAATATAATGATATTGCATCGGTTGATTATATAAAGAATTACACAAACGTTTACGTATTATGTTAAGGCGAATGGGGGCAGCCTGTGAAGATACCGACGGTCAATCTGACGGCCGAGGAGAAACGTGAGTACGACGAGGGGCAAAAGAACAACGCCTTTAACGAGTTCGTCAGTAAAAAGATCTCAGTACATCGAAGTTTACCTGATGTACGACTGCCCAGGTAACCTTATTTACCTTATGCAAACTTGATGAAATACTGGATTCTATTAGTGAGATAAAATCCATACTTCACAATGTAAGTGATACAGGTCTAAACATAAAAGTTCCATTCTTTCATTAGCAGTAAGCATAAAAATGTTTTGAATGGATATGGAATATATTTCATCTCGAAGTTATTCTCGTGCTACGTGCATGTGAGAATTTGTGACAGTGATGCGAGTACTGATCGGATTTTCTACGTGTGTTAATATTATCATTATCAATTTATATATGACATACCTACGGAACGTCTTGTGATTTTTATTAGAATTCAAATTTCACGAAAAATAGTATTTTTTCGCAAAATATCTACCTTCAATTCTGGGACGTCGGCTGGCTTGCGGTAGGTCGGAGGCTTTACTCGGCTGCATCTGGCGCCCCAAATCGGGTGTCCACAACCACGTGTAATTAGGTGAAGTGAAAAAAAAGTGCCTTGTTGAATGTACCATCTGTAACAGAAACATCTCTGAAGGCCGTATACCAATACATACATATTTTTTTTTATAAGCGATAAAAAACATTCCTATTAGAGAAAAAAAATCAGCAGACTTTTTAGTCTTTAGATAGTCTAATTATTCTTATCATCTAATTGTTCGACTGCATCCTTTCTAAGGAATTTCAGTATGTCGCCAACTATATTCTTATCCTTTTGTTATTGATGAACAGTAGGGCTCAGGCAGTCTCTTATACAACGGAAGTCATCTTTTACAGGTATCCGCTGCACAATTCTTTTTTTTCCCGTTCATTAAACAAGGGCAAATCTTCTTTAAGAAGAAGTCATGTTAGGAGAATTTAATTTTTCCGACTTAATTTTTATTTGTTTGTTGTGTTTAACGTCCCACCAACAGTATTTCAGTCGATTCTAGACTATGTCTACTTGGACAGATATAGTGCTGCCACACAGCAATATCGCGCCTTAGACACGTAGCATGATACCACACCCAGTCACATTATCCTGATACCCCGTCACACCGGTCTGAATGACCTGTGTGAATGCGCTCAAAAGGTCATGGCTGTGCCACTACGATCTCCTGCGTTGGAGATTGCATTGAAATGGACAAATAACACAACTTAAATGACTTAATACGCTATTAAGTTGTCGTCAATTTATGATGGCAATATTTTTTTCCCATTGTATATGACGTTTTGAGAGAAAATACTTATCTGCAAATTACACTTACACGACATCTTATCCAAAAATAATGTGAAAGTAGGATAGTAACTTTTGTTTACATGGGTTCCTCAATCTGCAATAGAAGTGTTGAAATTATAATTTAACGTGTCGACAATGATAAAAACACATTTAAGTTTACTACATGGGAATATTTGCGCGGAAGCACGGTTGCAGTTTTTGAGCGAATCCCACGGTCTAATATAAGGCGTATTCGACTGGTGAAAAAGCTGAGTTCGTTGAGTATCGTTGATATTTGTGAATCACAAAAAAAAAAAAAAAAAAAAAAAAAAAAAATGAGAAAAAGAAAAAAAAGTTTCGTTTCTGGTCTCCCGACCGACCCTCATTTTTCACGGCCGACCCTTAAGATTTTTTTACATTTCTGCCTTTAAAAAGTCTTTCTTTTACTTACTTTTTGTATCATTCGGGAAAAAATCCTTACCTACCTACCCTCTTTTTTTCTGACTTGAGACCAGAAACTGAACTATTTTTGCTGCAGGTGATGTCACAGTTTGTATCCATAGATTGCGGTCATTCAGACCTGAAACGCTTTGCGCCAAGCCGATTGTGATAATAGTGCCTTTGCTTGGTTTTCAGCATGTAAGTGTAGTGTTCCGGCCAATGTGATGAAATGGCGCAACAAAGAAAAGCCAACAACAAACTAGTTAACTAAATATATTTTAATAATTAAGTGACAAATAACAATATGAATATCACAACATATAGTGTCTTAAAATTATTATAACAAATTAGAAAATTTAAATTTAAATTTAACCTGAGCAATCCAACAGATACCTTTATCCAATTGTAAACCAAATTAATCCCACACTGTTGAATGACCCACACTTGTGAATTGCCGCAAACAAATCTCCAAAACAAATCTCCTGGACCCTCAAATCCCCTTCATTATAATTATATACCTGAGTAAAATATTCTAGAAACAACCATACTATACTAAAAAAAAAAAGAATGTTCCAAAGAGTAAACAGGTTACATAAGACTTCTAGAATTTTCCATAGAAAGAAAGAAAGATCTAGTAAACAAATATACCAATAAACAAGTTATTTTTAGAATAGGGAACTCCTAATAGAACACTCCAGAACAAAACTAGTAAACAAGTTATTCTTAGAATAGGGATTTCCTTCTACAGTGTTATGTATATATAACTAGGTTAGGTGTATTATGTAACATCTCCCCTCCTAAAGAAAAAAATATGTAATAAATCCTTTTTTAGGTTATTATGATTACAATATAAAATACATTAAACACAAATTAAATTCAGTTTACAGTAAACAAGAGCAATTAAACATGCCTAGAGAAGATAAGTCTAGATATCATCTCAAACATTATTTAAATGCACATTACATACGTGACAAAGCATCTAGAATGATATTGTCCTTTCCTTAAATATGCTTAACATCAAGGTCAAATTCTTGCAATATTAAACTCTGCCTTAGCAGTCTTTGATTTTTGTTCTTCAACTTGTGCAAGAAACTTAAATGATTGTGATCACTGAAGACAACAATTGGTTTTTGTGATGAAGTCAAATTAACTTCAAAATGTTGAACAGCAAGTACAAGAGCAAAACACCCCTTTTCTATTGTAGAGTAATGTCTTTAATGTTTGTTAAACTTCTTTCAAAAAAAAAACACACACACAAAAACAGGGTGGTCAACTCCATTATTGTCTTCTTGTAACAGAAATACAACCAGCACCAACATCACTAACATCCACAGCTAGCTTGAAACATTTATTAAAATCTGGTGCTAATAGAACTGGTACGCTCTTGAGTATGCTATTTGACAATCATGATTCCAAACAAAGGCTTTACCCTTTTTAAGCAGATTTATCAAAGGCTCAGAAATTTATAAAGTGGCCGAGCGGTTACAGTCGTGGACTACAAATCTCTCAGCCCCTCACCGCTGTGGGTTCGAATCCCGGTAGGGACTTCGGATTTTTCATGTGAGGAAGCCTTCCAGCTGGCTTGCGGTAGGTCGGTGGTTCTACCCGGGTACCTCTGTGTACTCGGGGTCTTCCTCCACCTGTAATTAGCTGGACGTCGCTATATGATTGAAATACTATCGCAGCGACGGTAAACCCAAATACAACAACAACAACGAGTGTTTTAGTGATAGCATTGAGTTTACGGTAATCAGTGCACATCCGATACGTGCCATCTGGCTTTGGTACAAGAATACATGGGGAACTGTACTTACTTGGACTTGGTTCGATGAAGTCATTTTCAAGAAGATACTTAACCTCATTTTTCAAATAATTTTGATTCGCCGGATTCATTCTGCATCGATGTTGTTTGATTGATCCATCACGTTTGACAATTACATCATGATTGTCGATGTTCCTCAAATTGTCAGAGTTATTTAATTTAAGCCGACAAGGATCAACATTAACACCACAAGTACTAAGGTTATCTGGTTCAAGTGGGACAGGTTTAATAACTGACACAGGTTTAACAATATTTTTGTTATTTCTATCAATGTATTTTTTCTACATATTGACATGACACATTTGTTTTTGTTTTCACCTCCCAGGAGTCAGGATGACATAATTAAGATGACTAATTTTCTTGACAATTAGATATGGTCCAAAATATCTGGCTTGTAATGGCTTACCAGGAATTGGCAACAAAGCAAGAACCTGATCACCTGTTTTGAAATTTCTGTTTTGAGTTTTAATGTCATATTTCTGCTTCATTTTCTCTTTGCCAAGATGAAGATTAGATCTTGCTATTTCGCATGCTTTTGACAATCTATCACGATAGTCAGAGACATACTGCAGTAAATTCAAGGATGATGAGTTATCATTGGACAAGAATTTGTCTTTAAGCATTTTTAATGGTCCACGTACAGTGTGACCAAACACAAGTTCAAATGGACTAAAGACCAAGTGATTCTTGAACAGACTCTCTAACAGAAAACAGGAGCTAAGGGATACCTTCATCCCAGTTCTTCTCTGTGTCAAAACAGTATGTCCTAATCATGTTTTTCAATGTCTGTTGAAATCTTTCTAAAGCATTTTGACTTTCACGGTGATAAGCAGAAGACCTATATTGATGAATACCTAATTCATGCATGACTTGTTGAAATATGCCTGACATGAAATTTGAGCCTTGATCAGACTAAATTGATTTAGGAAGACCATCATAAGTGAAAAACTTCACAAGGGCTTTAACAATGGTCTTGGACTTTATATTTCGCAAAGGTACCGCTTCAGGAAAACGAATCGAAGCACACATTATGGTCAAAAGATACTAATTCCCTGATTTTGTTTTGGGCAGAGGTCCAACATAGTCATTGAGAACGATTCATCAAATGCAGGAATAGGATGTAACTCTGCTTTGGGAATTGTTTTATCTGGTTTACCCACCATTTGACATGTATGACAAGAGTTACAGAAATGAGACACATCTGATTTTATAACAGGCCAGAAGAAGTGATACAAGACTTTGTTATATGTCTTGTTGATACCTAAGTAACCTGACATTGGTGTTTCATGAGCCAGACTAAGTATTTCCTTGCGATATTGCTTTGGAACTACAATCTGATGATTAACCATCCATTCATCATCGGCTGAAACAGCAGGTGGTCTCCATTTTCTCATAAGGATACCGTCCCTTTCCTAATATCCAACTGGAACAAGTGAAATCTCGTTCTCAGGTAAAACCTTTTCGAACAAGCATGTAATATGAGGGTCGTTATTTTGATCCGGAATAAGTTATGACCTTGACCTTAAATTATGACTTTGCAATTTTGAAGCATGGTCATATAAAGACAATGTTGAAGAATGATTAAAAAATTGGCTATTTGCCTCATTATAAATCTGACCTATGAAAGTGTCAGCCAAGTCAACATCAGAAGTGACATTTTCGTCACTCTTGACAGCTTTATTAACCGTGTCACTAATGGCTTTTATTGCCATAGCTCGAGTAACTGCACATGAAGGATAAAGATCAGGAATTTCCTGCTCAATAGGATCAGGTATACTGTCCATGATAGGTGTGTCAGTTACAAGTGGATTAACCACAACCTTATCCCCAGCTAAGTCATTGCCTAGCAACAAATGAATACCTTTAAATGGTGATGAAGATCTAAGGCCAACAGACACTGGCCCAGTAACCAAGGCGGATGATAAATTAACTATATGGAGGGGTACATTTAAAAATCCGCACTCTGAACAAGGGCACTTTTCCAAAAGAAGTCTTCTCAGAAAAAGGCAGGACATCTGTTAAAATAAGGGATTGAGAAGCTTCTGTGTCTCAAAATCTTGATAGGGGTAGGTGGGCATAAATCACTTTTAAGTGACACAAAACCATCAGAAATGAATGGATCATAAACCTCCATAACAGAATCCGATCTAGGTTCTGAAACCAAAACATTTTGAATAGGCTCTTTTGCCTGAACAAATGAAACAGGTTCAATGACCTTATCAAAAGTGTCACTTTAAGCACAAGTCTGTGGCCTTGATTTTAAAGTGGTAAGAACTTTGGGTTTTACATCATCACCAGACTGCTTCCTTTAAATTTAAAACAGTCTGAAATAAGATGACCAATCTCTTTGCAATAATTGCAAACAAGATGAGATAAGGGTTTATTTTCAGAAGCTGGTTTTAGCTTGTGACATTTGAACCGCCAGTAGAATTGTCTTTTTTGAGAATTTGCAAATTGATAAGAACTAGTACTTCTAGTATTACTAAGTGTAGGAGTGGGCCTAGGTTTGTTTATAAATGAAACTTTATGTGTCAGAGAATAGTCATCAGCCAATCGGACAGTTTCTTCTTAAGTTTCGACTTGTTTTTTTTTTATCGAGAAAGGACTTGACATCAGGTTGAATACAATGTTTTAACTCTTCAACGACCATGAACTGACGTAAGTTTTCATGATTTTGTTCTATGTTCTTAGATAAACACCAGAGATCAAATAATTGTTCTTTTGTTCTAGCAAACTAAACATGTGTTTGACTAGTTTCTTTATTACAATTTCTAAATTTCTGTCTGTATGCTTCAGGGACAAGCTCATAACTTTTTAGAACTAGCTCTAACTTTGTAATAGTCAGAACACTGTTCAATACTTAATTGTGTGTAAATTTCACGATTTTTTCCCGTCAGTACACTTTGTAAAAGTAAAGTTTCATGCTTGCGCATAGCCGGTTTTATACCAGACTCTTTGTAGTGATTAACAATATCAAGCAAATCAGACTTTTTGGCCAAAGAATTTCCTCCTGGGTAGGCGAAGCAATTAATTTCTCCAAATTGAAAGCCATGATAGTTTGCTACCGATTTTACACAAGAAAACAAAAGCAAAATTCAATTTCAAATATTGAGTTAAGATATAAATATGTCCCTTTAATTAAATACTCCAAAAATAATAATGTCCCTTTTAAAATATACCCCCCAAAAAATAAAATCCTAAACGAAAATGTTCTTATCCCAGACGAGCCCCCAATTTGTAACGGCCAATGTGACGAAATGGCGCAACAAAGAAAAGCCAGCAACAAACTATATGAAGTGTCTTAAAGTTATTATAATGAATAAGTTTGATCCTTGACTGTTTGATAAAATTCAAATTTAAACTGAGCAATCCAACAGATATGTCCTTTATCCAAATGTAAATCCGAAAAGAAATTATAATATAATGTGTCGACAATGATAAAAGCACATTTAAGTTTACTACATGGGAACGTTTGCGCGGAAGCACAATTTCAGTTTTTGAGTGAATCCTACGGTCTAATATAAGGCGTATTCGACTTGTGAAAAAAGCTGAGTTCGTTGAGTATCGTTAATATTTGTAAATCAAAAAAAAAAAAAAAAATAAAAAATAAAAAAAATAATGATAATAATAATAAAAAAATATTAGAAAAAGAAAAATATAGTTCCGTTTCTGATCTCCCGACCGATCCCCATTTTTCACGGCCGACCCTTAGTGTTTTTTTTTTACATTTCTGCCTTTAAAAAGTCTTTCTTTTACTTACTTTTTTTATCATTCGGGAAAAAATCCTTACCTACCTACCCTCTTTTTTCTGTCTTGAGAACAGAAACTGAACTATTTTTGCTGCAGGTGATGTCACAGTTTTGTCACTTTTGTTTACATGGGTTCCTCAATCTGCAAAAGAAGTGTTGAAATTATAATTTAACGTCTCGACAATGATAAAAACACATTTAAGTTTACTACATGGGAATATTTGCGCGGAAGCACGATTGCAGTTTTTGAGCGAATCCCACGGTCTAATATAAGGCGTATTCGACTGGTGAAAAAAGCTGAGTTCGTTGAGTATCGTTGAGTATCGTTTTGCTGCAGGTGATGTCACAGTTTGTATCCATAGATTGCGGTCATTCAGACCTGAAACGCTTTGCGCCAAGCCGATTGCGATAATAGTGCCTTTGCTTGGTTTTCAGCATGTAAGTGTAGTGTTACGGCTAATGTGATGAAATGGCGCAACAAAGAAAAGCCAGCAACAAACTAGTTAGCTAAATATATCTTAATGATTAAATGACAAATAACAATATGAATATCACAACATATAGTGTCTTAAAATTATTATAACAAATTAGTTTGATCCTTGTCTGACTGATAAAATTTAAATTTAAATTTAACCTGAGCAATCCAACAGATAATTCTTTAAATCCGAAATTAATCCCACACTGTTGAATGACCCACACTTGATGAATTATCGCAAACAAATCTCCAAAACAAGTCTACTGATCCCTCAAATCCCCTTCATTATATATGCTTGAGCAAAATATTCTAGAAACAACCATACTATACTCCAAAAAAGAATGTTCTAAATTTTATAGAAACTCCAAAACAAAACTTTAGAAATTATTTAGAATAGAACTTCGAACATCTTAGAACTAGGTAAGGTGTAATATGTAACAGTAGTTTCAATATAGTTTGGCCCGGTGTCCGGATAGTGTGACCGGGTTTGATATCATGCCATTGCGCCGTGGTCCAGTGGTGACTAACCTGACTGTGGATTCAGATATTGTGGGTTTGAACCCCGTTTGGGGCAAGATGTTTCATGCCTTTCCCAGTCAAAAATTGTATGTCAAGCTAAGGAAACGTGGAGAGGGATAAGTATGTTGTAACCGTGGATAGGGATAAGTACGTTATAACCGTGGAGAGGGATAAGTACGTTATAACCGTGGAGAGGGATAAGTACGTTATAACCGTGGATAACCGTGGAGAGGGATAAGTATGTTGAAAGTGGAAAGGGATAAGTATGTTGTAACCGTGGAGAGGGATAAGTATGTTATAACCGTGGAGAGGGATAAGTACGTTATAACTGTGGAGAGGGATAAGTACGTTATAACCGTGGAGAGGGATAAGTATGTTGAAAGTGGAGAGGGATAAGTATGTTATAACCGTGGAGAGGGATAAGTATGTTATAACCGTGGAGAGGGATAAGTATGTTGAAAGCGTGTAGAGGGATAAGTATGTTGTAATCGTGGAGAGGGATTAGTATGTTGTAACTGTGGAGAGGGATTAGTATGTTGAAAGCGTGGAGAGGGATAAGTATGTTATAACCGTGGAGAGGGATTAGTATGTTGAAAGCGTGGAGAGGGATAAGTATGTTGTAATCGTGGAGAGGGATTAGTATGTTGAAAGCGTGGAGAGGGATAGGTACGTTATAACCGTGGAGATGGATTAGTATGTTATAACCGTGGAGAGGGATAAGTATGTTGAAATCTTGGAGAGGTATAAGTATGGTCCAACCGTGGAGAGGGATAAGTATGTTGTAAGAACTTAACTCCCAATCGACGTAAAATAAATAAGTTGAAACCGAACTACGGCGTGATATCGCAGTAAGACAGCACTGTATCAGTCACCTGTAGACAAAGGTCCCAAATGACTAAGCTAGTGTCGATGGGAAGTGAAACCCAGACGTTACATATTTTTAACTTTCAGTTGTCCTCGGTCCTTTCCTTCCGATCTTCCTACGACCAGTGTTATCGTCTGTTTTCACAACGAGGCCTGGAGTGTACTGCTCCGGACCGTACATAGCGTCATCAACCGCTCCCCATCGAATCTGATCACTGAAATCATACTGGTCGACGATTTCTCGAACATGGGTACGTATGTATCCTCTTATTTTCTTAATGTAGAATGGATTAATGATGTTTAGGTAATAAACCTATAAAAACCTATAACTTCAAGTCAGTGGATGCTTGTATTTGCACTGAAGTCTTTTTAAGCGTTTGAAAGACCATGATCATAATTTAATGATGGATGGATTACCATAAGTGGGAACACTATATTGAAAAACACATATATATTGTACATGTACCGATTACCGATTCATTTGACTATCCGCCCCTTAACAGGAAACAAAGCGCTAAAAATGTAATCATGCACTGCTATAACACTACACGGGATTCAAACTCACAACCCTCGAAGTGCTTTATTTTGAAAATGGACCACGGCGCCCATAATTCACATTCTAAACGTACCATGTTGACTTTCTACCTACACGTTTGCACACGTTTGTGACAAATTATCTAACATTACACACGTTTGTGACAAGTTATCTAACATTGCACAAGTCTGTGACAAGTTATCTGACACTGCCCACGTCTGTGACAAGTTATCTAACATTGCACACGTCTGTAACAAGTTATCTAACATTGCGCACGTTTGTGACAAGTTATCTGACACTGCCCACGTCTGTGACAATTTATCTAACATTGCACACGTCTGTGACAAGTTATCTAACATTGCTTACTTTACTAAGTACTTTGGGAAAGCTGTTTACTAGAGTTTTGAATAACAGATTATGTAATTGGGCAGAATTAAATGGAGTGTATATTGAGGCCCAAGCTGGCTTTAGATCAAAAATGGGAACTGCTGATAACATTTTTGCATTACATGGTGTTATTAACCATATGATTAATAACAATAAACAGTTGTATTGTGCTTTTATTGATTTTAGCAAAGCTTTTGACTATATATCAAGAGAGAATCTTTGGATGAAATTAATTAAACTTGGGATTAGAGGGAAAATGTTAAACTTAATCAAATCAATATATAGCGGAGTTAAATCCAGAGTTAAACATATGAATGAACTAAGCAACAGTTTTGATTGTCATCTAGGCGTCAGACAGGGTGAATGTCTTTCGCCTTTCCTGTTTGCCATGTTTGTTAATGATATTGAAAATATGCTAATGGAAAACAGTTCTTGTGGAATAGATATATACATGTTTAAATTGTTCCTCATCTTATATGCTGATGATATAGTGATTTTTGCAACCAGTAGTGTAGAACTTCAAAATGGTTTAGACTCCCTGAATGATTATTGTAAAAAATGGAAGCTATTGGTCAATACAAGTAAAACCAAAATCATGATTTTTCGAAAAGGAGGTAGAATTTCAGATAGTATTTCATTTGTATATGACGGATCGGAACTGGAAATTGTTAAAAAATTTGTTTATCTGGGAGTAGTGTTTACATCAGGAGGATCTTTCTATGAAGCACAAAACACTTTAGGTGGACAATCACTGAAAGCTATTTTTAAACTTAATAAGTACTTAAATAAATTTGTAAACATTACCATTAAAAATAAACTAGAATTATTTGACATTCTAGTATTACCTATTCTAAATTATGGTAGTGAAACTTGGGGCTTCCATTCAGGATATGCAGTGGAAAAAGTACACTTACAGTTTTGTAAAAAAAAAAAAAAAAAAAAAAAAAAAAAAAATTATTATGTGTTAAAAAAAGCACACAGAATGACTTTATTTATGGTGAATTAGGTAGAACACCTCTACAAAACATAAGATTATATAACATTATCAAATACTGGATAAAGATATTAGATGCTGATTCAAAAAAGTAAATAAGAATAATTTACAATGCTCTTTATCAAGATTTAATGAATAAACCTAACTCTAAGAATTGGTGCTCATTATTAAGAAACTTGCTTTTCACACTTGGTTTTGGAGAATCATGGTATTCTCAGTCAGTGGGTAACAAAAATATTTTTCTTTCATTGGCTAAACAAAGAATTTTTGATCAATTTTTGCAAAACTGGAATGATTGTTTACAAAATTCAAGTAGAGCTTTATTTTATAGAAATATTGTTAAAGGAATACGCTCGGCTGATAACAACTAGGTTTTAATTGAAAGATATTAATGTAAATAAACCAATTTAATTACTCATTTCATTGAATCAATCGTAATAAGAAAGAAATTGCAAGTTAAAGACGTCTATTTACACCAATTTGCTCCGAGACATGGGCGCAGACATTGTTTACGTCTCGTGGTCTCGCGAGACTTTATTTCAACAATCGTGACGTCACAGACACACTTCCGGTTGCGTATATACATTGAAATATAGAAGGGAATTACGTGTGTTGTGAAGAAATTGTTTGAAAAATGTTTATTATTTGAATATGATGAAAATATATTAATAAAAAATTAAACTATGATCATTTTATTGTTTTCTTACTCGTGAGTGAGAGAGTCTGGAGCCCTCGTCCTATGACCTTTGTATGCCAGAATGGTAATGAATGCAACTTCTAAAACAGAATCATTCAGAACTAAGGTGTGAAAGTCCGTATTGTTCGTAATGCACGTAAGTTCATATAAATTTCCAACAACCAAGTCACTCGATTTGCAACATACATTTTCCATATTGGATGGCATCATAACACAGTTATCACACAGACAAAAGTCCTCAGCACATAAATATTCCTCCTCACGTACATCATTCATTGTCTTGAAGCAGTTGCAGCTCTTCCTCAGTATATTCGGGCTCAAAGTCGTAAGGAACTATACACTCCATTTTAAGAAATATCTCAAAAACTTTATTAAACTTCCTGCTATAGTGATCGAACCATAACTAAAGTCAATACCCCTTGTCACGCAATCATTTATGCACATTCTCACAAACATCGCTATTTTAATTGCGCAAATCATTACAATTTTTAAACAGTTTTTTAATCAAACATATAAATATATAAAAGGGGCGGTATCATGTAAGTAGAAATCTAATTGCAATGACGGTAACTGTGAAATACTATAGAGACGAATCAAAGGGACACCGTGCTGTAATTATGATTAACACACCTAATTACTCGCAATTTAGCAAAATAATGTAAATTATGCTAACTACTTTCTGTATATCACAATAACGTGAGCTCATTGCGATGCGATATTTTTACTTATATACATTTATTTAAACAGACTTTTTCCGTAAAATAGCATAATATAGATTATTATAATATAAAACGTGGATTCAACACTTTTCTTTCATATTTATATAATGCATATAGTATGTTTGTGGTGATGATTATACTCTACATGTCCGTTTCAGTAAAACGTGCACATCAATTGTCTGTTGACATGGTGACTCGGTCGCACGCTTCGTTTTATGACCGTGTTTTATGGCCCTGAGGTGCGATTTTATATGACGCTTATTCTGTTACAAAGGCTTGCCAGTGATTTCTTATCCAATCAGTTTAACACCACACAACTTTTCAATAACCGCAGTTGCAAGCATTTCACGGTAAAAATGACAAAGATGTATTATAGAAATAAAAAATATCGCGGAGCAAATTGGTTTAAATAGACGTCTTTAACTTACAATTTCTTTCTTATTACGATTGATTCAATGAAATGAGAAATTTAATTGGTTTATTTACATCAATATCTTTCAATTGAAACCTAGTTGTAATCAGCCGAGCGTATTCCTTTAATGCTTTTATCACAACCCCTATTAATCGCACTCATCGATCGGGATATGGTTCAATGGGTATTTGTGACGTCACAGAAAGGTAAACATGAACAAAGATGGCGGCGGCCATAGCCGATCGAAATCACTAACTTTAAACAGATATATCTTCACAAGTATAGCGTGTATAAAAATGAAAGTCATGTCAAAGTGATCTACACTAAAAGGTTTATTGATGGTTAAATTTTCATTTCAGCCGAGCGTATTCCTTTAACTTTCAGTTCCAACCTTATTTAGACATCATTACCTGCAATAAGTACAGAATTAATTTAACACGTCTTCGAGTATCATCTCATAGGCTACATATTGAAACTGGTAGATGGAAAAAAACCTATTGCTACACCGGTAAATGAACGCAAATGCAGCTTTTGTAATATTTTAGAAGATGAATATCACTTTGTTTTAGAATGCAAAATGTATGAAAATATAAGAAAAGAGTTTATATCACCATTTTATTATCTAAACCCAAATATGTTCAAATTCACAGAATTAATAATGAGTACTAACAGGAACACTATAAGAAAACTGAGTTTATATCTGACAAAAGCTTTTGAATTGAGAAACAATCTACTTTACCATGAATAACAGTGCATTGTAAACATATATATGTGTGTGTATATGTATGTGTGTGTATATCATGTATATGTATGTCAATTAATATCATATCTGTCTTTGCGATACTCTATAGTATGAGAATTACATCATATGATACATATGGCTTTCATAAAATACTACACTACATGATATTACATAATATATTGTATGTAAATTTGAATGACATTTGCTACAGTATGATATCATTGTATAAACATTCTTAATATTTATTATATATATACCTCTGTATATCCTTGTGTAAGTATAGAAATGTCCATTATTATTTATTTATTTATTATTATTTGCTTTTAAACTTGTGTGATGCGCTATAGGATTTGTCTGACTGCTACTATGTAACGTCTTATAAATAGTATTTAATGCCCTTGTCAAAATGAAAATACTAAATCATTTGAAACATCAGTGTAAAACATACCTTGCCATTTCTGTCCTTCTTTCTTGTCTCTCTATCCAGCTCATTTTCTTGTGTATCACTTACTACACGGATACACACACTGCTGTCACGAAAAACATCCATCAGTTCAACAGAATACTGTTAATTATAAAATATATCCATAAACTATCCTCATATATTGTGATTGCAGACAATTATTTATCATAATTTTCAGTTTACCATGTGCCTCCGGTCCTTGTAATTTTCACACGATGATAAAAATCAGTAAAGGTGCCAGTTTAATTGTCGGATACTTAATAACACATTGTTTTTCACTCGCATAATGTTTTATAGAAGTAACAGAGATGTCTATACCTGGATATATCTAAATTTAATGTAGCTTCATGGAATTATATATAGTACTCACCTGTTTCGTATCTCCTTTTATCCTGTATTTTTGTTTCTTTCTTTATTTTGGGAATCACTCTTATGTTTCGTTTCGATAAGAGAAGTTATTCGAAATATTACGACATTGTTTTGATATTTATATATATTTATATGATGTCTTATGTGATTTGCATGTTACATGATCGTTTACACTGCTTTCACTTTTCGTTTGTTCATCTCCGTCATGTTTTGTACAATTTATGTAATATGTTTTGCCGCATGGGTCGTACGACCTTCTGGCTTATGGTGAATAAAACTTTCAAACTTTCAAAACTTTCAAACTTTCACGTCTGTGACAAGTTATCTAACACTGCACACGTCTGTGACAAGTTATCTAACATTGCACACGTCTGTGACAAGTTATCTAACATTGCGCACGTTTGTGACAAGTTATCTAATATTGCACACGTTTGTGACAGAGCATTTGAAGCGCCCTCTGGAGTACTACATGGGTACCCTCGGGAAGGTGCGGATCCTGAGGACCAAGAAGAGGGAGGGGCTTATCAGGGCCAGGCTCCTGGGGGCCGTGATAGCACGTGGAGACGTTCTTACCTTCCTGGACTCCCACGTGGAGTGTTTTGATGGTAATAGAAGACTGAATATGTGCGTTAAACTTCAAACCAAAAAATCTGATAGGTTCTGAACTAGATATTGAGTACGATGAAGATGATGAAAATGATGACGAAGAAGGTATTGGTATTGTTGTTGGTGTTGTTGTTGATGATGATGATGATGATGATGATGATGATGATGAAATAATAAATTTTGATACTATCATCTAGTTTATCTTCAACCACTTTCTGACCTGTACTATATAATTTGTATTTCTTTTGAGATATGTGTCTTCATAGAATAACAACCTTGACCATTTGCCACCCCCAGGTTGGCTGGAGCCACTCCTGTACGAGATATATAGGAACGAAACCACCGTGTCGGTACCCATCATCAACATGATCCACACCGAGAGTTTCTCCGTGTCCGGGGGACAGCTGAGCAGTGTCGGCATGTTCAAGCTGACCGACCCTTCCTTCAACTGGATGCCTATACCACAGACCGAGAGGCGAAGGAGGAAGACCGAGGCGGAGCCTGTACGGTATGTCCCGCAGGACAATATGACACATTGCATTCTCTCCTTGTCTGTACTGTACGGAATGTCCCACAGGACAATGAGGCACATTGTGTGCTCTCCTTGTCTGTACTGTACGGTATGTTCCGCAGGACAAGGTGGCACATTGCAGGTTCTCCTTGTCTGTACTGTGTGGTATGTCCCACAAGACAAGGTGGCACATTGCATTCTCTATGTCCCGCAGGCCCTCCTTGTCTGTACTGTACGATGTGTCCCGTAGGCCCTCCTTGTCTGTACTGTACGGTATGTCCCGCAGACCCTCCTTGTCTGTACTGATGATTCATTAAAATAATCAATCTCCATGGGTGTCAAATTGAGACCATGGTATAACAAGTGATCGTGGGAGTTTTATGGAAGATGCAAGCCTTTATAAACTTGGAGCAAAGGAGGCTTTAACTCCAAGTTAATTAATCATCTACATGTCTGTACTGTACGTTTGTCCCGAGGCCCTCCTTGTCTGTATCCTTAAAATGACGTTG
>CM037793.1:20770148-20802294 GCA_021229015.1 Solen grandis
TTAGTATATATAGGGATGGGGTACTCACTCGCAGTTAATAAAACATCTGTGAGCAGAATATGTCAACTTATATACCACCCGAGAATGACATATATATGTACATGTTATATACCACCCGAGAATGACATATATCTGTACATGTTATATACCACCCGAGAATGACATATATCTGTACATGTTATATACCACCCGAGAATGACATATATCTGTATTTGACATGCAGAAAATACCAATTTCACAATATTCCTGCCTGTTCCAATTCCAGTTTTTCGCTTTATTAAATCGGAGATGGGCTATAATAACGTTAGCGTGATTTTTTTTTATCTCGAAATAGTATGTAATTTCCACTGGGAAAAGTAAGGTAAAAATCGTGTGCCACGCCTTATCATCGCTACAATTCAAGTTTCAAATTTAGTAATGGATCGTGAGAATCCTAATCAAAACTCGTCATTTCAAATACAGTTCATGAACTACACGCATATTAAAATGTCTATGGGTTGTTTATTTCCTGTTTCCTTACAACAAAAAATACATTCTGAAAATATCCTTCATTCAACATAATTAATTTACTTCTATAATCTATACGAACTCTTCTTATTAATCTAATCTTATTAATTTGCTTAAAATGTTTGTCTTAATATAAACACATCGAAACATAACACATGAGCTCCGTTTTGTGTCTGTTTCATTTTTACCAAAATATCACTTAATTAAGAGCATGCAATATGAAACAAAAAAAAATAATGGTAAAGTAATTACAACGCATCTGGTTGTATGACCTGACTTTATGATCAGCCATTATATTACATGAAATAGCCAATTAGTAGTTGAATCTTGAAACTTTGAGTTGATACCCAATTTTTATCATTAATCTAAATAATTCTTAGTGTATAAAAACGCATATATTAGTTATATTACATATGAAAACTAATTTTGCATGTCTAACAGGTTTTTCAAACAGCTCCCGTGGCCCGCTCTATCAAACTTTGTAGGACAAAACTTGTTTTCGTTGATATTAAATAGCACCGTTCATGTGTTTTTCTTTCTTTTTTTCTTTTCAATAAGTGCTGAAGTTATATAATGCAATGAAGTGGGTTGCATTTCTTTACATTTTATTTCGCAAATAATAACTTGGTAGACCCGATATAGAAAACCATTCTTACGACTTACATCAAATTTGATCGTATGAAGTGTAGTGAAATGATCCCCGGCTTTCGACCCTCGATTAGAAGAATTCTAGTCTTTTCCAATCGTCTTAGTTACTTCTTATAATTATAAGCACTGTAAACCAATACACCAAGACAGAGTTGCGCAGAATTGCGCAATTAAATGCCGTGTTTGTAAGAATGCTTAAGCAATAATTACCTCATTACGAGCGCGTTTTTCATTTGTTATATATTGATAATTAAGCTATTTTAACGTCAGGTAATGATACATATGTGGTTAAATATGAAAACACACCTGAGGAACGTCGTTCCGAGGAATGTGGAAACAAGGTATTGCGTTTCAGTGTTGACAATCTACACACTCCATATGCTACTGACACAATCAAAATTGAGCATGCACACCGGATAGATCAGTATGCCATTAACCACTACCCGGCCAGGCAGTTAAATAGAGATAAAGCCTACTCAGAAGTGAAAGACTCTATCTACAGGGTATGGGTCAGTTTCAACGTGTAATCCAAGATCGGAGAAAACGACTGATCCCCCATATTGATCAAAGCTAATGTGACAATAAGCTGGCTATTTTGGCCCATGATAAATAGTACATCGATGAAGTTATGTACATGGTAGTGTTGCAATTGCAAGGTGTAGGTAATGGCAAGAAACGGTTGAATTTTGTGCTATGGAACATCCAAGGCATTAAATCAAAACCTGATTTTCGTGATTTTGATAAATTTGTTACTAACTAACATTCTAATACGTTAAAATGCTATATAAACATAAAAGGCTTATGGCATGCTTTATTTTCTCATTTATGCACGGTTTGTAAAGTATGAAAAGCGTAATTTTAAAAATTCGCAGTTTAGTAAACGAGATAGAATGGAAAGAAATTTCGTTTTCCGTGCTATATCGCAGAATAATGCTTGTAATTTTATTTGTAATTAATCATCCAGATCTTTGAAATACTTCATGTATTGACTTCATACTTGATATGTAAGTAAATATTATCAAAATACAGGCCAAGGTCGATTTTGAATTCATTCCACTGATTTGTTATATAGTTACGAGCCTTTTATTGGCAAATTTATTGTGAGATGACCGTTTCTGCACAATAACCTTTGAAAGACTTCATATATTGAATTCAAATTTGGAATTCAAATATGTATTTTAAAACAAGGCCAAGTTCGATTTTGGTTACAATCCACTGATTTGTTATATAGTTAATTGATATGATCGATTATCTTTTATTAATAATAATAAATAAGATGTTATTGAGATCTAAACGAATTATATTTTTTCTCCACATTTACGAAAGATCATCATCTACAACATAGTGTCTAAATGCATTTAAATACAATAACTCATTTAGCGGGTTAGTTACACCTCTCTCTCTCCCTCTCCCTCTCTCATTACAATCATCACCCACCGAACGGATTTTTTGAATTTGTTTTTGTATTTCACCCATTGTTACTTTTGTAACTTGTGAATTGAATAAAGAAGAATTGAAATGAACTGAATAGAATCAACACTTTGCTACAAATAACAAGGGAGTGGCTAGCCTATAGTAAAGGGAAGCATGGAAATAGACATACTTAATCTGCTCTTTTTTGACTTATTGAACAGTCAAAAACATCTTTATTTTAGATGTCCTCACAACCTTAACAGAAAATCAGTATTTCATATCAGTATAAATCGACTTCGTTATTTCTTAAGTGTGCTAAATTCCACCAACAATACTTAGCGCTAAGTAATATTTGAATTATTTAATCAGGTAGAAACGCATCCCACTATTCGCACTTTTATTAAATACTTAGGTACATGATTAACTTGACTTAAATTAGTACCGTACTAACTGTCAATGTTTGTCAGGAAATGAAATATTTGGGTATTTTAAGCAGAAAAACAAGAATGAAGATATTCGCCCGTAGATATTCAAATATTACTTAGCGATCTAAAGTCGAGCCTGGTGCTAAAGGGAGAGAATACTTGTATATGTTAAGAATGTATCCTACCGCAGGATCAATTGTATTATTCACCCAAGGATCATTCCTGCCAAGTTAAATCAAATTCTTTCCAGCGGTTTCAGAGAAGATGTCGTTTAAAGCAAATTGTTGACAACGCACGACGGACGATGACGGACGAAGGGTGATCCTAATAGCTCACCATGAGCACGTTATGTTCAGGTTAGCTAAAAATAAACAATTAAATGTTTATAAAATATTTTATTTTATATAGATACGATAATATTAAAATAATATGTATTGAACAATCTTGGGACTAAAGCGACGTAAAATGACGCCAGAATTCTAATGAATCAATTTGATGTATACAAGTTTTAAAAACTTCTTTATTTTTGCTTTCCATATATTTGACCAGCGAGGCGTTCATTTTGATCAGAGAAAAAAAAAGAAAATTGAAAAAAAAGAAAATTGAAAAAAAAAAAAAAAAAAAAAAAAGACAGCAACTGAGTTTATCATTTGTAATCTCAATACGACCCCCTAACAGTATTTGAGGGAAGACAAATAAAGTTTTCTGTCCCTGTGATATTATACATGATTTCACAACGAATCATAAATTTCCTTATCATATTTTATTATCTAGCTTATTTTTATACATTCGTCATAACAGTTGAAAAAAAAATGGAACGAGGATGTGACCAAAGATGGATAGATGAATGGACAGACGGACGCAGACAGAGACAGCTAGACAGACAGACAAATAGAGTGTCATTAAAACACTAATTATATCCCTTCTTAATTGTATCATTTTTTATTCGAAAAAATAATCAACGCAGTATTATTCTAGATTTTATTTGACAATAGAAAGGAACAAGAGTGGGTACAACATGTATACACCATCCACCTCACCCCATGGATGTGTGGTCAGTAATGCCAATAAGGAAAATATACGGCAAGTTCAATAACAATAGGAGTCATAATCAAATAGCACATTTCCTGTTATGAACTTATCTAGGTTAGCCTTTAATCAAATGACCATTAAATATGAAAAGAATATCACAAGAGTCACTGCAACTTTGACCTTTAACCTAATAATTCGTGATTGAATATATAGCGGCCACAAAACACCCTAACAAGTAATATAAAACGATTTTCACATACAAGGTCACTGCGACCATGAACTTTTGACCTAATAATTCCAAAAAATCAAGTTGTCAACCAAAGAATCGGTCCTTCGGTCAATTTGCAAACAATATGCTTTCTTTTCTTCGAAATAGGGTGGGGTGGAAAAATGTAAAGAAAAAAAACATATTCAAACAATATTTAAATTTAATATACATTCTCTATATACAGGCTGGATAAAAAGATGTTTGATCTACGAAAGGAAATGAAATTGTAATAACAACATTGATGTTCAGAAATTAACATATCATGTAATAAATTTTGGAAAGATGTTAAAAATGCCTACGTTTAATTGTGCAAAGTATGTCTAATCATCAGGGAGTAATGCATTTTTTTTTTTACAAACTCCAAGTATAACATGAGTTATTCTAAAAATATAACATGAGTTATTCTCCAAATATAACATGAGTTATTCTCCAAATATACTTATATAACATGAATATATTTATGAAATCATGTCGGTGTTCTATGAGACAAACTAAGTGCTAATGGTCAGTATGATAATTTGGTTTAAATGTTTAATGTAGAGATACAATTTTTTGACATATTTTCAATGTAATGAAATGTTAATTCAATCTCATCTTTTGATAATATTATAAAATACAATCAGAATATGACAAAATAACAACAATAGATATAAGCCAGTGTTTTTTGGAAAGGGGAGGAGAGATCACTGAATACTAAATTATTATTTTACTGCCTTTTGTTACTTTATTCTATTTTACAAAACATGCATGCATAAAAAGGTAAATAAAAAGATTATCAACGAATAAAACATTAGAGGATCCGTTACCCAAATCGTCGAATACCCCCGACTGATTTATTCCGTTTCATTCATGGCATTACATCTTGGGGAAAATAGGCAAGCAAAACGTCGTTTTACAGCAGTCAATGACCAACGAAAAAGGGCCTTATTGTTTGGCGTGGATGCTTGACAGTCATATAAAACTTTCATTACCTGGTAAAACCGCGATGGAACCAATGATATGGCAAGATTTAAACACCCTTAAACAACAAATAACAGGTGTAAAATCCCACTGCCGACAGATGATTTCGATCTGGCGTTAAAATCCAACGATGTTAAAATATTCAATATATTTGAATAAAACTGCGATGCATTCGATTTTTTTCCAGGTCCAAGTAAAAGTAAAATAAATGCATTGTACAGTCTTGGTACCCCCGGCTAACTTATTCCGCTTCACTATATGACATCATGATCTATCAATCGGCCGAGGGTATTCGACGATAGCCGTTGATAAGTTCACCGACTTTTTTACCTTACCCCTAGACATTGGGCTGTTAGTATCCATCTATCTATCTCCCTGGTGCGCCTTTCACTCCGAATATGACAGCCTCCATTATGGTGCCACAGATTTATACCATCTTCTCTGGTACCCATCTATCCCCCCAACCAAAAGTTAAGACTACACTAACTAGAGAAACAGACGGGTTAAGAAATACCAATGGTAATCTCTACAGCATTTCATGCGTTAGTCCCGGGATTATCACAAATTTACTATCACATCCTATCATCTGTTTGGGTAACTTTCTATTGTACGGAAATATGCTACAAATGTATGTACGCTATCGACAACCACATAACATACAGTAGAACTACGATACGATAAATTATATACAATTAGAAGTTACACATGAAAAGCAAATTATTCATTTTTCTTTCATAAATTACTAAACCTGCATTTTTACAATGGGTTAAAACCAGAATAATTCACCGATTCATCATAACTCGTTATTATATTCTACAGTATAATTGGTTTCGTCCTATTACCAACATACTTCTGAACAGAACTTCTGATTAAAAGCCCGTACACCACTTTGACGATTTGTAATTCTTACGAAATCTGAGCGTTTAGGTCATAACATGATAAATCTATATTCCTAATGAACAGGCATGAACAAAACAACAGTTCTGTTCAATTTAACTCTTTTTAATCAACATTTAGGCCAAAGGATTTCTTCATTCAATGTAACTTAGAGAATAACATGGAAAATAATCCATATAATGTGATTTTTGGACGTGGTGGGTCGGGACATGACGGGACCCATAGTTTGTGAAGCAGGCTACATCAATGCATTGTACATGTACTTTAACATGCGTTTATCGCTAATGTGTAACAATTTAAAGATACTGATTTCCGCAGACAACCATTAACACCAAGATAAATATGCAACTTTTAACATTTGGAATTTGCGAAGTATTTATAAGAAAAACCATTGAATCATTGATACAAATACGAGCGTTTCGATGTCCACCTTCGTTTGAAATCAGTACAAATTCTAATTCAAAATAGAACGACCTGTCCAGCTTGTTAAAAAGTATACGTTCTGCATCAAACAGGGAGAACTCTCTCTATGATTCAGCGTAATTTGTTCGCAAAGAACAATGTTTGTCAGTCGAAGATAGTTCGGAATGTGTTCAGTTGCGATGTAAACGGTAGTTAAAAGGGACGAAGAAGCTAAACTGGTTCCACCTGTCTCTGATGCATCCACAGTAAAATTTAGCAGTTCTTTTTTCTTGCCTGTGAATATTTTAGTCACGTCAAACTTCAAAAGACTAGGCTTGAGCGGAACGACGAGTTCATTAGCAATAAGTTCCCACTCTTGTGAAAGAATACCATTTTAATGATCTTTTCTGGTTGAGATGTACCTGGCTTGAATTCAAGATCCACAATGACGTTGTCAATATACTTCTCACTCTCAGCATTGCTTTGTAGAAACAGACTTATCACTCTTGACCAGCGGTTTAGTTTTCCTGTAGGAAAGCAGGGTACTTGGTCAAGATGACTTGCGATGTTGTCTACTGCGGGACAGTCCCTCAACTCTTCTGTACGAAGGGGTCGTGGTGGTGTTAGCTGTATACTAACAAGATAGTTCTTCATTTGCCATGTCTTCAATGCATGTATACAATCTCCAGTGTCATTTTTAATTTGAACCAATGGACATAGAACTTCATGACATTCAGCTGGATCTTTCTGGAAACAAATGATCACCAAAGGTGATTTATACAAATTCAATGGAACCTTGACTTGCTAAAATAAATGGTACACACCTCAATGACTCGTAAATAGCGCCATCTAAACCGTTTTCTTCGCAAACCAATTTGGTGGCTATTGATACAGAAATGGAGCCCAAAATATCCATTTTACTGATGTAATATGTTGAAACGGCGACACTTGGGCGCGCAACTGAGTAAACTGGAGCAATCAAAGCAGTAGATGGATTTCATCACTAAAACATTAACTCATTGGTTATTGATTCTAAAAGGCCAATGTACGATTCTAAAAGAGTGGGGGATTGCTCAAAGGAACAGTATTTTTAAACTTGTAATGGGACCAAAATGAATATAATTCTAACATGTAAAGGTCATGTTAAAGCCAATAACAAGGCCATGTGCATAGGCCATGAACAAAAAATAGAAGTTTCGCAAATACTAATCTCTCTCGGTGTTACCTTGTTGTACCAGTACTTTGCACATGGGAAAGTCTTTACAATAATGGATCAAACTAGGATCCTTCGTCTCTGTAACCAGCAAACCCTATCGCCATTGAATCTATTAATTTATGAGCATTTAGCCACAACTGATAGAGAATATAATTGCTTCTGATGGTATCTCTGACGGACCTTGCTGATGTCAGTCCACCTAATAATCATCATATATATTGTAAGTAGATTTATTTTTCGGAGTGGGTACAATATCTGTCATCATTACTGGTGACTTAGGGGTTAGAGCGTCCTCCTAAGGAGCGGAAGGTTGTTGGATCGATCCCCAGCTGCGACTTACAGAAATCGTTAAAAATGGTACTTGTACCTCCCTGCTTGGGGCTTAGCATACACAGAAGGTTACTCTATAACATATACTTATCCCTATTATTGATAAAGTACCTGATAATTTATTAAGGTGTCCTCGTCTCCTGCAGGGATTCAACTCGCAATCCTCACATCAGTAAGCAACGAATATTGCTTCTAAAGAACGGCGCAATGCTAAATGTATAAAATACACACGCGCGCGCGCGCGCGCGAAAAAACGTGAGTGCCCGCGGAACATTTAATATTCCTGACCATTGAAATGCTGGTGTAACATTATATATATATTTTTTTAAAAAAGAAAGAAAGAAAGAAGTGTCCGATCTATACACAAACATTGCGGAAAACAACATTGACAACGAAAAAGAACATTTTAAATAGCTACCCTTCCAAGTTTTACGCTAGTCTCTGATTAGCCAGCTAGAAATGAAATACAAATTTTAACGAGTATTGCCGATGCTTCGATGAAAGAGTCTATGGATTAAAATCCAATACGTACATGATTCTGATGGTCAGGAAGGCATACAACATACAACACGGGCGCTAGTCTTCGTTCGTCCCAGCTGTTCCCGTTTTAAGATATCAGCAATCGCAACAAGCATCTTGAATTCCGGAAAGAAAGAGTTTTTGTTTGAATTGTCACAATATATTTGCCGACCTGAAAAACCCTTGTTACAGATAAGGCAGAACATGTTGGCGTAAACGTGATCCCAGGTAACTGGAGAGAACAGGCCACTAGTACATGCTACCTCAATCTGTTCCTTTGACTGTTTAAAATTGGGTGGAACTTAAAAAGTATCATTATAACAGCGATCTATTATACTTTTGAAGCATTCACGGAATGTAGTTCCATTTTTGAAGGGTGGATCGAATCGTAAGATACACTTGTACTTTAACGGATTTGGATTTGTCACTACTTGAAAAATGTCCCCTATATTCGCAGGTACTATTAATGTGCAGGTAAGGTCCGGTATCCAGGGCAAACCGTCTGTAACATTATGGCATGCTGCACAAACCGGGTTTTTAAATGTAAGACTTTTGTCTGGAGAATAAACTAGGAAGATACTTCCCCACCTTATGACGTTCACATCACCACAAGCAAGTTCATTTTCATATTTCCAAGTCGATTCAGGACACTGGTCTACCATGAAGAAGTGTTTTTCGTTTACATTGTCATAGGGTTTGGCCACGTTTTGAACCGCAGGGATCAGGCACTGACTTTTGGGCTGTTCCAATCGATCATTAAACCCATTAAGAAAGCAACAGTCGTTGGTATTCTTGCAATCAGCTGTGCAGCTGCAACCTTAGACAAGATATGTGGTTAGTGGAACTGCGCTTTTTTGACGCTTTTTTTCACATATGATCTACGTATCACCTGGCAATACCATACTAACGAAAATGAGGTCCCATGGAAAGCTTGTTTGTTTAAAATCCATTTAATAACTTATTTTATTCTTCTCTTAAACGGTTCATTTGATATAATTAGGAAAACACATCTCATAAATGATTAAAAATTCCTATAACAAGAGTGGTCCATTAAAGAGCCTTGGGAATGGGAATGGTCAGATAATCGTGTCAGTATTGAGTATTGCTGTTGCTAGGGGTTACACAATGACCAACACTCTGAAACTAGGGGTTAAAATTTAATTAAACTTTGCAGAAAAAATACACATGTCCCTTTCATCTTTTGAAAATAGAATGAGAGGGTGGGGCTTGTTGCCTTATAAATAATCGTTATAGAAATGTTGCAATTATTCTTCTCTAAAACGAATGGTTAGACTTTAATGTCATAAGACCCCACGAAAAGCGTTCTTTATATACATTTAGCGTTTACAAGATCATGAATCGACGAATATTGGTACCCACGAAATTCCTTTAAATATATAATCAGTGATATTTTATTTTAACGAAAATTAATGATAATTCAGTTTGATATTTTCCATACTTAATATAACAGATCATTATTTAAGTTGATGTTCAAGAAGTTGGGCCTGTTTACTAATTATAGTTTGTGTTCCAAATCAATGGGAAATATTAAATCTTGACTATTGTTTGGGTGTCACAAAAAAAACAAAAAAAACAACCTATGTACTTAATCCTATAAGATTATATTAAGACTGATTCGACTTAGGTAAGCAATCTAGGGCTATCACAACTCTCTTGAATATTTTTCCATAACTCTCCATATCTTATTCCTTAACTTGAGTTTATATACCACTTGCAAATTGCAGTTCTTTCTTGATATGTGGTAGGAGATTCTTATACATTAATGAAGAGTAAATGAAAAGCATCCATAAGAAGGCTAGAAAATACTGTTGGCTGTTATGAGGGTTGTAGGTTCAAATCTCTGTAGGTTCAACTTTTTATTTTTATCTTTCTGTTCAATTTAATTTCTGTATCACTCAGATTAGATTTAGAAAGAAAAAATGTGTTATACTATTTTATAATATAAACAGGTATTTAATGGATTACTGATGCTAAGTTTAATAGCAAATTTGGTATCTGGCCTATTCAAAGTCTAAACAAATAAAAGAATAATGGATAATTTACTTCCACATTTGGCAACACCAACTGAAATATTTCCAAAACAAGGATTCACTTTTCACTATTTATCAGAGGTTATAGTAAGATGTTGAACAAGATGTTGATCCAAGGGGATGTGGGGTAAATCTTTTATAAGTGGTTATTTTGCGCTGTGTTTAATCGTACATAATACTATTTTGTATGTGTACAACCCACGAACAATTTCACGCTTAAACTTTATAGTTATTGGCATTATCTTATATTTCTAATTTAGATAAAGGTTGGAAATATATGAAAGCAATAAGGATGAATGACCGGAAATTGTTCCAAAAGGATAAAATAAGGAAACCTGGAGAAAAAAATGAAGAAAAAAGTAATTAGGTAGAACTTTTTCCAAGCACACTTCAGTAATACGATGCTATTTTTCCAACAGCAACATTATAGAAATTGAAACTAAAAGTTGCAATACTAATCTAATTCAGAAAATAAAGTGAAAATATAAAAAATAATCTTTTTTTTTTCTTTTATTTGGGGGGGGGGCGATACGCAAAAGTATTGCTTCTGTAGTTCAAATGATTAGCCCAACTGATATCGATAGATTCACCGTTATATTAAATGACTGTAGGAAATGTATTTATTACCACGTGGTCAGAATAAGCACGTTCGTAAACAAAATATCGTGTTAAATACTCCCAGAAATATGGAGTCTATTAGTTGTATATAAAAACAAACTGAAACTGTTTTATTTGGATGAACGTCTATTTCTATGTCAAATACATATCCAATTGAGTTGTGCATTACATGCATATAATATAAACATGTAAGACACATAAAACATAACTTGAAATATTTACGTGATAAATAAAAAGTAGATTAAAATGACGTATGCCATTTTATAACACACGCAATTAAATATCAACGCGATGAATTAAATCTTTTAAAAGACAATGGCTATTTTGAACATACATATCTAACATTTAAAATTATGTTAAATACTTTGTAAATATCTAAACCTAGCTTTAAATCTCATATCAAGTCAGTATGAATTATGTAAGGCACCGCAATTAAAACAGTTTTAATGTCCCTAAAATTTTGGTTTTCAATTGCTTCTAGAACACGTCCAAGGAAGCTGACTGTCTGATGGTCAATGGAAGTTGATTCCAAACATTTGATGTTTTATATATGGTCAAAATGTTCATTTTTCCTTATAAAGGGACGTAATAATTGTTATTTTTCTGAGAAAAAAAGCAAGGCAAGGCATATATTTCTTTTGTCTAACATGTATGACAACCTACTTGTACTTGGACTATGAACGCATTCGTCGCGCTAGAATTTATTTTAGACACAAAATGGAAAAATCTGACAATGTTTGGAGTCTTCAGCTTATGAACTTAAGCATGAAATTTCTTACTTAATTCGAATAAGTAATAAGTTTTTGTTCCGTGATATTTTATAATACCAAATATGAGTACAATGGATTGAATGAAGAATTCACGACTTTAGTAAAAATGTATTGTTATATTTAGCAATTTATGTGACAGTCGTTGAAACATCATTTTTAACTCACCTGGCACGAAGTGCCAAGGTCAGCTTTTGGGACCAGCCTTTCTTCGGCGTCCGTCGTCGTAAGTCGTCAGTCGTCAACAATTTACTTAAAAATCTTCTTCTCTGAAGTTACTGATAGGATGACTGACTACTTTGCAAGAATGTTCCTAAGGTGATCCCCTATAAATACTATTCAAATGGTTCCGGTCTGTTGCATAATTAGGTCATCGAAGCTAAACATTGATTTTAAAAGTGAAATCTTAAAAAATCTTCCTCTCTGAAACCACAAGGCCTAGAGCTTAGATATTTGGTGTGTAGCATTGTCTAGTACATGTAGATCCCTGCCAAGTTTGTTCAAATCATGACCCTGGGGTCAAAATTGGCCCCGCCCCAGGGGTCACTTGATTTAACATAGGCTAATATAGGAAAAACTTGAAAAATCTTCTTCTCAGAAACCACAAGGCCTTGAGTTTAGATATTTGGTGTGCAGCATTGTCTAGTATATCACTACCAAGTTTGTTCAAATCATGGCCCTGGGGTCTTTTGGCCCCGTCATTGGGGTCACCAGATTTTACATAGACTAATATAGAAAAAAAAAAACTTGAAAAATCTTCTTGTCAGAAACTACAAGGCCTGGGGTTTAGATATTTGGTGTGCAGCATTGTCTAGTAGATCACTACCAAGTTTGTTCAAATCATGACTCTGGGGTCAAAATTCGCCCCGCCCCAGGGTTCACCTGATTTTACAAAGGCTAATATAGGAAAAAACTTAAAAAATCTTCTTCTCAGAAACAACAAGGCCTGGAGTTTAGATATTTGGTATGTAACATGGGCTTATAGACCTCTACCAAGTTTGTTCAAATCATGGCCCTGGGGTTATAATTGACCCTGCCCCAGGGGTCATTTGATTTTACATAGCCTAATGATACCAGGTGAGCGTTCCAGGGCCATCATGGCCCTCTTGTTTTTTAAAGTATCGATTATTGACCTTTGAAATACAGACATGGCGCGAAAACGGACATGGCACCAATATCTTAAATTCTGATTTTTGTTCAATATAGACAATTAAACATGTGTACCAAAATTAGATAAATTCTCTACGTTAGAGCTTTCTCTAGATAATTATGTCTTTAAGATGTCAATAACATGAAATTGAAATGCACAAATATACGCTCGTTTTTTTTTGTTGTTTTTTTTTTTGTTGTTGTTGTTTTTGTTTTTCCACTTTAGCCTCCATACAGATCTTTTGTGCTGATAACATTATCATGAGTTTTAAGTTATATATATATATATATATATATATATATATATATATATATATATATATATATATGGTAAAAAATATATCAATCGCCCTAATTTTAAATTAAAATCGTTTACAATATTCCTATATTCATGTATCATAACAGTAGGTCATATGGTATACCAGATACTGGCAACCCTATTATAATTTGTCGCCGCAGGTGAACTCTTTTGTAAAATTGCTCGGCTTGTTCTTGGAAATCCAGCATATAAATCGGCTGAAATGGTCCCCTTAAATAGATAACGTCATTCACGTGTATCTTACCGTCATTTCCATTAAACGTTTTTTTTATTAATGTCAATGGAGACGGTGTCACCAGAGAATACGTCAAAGACGTCACCATAGAGAAAAGATCAATTATAAAGATTGTGTAAACTTTGGGAAGTCTCTGATATAATAAAAAAAAATATATTGAAACGATAGAGGAATGGAATATGTGTATGTAGATCTCTGATATCTGTGACCCCCCCCCCCCCCCCCCCCCGCCACCAAGAGTTTATAACCATTACTCTTCTGTGTCAGTGCAGCGCGATCCTATAGAGTTATCTCCCCGGGGAAGGAACAACAGTAGTTATAGTGGTATAATAGTAATAGATAGTAGTAGGAGGAGATGATGAGGATGACGACACACACACACACTTTTTCAATTGGGCGATAATTCACTTTTCCAGTAATTTAAGTCCTCATTTGCTGCGATTTGGTAGTCTAAGTGAATTTTAAAACATGCATTCATGATCTTCTCAGACGCAAAGTACTGATCCAACACTACAACTGCCGAGTGGGATTAGTCTAAATTCCCTGTCGATGTAAAAATAAATAAGTTTAAACCAAATAATCAACTATCTAGCTATTGAACAATTCGACAAAAACTGCAAGATATTACACATATTGAATTAATCAATTGAAGAGATAGGAATATAGTAAATAAAGAGTTAAGAATCTATTATTTCAATAAAATATTCATAATCACTGAGGTTGCAAATTTTGCATTATCCTAAGTCCCACAAGGTATATCCCCAATAAAAAATGATTTTTTTCCCTTAACCTTATAGACCTTGGGTATGGAGAATCGATCAATCTCTGGGATACAAACTTCCGGCCATTCTAATATTTAACAGCCTTTTTTATTTATCTGGTTTTGTGACCATGTACAGAACTAGCTAAGAAAAAATGACCCAACATATACATTTTTGTACCTCATAATTGAACGGCAACATTTGATGGTTCATCGGTGTATGAATTATACTGGAGCTGTTCGAAGTGATCGGAGTCCGAATTAGCTGTTCAATCCTTATATTTACATTTATTGTTTCATAAAAAAAGACTTTTGAACGTTTTTTCAATCTATACCTGTACGTAATGTGAAGATTGGGGGACCATCTCATTAGTAACTCCACCTATTATTTTACTCACCTGAGAAATAATCACTGTATGTTGATACTAAACATAGAGATATCTAACTTCAATACCCCCCCCCCCCCCCCAAGAAAAAATATAAACAATCATCTTTTTGTTTAAATGTAAAAAAAAAGTTTTCAAATGACTTCATGATTTCGAGTCATGTGACGTTGCTTGAAATGTTTTGTCGTACCTATTGAAGTTCGTACGGAAGCACCGGGGGGACATATTGTTTTTTCTTAGTGATTGTTTCGTGGCCATGAGATAGTAACTAAGAAAAAAAAAACGAAAAACAAATCTTGCTAACTCGTAGCCACGAGTTAAAAAAAAAAAAAAAAAACTAGTGCCCAGAGATATAACTAAGACAAACATCAAAAAACGAATATTAACTCGTGGCCACGAGATATAACTAAGAAACAAGAGGGCCAAGATGGCCCTGTGTCGTTCACCTAAGTAAGATGGCTGTTTTAGGCATAATGACAAAAAATCTGGCATCTAAAGTGTTTTTCTAACATTTTACTAAGTGACCTACATTTTGATCCACCTGAATTTGCACTCAACTGGGAATGCATGCAGTCATCATTCATATCAAGTTTAATGAACACTGGGACAAAAATTTAGGCCTCTAGAATGTTCACAAGATTTTTTTTTTAATTTGCCCTGGTGACCTACTTTTTGACCCTATGTTGCCCAGTTCTGAATTCATCTGAGATTTGATGTAAACAAACATTCTAACCAAGTTGCATGGTTAGTCTAAAACTGTGGTCTCTAAAGTGTTCACAAGGTTTTTTTTCAAACTCATCAAAAACCTACCAAATTTAGAAGACTGGCAAAACTGTTGCCTCTAGAGTGTTTACAAGGTTTTTCTAAGATTTTCTCAGATTTGACATAGTGACATAGTTTTTGACCCAACATAACCCAATTTCAAACTCATTAGACATATCACAAAGACAAACATCCTGGCAAAGTTTCATGAAGATTGAGCCAAAAATGTGGCCTCAAGCATGTTCACAAGATTTTTCTAAGATTTGACCTGGTGATCTAGTTCTTGACCCCTGACTCATTTTCAAACTCATCCGAGATATCATATAGACAAACATCCTGGCAAAAATTTATGAAGATTGGGCAAAAACTGTGGCCCCTTAGAGTGTTCACAAGGTTTTTCTAAGATTTGATCTGTTGACCTAGTTTTTGATCTAACATGACCCATTTTCTAACCCATCCAAGATATTATATAGACAAACATCCTGACCAAATCTATTGAAGATTGAGCCAAAACTGTGGCCTCTAGAGTGTTCACAAGCAATTGTTGACGAATCCGGACAATGGACAAAAGGCGACCACAAAAGTTCACCCTGAGCACAAGTGCTCAGATGAGCTAAAAACAACAACAACAAACAAAAAAACAGTTCTCGCTAACTCGTGGCCACTAGTTAGTAACTAAGAAAAAAAAAGCTCTAGCTTACTCCTGGCCACGAGTTAGTAGCTAATAAAAAAATATCGCTATCTCGTGGCCACGAGTTAGTAACTAAGAAAAAAAAAAAAAAAACAGTTCTCGCTATATCGTGGCTACGAATTAGCTAGCACAAGTGCTCAGATGAGCTAAAAACAACAACAACAAACAAAAAAAGAGTTCTCGCTAACTCGTGGCCACTAGTTAGTAACTAAGAAAAAAAACCTCTCGCTTACTCCTGGCCACGAGTTAGTAGCTAATAAAAAAATATCGCTATCTCGTGGCCACGAGTTAGTAACTAAGAAAAAAAAACAGTTCTCGCTAATCCGTGGCCACGATTAGTAACTAAGAAAAAAAAATATTGGTAACTCGTGGCCACGAGTAAGTAACTAAGAAAAAAAAAAGAAAAAAAAAATATCGGTAACTCGTGGCCACTAGTTAGTAACTAAGAAAAAAAAACCTCTCGCTTACTCCTGGCCACGAGTTAGTAGCTAATAAAAAAATATCGCTATCTCGTGGCCACGAGTTAGTAACTAAGAAAAAAAAAAGAAAAAAAAAATATCGGTAACTCGTGGCCACGAATTAGTAATTAAGAAAAAAACAACAACAAACAGTTCTCGCTATATCGTGGCTACGAATTAGCTAGCAAATCAGATCGTGAGTATCGATGATCTAACGATTTGATTGGTCAGCTAACTCTTGGCCACGAGATAGCTTAGCCGTGGTAACGACTTAGCTAGCCAATCAAATCGCTCGATTATCTCGATTCAACGATATAGCGAGAACTGTTTTTGATTTTTTCTTAGTTACTAACTCGTGGCCACGAGATAATAACTAAAAAAAAAACCATGTCCCCTCGGTGCTTCCGTAAGTTCGTATTACTTAACATTTCATTTTTTTTTTAAATATGGAATTTATCCCAAATGAAACGAAGCTGAGCGCAGGGTTAAGTTCCATATTCTTTAAGTATAAACTATAAATTGTGAACCGTTTGTCTCAATTTTACAGAAGCGTATTATTGCCACATTGACTTATTATTTTATTAATTTTGACACTTTAATCTGTAAAATTTACATATTAATTTGTAAAATTTACACTTTAATCTGTAAAAATCACACTTTTTTCTGTAAATTTTACACATTAATCTGTAAATTTTACAGATAAAACTGTAAAATTCACACTTTTTTCTGTAAAATTTTTACACATTAATCTGTAAAATTCACACTTTTTTCTGTAAATTTTACACTTTTTTCTGTAAAATTCACACATTAATCTGTAAAATTCACACTTTTTTCTGAAAATTTTACTCTTTTTTCTGTTAAATTCACACTTTAATCTGTAAAATTCACACTTTTTTCTGTAAATTACACATTATTCTGTAAAATTCACACTTTTTAATGTAAAATTTACAGATTAATGTGTAAATTTTACACGTTAAACTGTAAAATTCACACTTTTTTTCTGTAAAATTTACACATTAATCTGTAAAATTCACACCTTTTTATGTAAATTTTACACTTTTTTCTGTAAAATTCACACATTAATCTGTAAAATTCACACTTTTTTCTGTAAATTTTACGCATTAATCTATAAATTTTACACATTAAACTAGCCTGTTTAAATAATGGCAGTGTCTATCGGCACGACGGTAGTGCAGATAAGGTTGCTCATACGCAAGACGAAAATATAAAAAAGCACATCCAGAGGTGAAAATATCTAGACATTGTTTTTTCCATCTTTCTTTCTTTATTTCATTTGTTTCAAATGTTGCGGTGATAAAAAGAGCCGTGTAAATGACCAAATTCTTTCCTATTGAATTAATAGTTTTCTTAGTTCTGCCAGTGGTGATGTTTTATGACAAGTGACAAGGGCATCCTCATTTTTTTTTTTTTTTTTTTTGCAGTTATCTTTAGTGGGTAGGTAAAGAGATATGTATTGAAGAAGACATGTAATGAAAGCAGCATAAGCTAAAAAGTAAACACCAGACTAAATACAAGAAAGAGTGGGGATAACATAGGTTTCGACCTTTTAGTATTACTAAAACATCCAAAGAAAATTAAGAAGAGGAGATAAGGTGAAACGAATAAAAAACCTGTAACTTTGAGAATATTTGTTCCTAACCACCCAATTTTGTTTTTGGCAAATTAAGCTACAAAGTTCTACATAATTGTCATATATACATAAAATTTATTTTTGCTTAAAAGTAGTTTTTACATTAATGAATAAATTATTCAAGTTATGCATTATACACTATTTTAGTCTCAAAATTTCATATTACTTTTACAGAATTTACAAAATACAAACCTATAACATATACCTACAACATATACCAGTGCACACAACATATACCTACAATATATACCTGTACCTACAACATATATCTGTACCTACAAGATGTACCGGTACATACAACATATACTACAACATATACCTACAATTTATACCTACAACATATATCTATAACATATACCTACAATATATGCCTAAAACATATACCTATAATATATACATACAATACATACCTACAACATAAACCTACAATATATATATACATACATACCTACAATATATACCTACAAATATATACCCACATATATCTATAACATATACCTACAATATATACCCAACATAAACCAGTACATACAACATATACATACAAAATATACTATGTACAATATATACCGACACATCAAATATATTTATAAAAACAAATACATACAACATGTACATTCAACATATATGTATAATATATACAGGAAAGAAAGAAAGAAAGAAACAAGTTTTACAGAAAAAAAAGTGTGAATTTTACAGAAAAAAGTGTGAATTTTACAGATTAAAGTGTAAATTTTACAGAAAAAAGTGTGAATTTTACAGATTAATCTGTAAAATTTACAGATTAATGTGTAAATTTTACAGAAAAAAAGTGTGAATTTAAAAAAAAAAAAAAAAAAAAGCTTCCAAATTTTAATAGGCCAAACTTATAAAAATATCATGGCAGTATGAGCATGCGACTCTCGTACCAGTTTAAAACTAACATAATTTTTCCACATAACCTGGGCAAAAAACGAAGGTACGTAATATATTTTTTTTTCACTTTGGACTGTTGTCTCTTAAAATATTAATCTATCATAAAGTTAGATTTCATGTCACCATAGTGAAAACATTTTTGAGTTTTGTCGCACTGAATAGCTGTTTTGATGCCTGGTGACCAGAAACAGTGATGATATGTTTGCCTGTTGGCAGATTATATGCCCATACGACATCGTTTCCTCTTATTTCCATTCCCCGTTTGGTTTTGTATAAAAATGAAATATTAAGGGCGATTCAGCGGGTAACCACTGATTTAAATTTTGGTATTACTTTTGACATCCTCATTTATTTTGACTAGAATGTTAAAGGAAACCCCCAATTTTAAGATTCCCTTATTAGAAACATGATTTATAAATGTATATCTGCCAAATGTTGAGCGTCCAAAAAGTCACATTCTAGTGATTTTATGGAAATATGGCTAAAATTTTGTTCAACTAAAAAAAAAAAAAAAAAAAAAGCGTGGTGAGGTATACATTTGTTTTTAACAATTTCAGAAAGCCATTAAATATATATCAGAGGATTGAAACTGAAAAAATAAAGGAAGTTTGTCCGATGATTTTTTCCATCAAGAAAAATCATAAATTATAAATTTTCATAGTATATTGGTAGTTTTTATATATATATTTTGGTCCAGACACAAACGCTATTTTTGCTCGTAGTGTATTTTCCATGTATGTATGACAGTCTTCTAACCTGCAACTTATAAAACACATAATAAATTATGATAAAATAGTCTGAAAATACTGTTTGATATGTAAGTATTTAGAACGCAATCTTTCCAATTTTTAATGCTTTGATATTTTTCAACAAAATTTAGCAAACAGTAATGTTTTGCCCTAAGCAAAATCTCTAAAACGAGCATGGTGACCGCCCATTTTTAGTTATAGTCTTAAGTATTTGTGTGCCAAATTATAGAATATCAGTTCGTTAGAAAAAAAGCCCGCTGAAACGCATTCAAGATTGGTGCAATCTTTCTTAAAAAAAATACTAAAGTCCTGCGCTATAAGTTACAACTAAAATGGGGAAGGCTGACAGTTAGGTGAATGGAAATCTGACAGATTTACAGAGTAAGGATTCGATTTAATCATGCGATGTGAGGCAGCAAAACAGCTGTGAAGATTGCATTATGTGTTCTGTCTATCTAATGGAGAGTTCACGCATTGAGAGTTTTCTTCAAGCTGTCAATGACAATCACTGCGTGAAGATAGCGTTAGGACATTTCAAGAAAAATATCCACTGATATCGATTTCGGATATTAGAAATGGTGTTTTTGTAATACTATACGTAATTTGCGTATTGGGGAGTAAGAGAAGGAAAGTAGAAGTAGAAGAAATGTGTGTTTGTAATATAAAACAAAAGCAGATAATGGCACAATTAACGCTGTTAGCTCTCTGTTTAATGTGCACCTTATATATTTCTTTATTTGACATGTCCAACAGTCCTCTCGGATTATATTTCTTGACAATTATCTTATGATTATTAATATATTTAAAAATTGAATTAAATATTAATATTATATTTGTTTGCTCAGCTGTATATATTTATATTAACAAAATGTTTAAAACCATTTAAGAACGCGCAAGCTATTAACAAATTGTTATATTTTAATTAGATGTAATGTGTGCATAGCATATGATATGTTATGCATTGAAAATATATGATTATCACTTAATGCTAGATGTAATGTATGTATAGCATATGATTATCACTTAATGCCAGATGTAATGTTTGTATAACATATGATAATCACTTAATGCCCAATGTTATGCGTATATAACATATGATTATTACTTAATGCCAGATGTAATGTTTGTATAACATATGATTATCACTTAATGCCCGATGTAATGTTTGTATAACATATGATTATCACTTAATGCCAGATGTAATGTTTGTATAACATATGATTATCACTTAATGCCAGATGTAATGCATATATAACATAAGTATATCAATTAATGCCAGGTGTAATGTGTGTAAAACATATGATTATCAATTAATGTCAGGTGTAATGTGTGTATAACATATGATTATCACTTAATGCCAGATGTAATGTGCTTATAACACATAATTACCACTTAATGCCAGAAGCAATGCGCGTATAACATGTATATCACGTAATGCGCGTATACATATGATTATCACTTAATGACAGATAAAATGCATGTATAACTTATGTGGATCACTTACCTGTACATTGTAGTTTAAGTTAACATGTATTTCATCTATATGTAAAATATTTATTTTTATTAAGCACGGTGACATACCAATTTTACTGAACATTATCCACGGGGGACTTGATAAAAACTATGGAAACTGAATGAAAATAAAGAAGCGGTTGCAATAGTTTTGCAAGCAATTCTCGATTAATATGTCCTGAAAAAAAATCAGTTTGTTAATGTTTGGATTTAATGTTTTAGGGTTATTATTTTAATCGTAAAATTATGGAAAATCAAACATAGCTGGTGAACTCAAAAGAAATCGCAGTAAATCAATTGGTATCCTTGGATATATATATAAAAACTGGAATACCGAGCAAATATGTTCAATTATCTGTACAGTAAATCTGTGTTAACTGAATCCAGTCATGAACATATCCTAGAAAACTCAGTGTGCTGTCTTGTGTCTTAAAATCGCTGTGAGCTCCGGAAACAACCATTTTGAAAAACCGTCAATCGTTCTTAATGTCGGATATCAAGTCGGATGTCACCGGGACATTTAAGCATGATTTTATTTTAATAGTTATCTATTGAATGTTGACAATAAAAGCTGAAAGAAGTGTAATTCGAAAGTGAAAGTTCAATTTTTTTAACAATTTTTAGATTTATGATGTTATTTGCAAACAATTCTTTAACTTGACTGAGATTTTCGTTTCAAAATATTCGAAACAGCTGAATATCGAAACTGGCAGGTATGGTTAAAATATACATGTAATAGAAATATCTATATGTATAACCTTTTTTATTCTAGGCGCCCTAGTATGAATAAAAATATGTTTTTCCACAAGTTAAATTATATCCTAAATCTTGGCCAATCTATCATAATAGATGAAACTTTGATGCATTTGAATTTCTAAATGACACGCCATGACGTGTGCATGTTAAAAACAGATGTAATTATCATGATATGTACAAGAAAATCCGACTTCAGCTACTAATTACCCATTTCTGAATTGATAATTATTCAGATAATCTTCTTCTTTTTTTTTCGTCTGCAGAAAAAATAATCACTGAAATCAATAATGACTGGTTCCAAAATATCAATTAAGATTCGGACAAATTGTATGACTATGGATACCTACAAGTATTAGCATTTCAAAAAATGCTAACATAGCCGTTAGCCAAGTGAACAGAAAGTTACACTGTGACGTAAAGGGAAATTATGTCGAAGTACCTGAAGTTGAAGAAGAGGTTGCTATCAAAGCTGATACTAGAAATAAGTGCCATTCATTTGAAATAGGAATATAGCAGGAAGGAAACCAGACTAGTACTTCCGGTAGTCTATAAACCAGTCCAGATTTCCCAGTGTTCAAAGCAGTTTCCCCATAGCTTTTTCCCGGCATAATCTGATCTGTTTACTTTTTTGCGACCGACTGAGAAGGAACCTGTTTTCTATTACGTCAGCGGTGCGGGAGTAAAAAGTTGCTTTCTTATATCGCCGCCCTGGGCCGGCGATAATTAAATACATGTACCCCATTTTATCATATTTGCAAAACAGGTCATGTTTTCAAAGCACTTGTTGAAGACAAAATTATATATTTTTTCCTGATTGAGAGTGTCCCTGCTTTATCATTCCTATTTTCATATTAATTGTCTTTTTCATCCGTTAAACTAGCTTTTTAGTTTGGGAGTTGAATATTTTAGAAAATATAACTTTCATAATTGGTTACCAAACAAAAACTTTCAGCCATATCATGTTTAGTGAACAATGGTACCGGTGTAACAGCCCATATTTCCCCCCAGTCAGTTTTTTCCCCCTATCTTATATATATTGCGTGTGATTGTGGGGAAATTCTCGACCAGTCAGTTTTTCCCCCTATCCAATAAATTGTGCGAGATGGTGGGGAAATTCTGGACCAGTTAGTTCCCCCCCCCCCCCCTGTCATTTAGATTGTTCGTGATGGTAGGGAATTTCTTGACCAGTCAGTTTTTTCCCACCTATCTAATATTTTTACACGAGATTGTGGGGAAATTCTGGACCAGTCATGTTTTTCCCCTATCTAATATTTTTACACGATATGGTGGGGAAATTCTTGACCAGTATCGTTTTTCTCCCCTGTCATTTAGATTGTTCGTGATGGTGGGGAATTTCTTGACCAGTCAGTTTTTCCACCCTATCTAATATTTTTACACGAGATGGTGGGGAAGTTCTGGACCAGTCAGTATTTTTCCCCATGTTATTTAGATTGTTCGTGATGGTGGGGAAATTCTGAACCAGTCAGTTTTTTAAGATGGTGGGAAAAGGTTTTTTTCCCCCAACAGGAGTATGTTAAACATGTAGTTAGTCTTTCTCCCATATCTAATAGATTGTGCGATATGGTGGTGAAATTCTGATCAAACATTGAATTACATGTCCAGAATTCCCCCACCATCTCGCATAAAAATATTAGATGGGGGGAAAACTGACTGGTCCAGAATTTCCCCCCATCACAATCTAAATGACGGGGGGGGGACTACTCCAGAATTCCCCACCATCCATAAAAATATAGATGGGGGGAAAAACCTGACTGGCAGAATTTCCCCACCATCACAATTAAATGACAGGGGGGACTGACTGGCCCAGAATTTCCCCACCATCTCATGTAAAAATACTAGATGGGGGGAAAAAACCTGACTGGTCAAGAATTTCCCCACCATCACAAACAATATAAATGACAGGGGGGAAAAAACTGACTGGTCAAGAATGTCCCCACCATCTCATGTAAAAATACTAAATAGGGGAAAAAACTGACTGGTCCAGAATTTCCCGGGGGAAAAAACTGACTGGTCAAGAATGTCCCCACCATCTCATGTAAAAATACTAAATAGGGGAAAAAAACTGACTGGTCCAGAATTTCCCCACCATCTCGCACAATATATTTGATAGGGGGGGAACTGACTGGTCCAGAATTTCCCCACCATCTCGTGTAAAAATATTAGATAGGGGGAAAAAACTGACTGGTCAAGAATTTCCCTACCATCTCTTGTAAAAATACTAAATAGGGGGTGGGGGAAACTGACTGGTCCAGAATTTCCCCACCATCAATACAATCTAAATGACAGGGGGGGGAGCTGACTGGCCCAGAATTTCTCCACCATCTCTTGTAAAAATATTAGGTAGGGGGGAAAAACTGACTGGTCAAGAATTTCCCTACCATCTCTTGTAAAAATACTAAATAGGGGGTGGGGGAAACTGACTGGTCCAGAATTTCCCCACCACCACCACAAACAATCTAAATCACAGGGGGGAAAACTGACTGGCCCAGAATTTCTCCACCATCTCTTGTAAAAAATATTAGATAGGGGGGAAAAACTGACTGGTCCAGAATTTCCCCACAATCACATGCAATATATAAGATAGGGGGGGAAAACTGACTAGTCCAGAATTTCCCCACCTCTAAAACCTTAAAAATAGAGGGGGGGGGGGACTGACTGGATGTGGAAAAACCTGACTAGTTAGTTTCTTCCCCGGGGAAAAACCTGACCAGTCAGTTTCTTCCCCGTGGAAAAACCTGACCAGTCATTTTTTTTCCCCGGGGAAGAAACTGACTGGGGGAAAACCTGACTGTTACACCGGGACTATTAATTGAGCATTATGTGCACACTAACCACAATTTTCGGGAGTCCCCTGCCGTAACGGCTTCAGCCTGTCACGGGAGGCAGTACGATCTCTCTCTCTCTCTCTCTCACTCTCTCTCTTGTAAGTTAAATGTAGTTCTAAGTAAAATCTTATTTTCAGTTAAATATGAGTGAATTATTCAGCGAAAATAAAAACTCCTCTAGGAGTCTGTTCAAAGACAGTTTTGATTCAAATGTTGTTTTATGCGGTACAGCATACTTTAATTTGAATCCAAATTTCAAAAATACAATTTTAGATATCATATTTTTACGCCGATGATAAAAAAAGGTTCTTATAATTTACAAATATTGATGTCTCTCGAAGGTTCCTATGTTGGGCTAGTACTTTGATCTCAGAGCTTTATCATTTTATCATTATCATGAATGGTCATCCTCCTGTGCGCGCGCGCTCTCTCTCCCTCTCTCTTATCGTCGCACATTGATACAAGACAGATTTAACTCACATTTGTGCCAACAAAAGGTTTCAAACCTATAATTTAAGAAGAGTGCGCACCTCTTTGATATGATCAATAAATTTTGGATAGTCCACTTAAATGTTACCAAAAGGTAGTGCCCATCCTAAATATATGTATATACAGATACACACAAAGCCTGTATATTTAAAACATTGTAAAGTTTCTGCCGAAACTTAATTAAGAATCGAGAGGTAATAGAAACCAAGGAAACTAAAACCTTGTTTTTACAGCAATATAATTAGTAATTATCGTGTCGATGTTCGTTTGTTCAGCTTTATTTCTCAAGAGACCATTTACACAGCTTTTGGATTAACCACCTATTATGAGCCGGAAGTACACTGTAACTGCAAATGATTTTTAAGCTGTTTGTCATGGGGGAACTATTGGCATTTTTAAATTTAAATAAACTTTTTTTGAGAAAAAAAATAATAATTAAAAAAAACATAAAGAGGCAAAATCTGAAAAATAATATTAATAACAATGCAAATAATAGGTCAATGGTAGAGAGAGAGAGAAATTAACAAATTGAAAGTCACTTGCAAATTGCATACATATACAATTTATTTATCATAAAAGATGGGTTGGTTAAGAGAGTTGTAAAACATTCCATTTCATTATGACTAAAGATTTATAATACCGTATCTTCAAAGTTATTATCTGTGAATTTTGCGTCCCTGTTTACAAATTAAACGTATACACTGATAGTATACGGCACTGAATGTGGTAAAACTTTTGAAACGATTTTAAGTTTTAATCTCCTGATAATCTGGCTTTATAGGTGTTAAAATAAAAATGATAGTTTTAAAGAATATTTTTCTTGTGTGACGATGCGTCGTCACAGGTAAAAACAATCTCTGACAACTGCGTCAGGGAGTCGACTCTTTGGCTCAGTGGTTACAGCATTGGACTCGGACGCCGACGGACAGTGTTTGACTTGTATGACGTTATAAAAACCCCAAATATATCTTATCTTATCTTATCTTATCTTATATACTAAGTTGAACCCCCCCTCCCCCCACAATAATTCTGATTTTAATGATGGCATTCTGACATTGAGTCATTTAACATTAATATACCTTCGAAAGAAGTACGACATGCGACGAACGGAATTAAACATAATAAATCGGCTTGTCCTATTGATAATATTTTAAATGATTTCTTTATTGAAACAATTGACATTTTGTTGGTCATTTATTTGACCTGTTTAATACATGTATCGTATTCTGAACCGGATTCTTCTCCCAAGCGTGGTCTTATGGTTTTATTGTGCCAATTCACAAAAAGGATGACTTACATAATATAAATAATTGTCATGGTATAACACTATTTAGTAACCATTTAATAACCATAAAATAAAATTGAATTTAACCATAAAATATTTACTAGCATTTTGACAAAAAAAAGTAGTTTGGGCTGAAGAAAATAATAATGATATAATTAGATGCACGATTTGGCTTTAAGAAAGGTTTAAGTATAGTTGATGATTTTATTTTGTCTTAAAACTATTTTTGACTGCGGACTCAATGCAAATAAAAGATTATATTGTACCTTTATAGATCTCAGTAAAGCTTCTGACTCTGTTTATAGAAACGCTTTATGGTTCAAAATCTTTAAGACGTGATTAAACAGGAATATTTTAAGAATACTCAAATCAATATATGTTGTAGTCAAATCATGTGTTAAATATTGTTATTCTCTATCGGATTATTTTGGTATATCTAAAATGGATTGAGACAAGGTCAAAATAATTCGCCGATACTTTTTTTTTTTTTTTCATTATTTCTAGAGGACCTAGAGTTATATCTACAAGACAAAGTACACTGCGGGTTGGATATTTATGAATTATGAACAGAAAAGAACATCCATTATATTTAGACTTAAGCATGAACAACTTATGGTCACATACACAAAATACATATAAATACATACTCGTACATGTAAAAACTTGTTTCCCAATCGACGTAAAATAAATAAACAAACTACATACATGGCATACGCATATACAACAAAACATAATTACAATATCATATCGGTATCGTGAGAATGCCTTACGAAGGACTAAATGTGAAATATTATTAATATTGGTTTTGCATATTATTATTTATACTATTTTTTTCTTATTTCAAAGGCTTTACTACAAAATTTTGCATTGAATTGCATCGATATAGATTTCTTATTCAAGTAAAGTAGAGTTAAAAATATCGCCATGCAGGGGCGTATAGTGTAATGTACATTTTCTATTATTTCTCTGAAAAAATACTTAATTCAAAAACTTTACTGAAAAATTTATTTCAACTCGTATCAACTGCAGTCTGCCAGTTGGTTATATATGTATCTCTTAATCTATTTCGGAGCAGGGGAATAAATATATGATAGCATACAGACTCAGGAAATAACCACACGTCCGCAAAAGCAAACAATTGGGGGATATCTTTTATCTAGGATGCCCAATTAACTACATCGGAGTTATTTACTAGATCATTACATTGTTCTTGCATAATACTTGCCAATAAACAATTATCTTTTTGACAGAGTACAACTTAAAAAATACTTAACCATCTTAACACGTCTCTCTAAATATAATGGACATCTAACAAATTCGCCATAGATAGATAAAGAATTTGTAGAATTTTTCACGTTAATAGGCCATTTGCAGAATTTTCCATTGACTCTTTCAATTACTTCTGAAAAAAAATATTTCCCCAAATTTCAGAGTTGTAATTCAGTATAGATAGAAAATAAGAGTCAAAAAGGTTAAACATAATATTAATTGGAACATGTTTTCTTTACATAATGACATCAGTGAATTCATCGACCTTGACGCTTTACCAGCAAGCGTGTTAGTTGCTTACATAAAAGATCCAAAGCTTAAGAATACAATTCAAAGATAGTTAAATGCATTAACAATCTCTATGTTTTCACCATTTAGTTCCAACCCACCTTTCCGAAATATTACTATCTAGCTTTATCTATGTTAACAGTTGGATTCCATTTCAAACAATATGAATGCAAATTATTCATTGATTCTTGTAAACCTTCCCTTGTCTCCGAATAATGACTGCATCGTCTGTAAATAGTAACAAATAAATAAAAATGTCTTCGATGGTTAAGTCAGCATTTAAGCCTTGCTGGAGATGTTGTTCAATGTCATTTAGGAAAAAACGAGAAGCAGATCGATTCTCGACTAATCATGCTTGATTGATTTATTGTACGCCGATCTTTGGTAACTCTGTTGGGGATTAACAATGTACATGTAGTCAAAATCGTTTACGCGATTATTGTCATACGTGGGGATTAGAAGTAAATATTGAAAGACTAAAGTGATGGTATTTCGAAAAAGAGGACAAGTTAAAACAAATGATACATGGTTTTTAATAATCATTCTTTGGAGATGTTCAAGACTCGACAACTTTAACTATTTGGGTACCAGGTACATTTGTTTTAAACAATCAGTTAAAATTCGGAAAAGCTCTCAAGGCAATGAATCTTTTATTGACCTGTTTAATACAAATATGAATAAATATTGTTTACGTTAAAAAATTTCGCTTCAATTATTTGACGTTTTTGTTGGGTCAATCATAAATTATGCTTGTCCTGTTTGGGGGTTTACTTAGTCTTACAGAGTTAGAAAGGGTTCATATCAAATTTTACAAATTAATTCACGGTGTGAAACAAACTTTTTATACGACAGCAGTATATGGTAAATTAGGATGATATCTCTTATATTAACAGATACGTTCAGATGATCAAATATTAGTTTAAAATAAAACAATCCGATAATATTATTCTTAATAAAGTATTTATTAAATCGGAAGAACATACTGGTAGAAGAAATTGTTTTAAAAGCTGGGCCTATAATGTAAAAATCTTTGCTAGATGAGTAGTGCTTTGGTGAAGTTTGGGTTAATCCAGACAGATATCATGAAAAATCGTTTGTACTTTTATTTATGTAGCGGGTTATTGATTATTTTGCTCAAAAATGACGTGCTGATATAAGTAAGAGCAATGTTCTTCAAATATTTTATTCAAATTTGCATACTTGTTTCGGTTTTTACGAATATATCAATATTTTTATTCAAATTTGCATACTTGTTTTGGTTTTTACGAATATATCAATATTCAGACTAATAAAACAAATAAGAAAAAAATTAACTTAAATTCGTATTTCTGCACATGATTTGAGAGTTGAAACGAGAAGATATGGTTAAAATAGAATTCCAAGAAACGAAAGATTATGCTTACTTTGTAACTCTTCAGAAACCGAAGACGAGTATCACTTTATTCTAAAATACAGCTGTTTAAATGGTTTAAGAATTCAATATATCAAGAAATATTATTATAAGAAGCCTAACATGTTTAAATTTACAGAGCTTATTCGTCGTGATGTAAAACTAGTATTTATTAATTTATGCAGATTTCTACATTATTCCAATACCAGAAGAAAAGAAATATTAAATGCAGTTAGTAACACCCAATCGGTTCGTCCAAGTGTATATCACTTTACATTCCATGCACGTATAGTGGCCATGCACGTATAGTGGCCAAACAAATATTGTTGTTTTTTAGGAAAACTAGGACTGACATTCTTACGGAAGCACAGAGAGGACATGGTGTTTTTCTTTCTTATTATCTCGTGGCCACGACATAATAACTTAAAAAAAAAAAAAAAAAAAAAAAAAAAAAAAAAAATCAAACAAATCTTGCTAACTCGTGGCCACGTGATATAACTCAGGATTTTGTTTTCACTTGTAACGTATTGTCTGCATATGTGACTTTTTTATATGCTCTGTATGAATATGTTTTTCACGAGATGCTATGAGCATAAGTCTGAATAAATGTTCTGTTCTGTTCTTTTTTATATGATATATAGTTCTGTTCTTTTAATTTGTCTACAAGTAGGCGTGTGCTTGATATTTATAATTTTATTATTAGTCTTGAATTACCTCTCTGTGAAAATTTATATATTTTGCACATATTTTTTTTTTTAAAAATAAACCTTGGTTTTTCCTAAATTAGACTTGTTTTCAGCATCAAGATTCTACCATTTAAGGAGTGCGGATCTCACTCCGGGGTCTGACCAAAAAGCAATCCCTGTTAGCAGACAGACCTTAATTAACAACAACAACAACATGTTAAAAAGAACGAGGAGAAAGGTTTTGTCCAACTGTGCGGTCACCTTCCCTAGGTGATGTAGCAGAATCCGGTCAGTAACGTTATGACGAGGTGTTTCTTCGTTGCTCATGGTCACTGATTACTAAAATAAAGGGCTGAAGTGCCTGACACTTTGTGTCAGGATGCTACCGAACTTCTGTCTAAGCACTGGTTTATTAAGTGTAGGGTGCACACGGGCCGCAGTTACAACGATCCTGGGGGTCAGGTCTTTGTCATTCGAAGAGTAGCTTCTTTGACCGGGCTTCGTGTCTGCCTGGACTTGAAAGTCAAGCTATCTCGCTGACAGTTGCTGCCACTTTATCATAGGATTTTAGTTCCAGTTTGGTATAGTGACGCAAGGGCTCTGACTTCGAGGAGTTGTGACTAAGTGGTTGGATTCTGCTAGGTGTACAAATGGGGGAAATTTTCAGTGATCTAGTATATTTGAACGTTAATTCAGATCTTTTTTATAATTATTTTATTTATATGGCTTTAAATCAGTTTTTGTAACACTCATTTTTAATCAGGTCTGTATATATTGCTGTCTCACGTTTTCGTTAGCTAATCAACTGGTTAGGAAGGCCCCAAAGAAAATTCATATGAGGTTAGTTTATACCTGTGTATTTTTAGTTACGTCTTTATAAACCGGCCGCTCCGACGAAATACACTACACTTTCATATATTGGAATAAAAATGAAACAATGCAAATGAAGTGGCAAATATGTTAACATAAACAGTATCTTTTATTTCAGGTGATAGCTTCCTCAAATCGATAAGTTTGATTACTTTTGGAGTATGTACATATTTTTAAAAGGCTAAGAAAGTGATGTTACTCTCGCGTCAAACAATCGAGAGAAGACTGATATGCAAAACTGAGTTTCAATAAGTGTATTTTCAAAGTTCTATACGATGGCGCAGAGTACATTATTATTTATCTTTATTTCCGCCATAGGTTGACGATTACAAATACAATTAATATACAAAACGAAAGAACAAAATTGAATTATATACACACGAGCATACATATATACAAGCATATTAATGATGCAAAAACATACAAACTTTGATATTAACAAAGCATGTGAAATAATTTCATAGAAAGTATTTTAAACATGTTACTAAATTAACATTTAGAGAAGAAAAAAAAAAAAAGATAAATAAAAATGAAGGATGACATAAGATATAGTAACCATCCCAAAAAGACCGTAACTCCATCGAAACAAACTGGAGGGAAATTTATAAATTAAAATTAAATAAAATA
>CM037793.1:20802394-20814220 GCA_021229015.1 Solen grandis
TATGAAAAGCGAATGGTCGTGTTGGTTCTGAAGCGAACTTTGGAGATTAAAAGAGACTATAAGATGGAAAATGTAAACTATGTAAGCTTTGTCCGTTTAATAACTACACGTATATGATTTATTCACATTTAAATTCCTTTCACGTTTTTGTTAGCATTGTGTTTAAAGGGCACAATTTGCAGCTATACATACGCAATATCCCAGTTCAAATTGATGAATAAATAAAAAAAAACTTCCGTTTTCGTCTTCGAATCGAGGCATACGATGCTGCTTGCGATAGCTATGAATGACGTCACATACCACGTGGTATGGGCCATACCATGGCTACCTTCCATAAACATTATTAGTTCACCTGGCACGAAGTGCCAAAGTGGGCTTTTGGAACCAGCTTTTGTCCGGCGTCCATCATCGTGAGTCGTAAGTCGTGAGTCGTCAATAATTTACTTAAAAATCTTCTTCTCTGAAACTACTGATGGGAAAGTGATTAAAATTTGCAAGGATGTTCCTATGGTTATCCCCTATAAAATTGTTCGAATGGTTCCGGTCTGTTGCATAATTAGGTCACAGAAGCTAAAAATTGATTTTAAAAGTGAAATCTAAGAAAAACTTCTTCTCTGAAACCACACGGCTTAGATATTTGGTGTGTGCTTAAAGTTTAGATATTTGGTGTGTGGCTTTGTCTAGTAGACCTCTACCAGGTTTGTTCAAATCATGACCCTGGAGTCAAAATTGGCCCCGCCCCAGGGTCACTTAATTTTACATAGAATTTTATATAAAAAGAAATAAAAAAAATCTTCTTGTCAAAAACCACAAGGTCTGGAATTTAGATATTTGGTAAGATGGTCTAGTAAACCTCTACCAAGTTTATTCAAATCATGGCCCTTGGGTCAAAATTGGTCCCGCCCCAGGGGTCACTTGATTTAACATAGGCAAATATAGGGGAAAAAAACTTGAAAAATCTTCTTCTCAGAAACCACAAGGCCTGGAGTTTAGATATTTGGTGTGTAGCATTGTCTAGTGGATTTCTACGAAGTTTGTTCAAATCATGACCCTTGGGTCAAAATTGGTCCCGCCTCAGGGGTCACTTGATTTAACATAGGCAAATATAGGGAAAAAACTTGAAAAATCTTCTCAGAAACCACAAGGCCTGGAGTTTAGATATTTGGTGTGCAGCATTGTCTAGTAGATCTCTACCAAGTTTGTTCAAATCATGAAAAATCAAAGCAACATTTTGAATGTGTAGCCGGGTACAGGTATTTTGTGATAAATCATGGCTCGACCGGGACTCGAACCCATGGCCTCAGGACTGCCGTTTCTGCGCTCTACCACTGAGCTATCGAGACACTCATGTCTTATTGCCTATTGATTTATCACCAAATACCTGTACCCGGCTACAAATGCATTCAACAATAATGTCTAGAATATCTCGGAGAGGTATTCAACTTTTGATATAGTTAGGCTAGGCAATTGGATATGCAGTAATTGTCTCTTTCATAGAACTAAATTAGATCAACAGGACAAAAGGAACTCGAAGGATGCCTTTTTTCAGCTGAGGCTGCGCGAGGCGAGCAAGCTTGATCTAAGCACAAGGTTACACAGCTATAACCGGGACAGCTCGGGGATAAATGCTTCACCACTCTCAGGAGTATTCAATCTCCACGCAGTTATCTCCCCTTCATTCTTCGACATACTGTACAGATACAGATCACATGACCGAGATAATGGCAAAACACACTATTGAAACCCGAGTCGTCTGAGATGAGTCTATTTTGGGTAGGGTCGCGTATTTACATCAAGATGATAACATTAATTTGTGAAGTGATTACGACTGAACATGTGACATTTTCTTGTTGATTTGCAATCTGGTGTTTCCAAAGGCAGTTTCCTGATACCATTTTTAAACGCTGAGAGATATTGTGTTCCTTTACATAACATTTACTCTTTATTGTTGGCGGCATGCGTTCTTTTCCCTGTCTTACTACCCATGTAAAGTAATGCAATAGGATGGACGGTGCTGAACGAGTTGTCAGAAAGCCCTGCTTCCATGATGCCGATCTCCTTAATGATAGCACACCTTAGTTTCGATAGAGGTCTCCGTTCTGTTTCGTGAAGTTTCTCAGTTGGATAATGAATGGCACAAGTAAATAACTTATTAAAGTAGTTTGGCATTCCCTCAGCGATTCAATATTAAAGCGTGCCATGAACTAAGACAATTGAAGTAGCGTATTGCTCAGTGATGGTAGCTCAAGTAATGCAAGTTATGATTGCATATAGGCGTGGACTTTCCTGTGTGAAAGGGAAGCCTCCTATATATGGTATTTGCTGCCTCATCGAGGTTCACCCATGGGTTCTTTCAGGGTTTATTCGCTGGGGGGTATTTCTGGGTTCATCCGGGTGTATCGGGGATTCATCCGCAGGGGTTCGTGGGGTTCATCCACAGGAGTTTGATAACATAATACATGTCTACGGCATAATATCGCATACAGAAATCCCCAGTTGCCCTTTCATGCTGAGGGACCTACACTACTACCATTTATTTTACTACTTTAGTATGTGGCGGCCGGGGATCGAACCCACGACCACCTGTTTCCGGGCGATCTAACCACACTGCTACCGGGACCGTTCTATAATATTGTTTATCAATATGTAAAATCCAATAGGCCAATGTGACGTGCACGTCGACGCGGCATCTTCGATGTTGCGTTACAATTAACGTTCAAACATGACGTCAAGAAACCTGACAGATCTAGCTAGGACTCTCAACACTTTTGCTTTTAATCTAGCTCGTATCCTAAACGAGAATCAACATTTCCATCTGTATATGTTAAATCTAATCATCAGGTAAGGTAGTCCCCAAGGAAACTTTACATATATCTCAGTGTAAAAACGTCACGCTTGTTTGAATGAAGTATTAATCCAGATTATAATTTGTCACTTTCCACTATAACAAACAACACACAGGAAATATAATTCAAGAAATTCTTACATACACTGCTGTCGTTTTGTATAAAAGCAGCAGCTGTGGCCTTTTAATCCAGTATATGAAAGCTATAACAAGTAATTATTTTGCTAAATACACAGTTTCAGTCCATAGACACACGTTGCTCATTTCGAGGTCGCCCACACAGCATGTACTTATAACTGTGAAGGGTTCAAGACCGATATCAACCTACTGAGAATGTTTAAATATTCTAAATATTCATTTATTGAATATTTATTAACATCAAAATGTTGTAACTGAATCAACAAAAGTCCGGTACCGTGTGCAATCAAGTATTACGCATAGTACATCTTAGGTAAAAACAACCATAAACCAGTTTAATTGTGGCGTCAAAATCAAATCTATCACACCAACGGAATCCGACAGAGGAAGCGTCAGCTATTGCAACCGACCTCGCAGCGTGAATGAAATCCTTGGTAACAAACCGACGAAGTCCTTCTGCATCTCCGTGATTTTGCCACCTTCCGATACACCAGGGTACAGTAATTGGCCAAGGCAGCGAGCCACCTGTATTCAGTTGAAGGAAGTCTCTGCAGAACCGATAGTACCATCTTTTTTTCGGACAATGACATCATTACATGGCCATAAATTGTTGACTTGTGGATAGGAACTATGGTCATCATTTCATCATAACAATAATAAAAGGGGGACCATCTATCTACAGTATAGCTGTTCGACTGTGTCCTAAAGACAGTCAATTGTAGGAATAATTATATTACAGTATTCTGATGATATATGAACAGGGTTGTTTTCCACTTTAGTGGGGAAGGGGTCCGGGCAAATGGGGGGGGGGGGGGGGGGGAGGAAATTACACGAATGGTCGAGAGGGTAAAGTCGCTGACTTTACCACTCACTCAGCCCCTCACCACGTGGGTTCGAATCCCGGCAAGGTCATTCGGATTTTCATGTGAGGAAGCCTTCCAGCTGGCTTGCGGTATGTCGGTGGTTCTACCCGGATGCCTCCGTGCATTCGGGGTCTTCCTCCACCTGTAATTAGCTGGACGTCGCTATATGACTGAAATACTGTCGAAGCGGCGGTAAACTCAAATAGTCAAGTCATAGTCATAACAGGGGAATTTTTCTACTACATGTATGTATAATGTAGGCATTTTGTTGTATTTTACTCTTATTTAATTCGGTTTAATTGCATAAAAGAATAATAAAAACAATGATATAACATGTTTGGCTGGAAGCAGAGATGGAAGTACTGCCTTGATCAAATGTATCATATGCTGGGTAAGTTTAAATACATAAACTCTGTTTAGGTGTTTCCGGCCACAAAGTGATATGATCTTGGCAGGTGGGGCACGTGCTTTCAAAACTTTGATTAGTTTTCTTAGGTGTATAAGTTGTACTAATGTAATAAGCGGTAGTCAGGAAATCTATACGAACTTCAGTTAAATAACAATTAACGGGTAACTTTTGAATTAATATCAAATAGATTATTTTAGTAGATTTGTTTTGTTATTGATTTCAATGAGATTTGAATTTAATATATTGGAATTATTGCGGGAATAATATATACACTAGGTTATCCGCACGCCAATGCCGTGTCGTGACGACAACGTTATATCAGCTCATAGAAAATTTAGACATTCCCCAAAAGTCTATAAATAGCGCTGTTTGGTCGTGGATCCAGTGAAGAAACTAAGTCTTTGGTTGTACGAGAAAACGTTAAATATATATTATCTGAGAAGAGTAAGCACAGAGAATGAACAGTGGATATGTTCAATACTAGAAGTCTGTGTTGCTGATCTTAAAAAATGATCATTTACTAATATGACGTTTATCTTTGTATTTTTAAGTGTAAATATATATTTTGTCTCATGATCAAAGGACAGGTTCGTCCCCAAGGAAAATTCAAACATATATCAGCTTAATTTTTCTTGATTTATTGTTCATCTATTCATTTCATAATCATTTGAATGAAATGGTCGATGTAGACGCGAGGAAAATTATACATGTATATACATGTATATCAAGAATAGGTTGATCTTTCATTTAATCATCATCTACAAGCACAGCTAGAACTCAGCGGAACGTTTAATTATTTTCCGAGCATATTCACTTTACACTCTTAAACCTTCTTTCACAACACTTCACATACTTGTTGACTAATTCCATTAAGGGCCATAACTCTTTGGTCCATTTGACCAATTTTGACTGACTTGACTTGTTTGAGTTTACAGTCGCTCCGACAGCATTTCAGTCATTTAGTGACGTCAAGCTAATTACAGGTGGAGGAAGACCCCGAATGCACGGAGGCATCCGGGTAGAACCACCGACCTACCGCAAGCAAGCTGGAAGTCTTCCTCACATGAAAATCCGAATGACCCTGCCGGGATTCGAAAAAACGCGATGAGGGGCTGAGTGAGTGTTAAAGTCACAATTTTGTATCCTTTAAATAAAGCTGCAATGAAAAACCTTAACCTTGGTCGTATTAACTTCTAATCTATTAAACCATTTGTCATCAAACTTCACGTATTTGTTCACTACTACAAGGGCTACGGTCTGTGTCATTTAAATCTCAAGGTCACCTGGTTGGTAGAGTTCATCAAGGTGCATGCACATGTGAAGTTTGGAGGCTGTAGGAGGAAGGTCTTCCGTGTTATGGTTAAGGTTAAAGTTTTGTGACAGACAGACAGACAGACAGACAAATAAACAGACAGGCCTAAAGCGATCTTTCGATTTGGGGGCATAAAAATATGAACCAATGTCACATTTGGCCCTGCGAAGTTTTGAAGGGGATGCAAATGTGTGAGTTTATTATATTACGTCTTGTACGATTTACTTCCCTTGTTTCTGTTTCAGCGTTTACTTGAGAGACAGATATAGTGCTGCCACACTGCCGTAGGCATGTGGCATGATACCACACCAAGTCTCATTATCCTGAAACCGGACAAACCAGTCCTTAAACTACACTTATATATATGCTGAGCGCCAAGGAAGGGGAATGAACCAGTACTATTTTTTTCACAATGTTTAACCAATTACGGAACGTGTTTACTGTTCATAAATAAAAAAGGGTCAAATTTCGATGATTCGTTCCGACATTTTATTGACTACAGTACATGAATTTAAATACATAAGCATGAAATAAGTGTCTGCTAAATCACGTTAACTAGAACAAAACTTGGCCACTGCTAATAATTTGATTTACACAGGAGAGGTAAAACCAACTGTTTACCAAATAATGCAGAAGGTATTGGTAGTCCTTGTTTTAAAGCAGCTCATTCACAGATGATCGGAAAATGTAAATGTAATCATTCATTGGACGGGACGCAAAAATAGAAATTCTAAACAAAAAGGTTTTATAGTTCTAAATATAGGGTCAATACCGTTCGTAACACTATTGCCTGTTTTTCTTACAATCACAGAATGTTGTGTCTGTAGATGGATATTGATAGATGTAAAATACACACATAAGTTAAATATCAAATTATAAGGTAAAAAGGGTGTGTTTTGGGGAAACGGTCGCAAAAAAGAAGGTAAGGTTAGGAGTAAGTTAGTCAATGACCAGCTGTGATTGAGCTGCTCTAAGATAGGCAATACATCAAATCAATATTTTTGTTAATTATTATATCAATATACATGTATCTATTAAATCATTAAAAAAAACTATATCCGAAAGTATTCAATGTACTTTTCATAGCTCCGTACCAGACATTGCAAGGCTTATCTTGATTTATAAGATGTAAGAAATTACAAATGACCAGTTTAAAAAATATACCGTCCATAGCAGAAATTAAAAAACAAAAAAACAAAAAAAAAAAACAAAAAAACATACTTAGGTTTTTTAAAAATTTATTTTCAATCCCCTTTACTTCGAATATTAATATAATTTATTCATTTTGCCTTAAATCTTACCGGAATAATGGAAAACAATATATCATCAGCAAATAAAAGCGAATATGATGATAACAGCTGTATATCAATTACTGTTTTTTTTTAATCTTTTACAGAATAAAATAAAAAATGGTAAATATAAAGGCATTCCGTTTTTAAACAAAAATGTGACATTTAAGATACACCAAAGTAATCAGATTGTAGAGTACCTTTCACACAAAATTTTACATTTTGATAAATGGCTTTTACAATCTTGACCATCGTACATCTTATTTCGGATTGTTTGATTCTAATCCACATTGCATCATGCATTACAGTATCAAAGACGTTCTCATTATCATTAAAAGTACAATATAGTTTAGATTTATTAGCAATGACCTTTTGAATAATAGAATAAAAAATTAATATAAAATCGGTCGTAGTATGTTCATCACTAAAAAATTGGCATTGACAAGTTTTATCAAAATGTTCATACTTAAAATATATAAAGTAAATGACAAGATTTATTAGAAAATGATCTGAAAAATCAGTCAAATTTAATTACATGTTTGTTTAAGCTACCTATTAAAGAAAAAGCACAATATAAGGCGTAATAAAAAGGTTAATTTGTAATCGCAATAATTTTTATCGACCCTTATTTTTTTTCTTAGCAATCAGGAACGCTGAGTTTAGTTATATCCTCTAAAAAAAACTAAGGAAAAAAAAAAAAGAAAAAGTAAGAAAATAGGGGAAAAAATTGCTGACCTACCGGCCCTTACGGAAGCATAGAGGGGACATGTGAAACAATTTATAAATTATCTCGTGGTAACGAGATAATATAAAAAACGAAAAAAAAAAATTATCTTGCGGCCACGAGATAATAATAAAGATCTCAAGACACAGATGCTGTCTAATTTTCATGCTTCTAGCTCATCAGGAGCCTTTGTAATACGAAATTATGTTTAATGAAAAAAATTCGAATCTCGATTTTGACATAAAATCTCGAACTTTTGGAATTTTGAAAAGTTAAGTAAATATGCACATCTACATCCTAAAGTACACTTTCTGTAAAAATATCAGGACGCCCTTGACTAGACATGATTGCTGCAGAGCGCGAACCAAATTTGGTGCCAGTTTTCAACTGTGACGTCACCTGACGTCATATGAAGATGAAAATTGTTGCATTCGATAGGGCCAAAGTCACTCCGATTACTGTTAAAGGATTATGTTCACTAAGTGGTAAAATGGACTAAACTTTTCGGAAAAATTAAAATGCATTTCAGAAGTATTTTTCGATCTTTAACATACACAACAAACCTTAAATCACCGAAAACGGATATAATCAGTATTTATCATTTGTCAGGTTGAACAAAATATTTGCTTGAAAATACCTGTTGAAATCCACTGAACCGTAATTTATACGCGTTTTATACGAAATATTGGATGATGTCATCATTTGATACGATAAATTCAATGTGGCCGCATGCTTCGACAAACAAGACACTTTCCATATGTATACCTAAATGAAAATCTTTATTCTGTAAATATTTCTTTTCTGTCGAAGCATGCGGCCAATATGAATTTCAACAAAATATGATCAGAGACGCATAACGGCTCTTTGCTTTATCTTCACCGGTTTATAAAGAAGATGATATAGATGTACTTTAACGATTTTATTTTCGCTCATCTTTTATTATGTAAACATTATCATTGTATTTTAAATGTTTCTCTGAAAATTTCGACATATTTAACTTATGTAAGATCATAGAAACATGGTAATCGATGACAAAAAGGGTCGAAACAGCAGAGGATATTTTTGACTATACACCGTTTCATCAAATGATCAAAGTACACGGATACTAAAGTTTTTTGCCGATTGCGCTGTTGATATTTAACCAAATTATTTTCCATGACTTACATGCTTTCTTATAAATATTTACGTAAGTATGATTCTCATAATTTATTTTTATATTTAAATACTGTAAAGAAGCGTTACGCACCGCGGAAAAATATTCAATTTATTTATTTTAATAGCTTCACGAAAGCATCGCACATATTTCAAACATTATGTGTGTATAAACTCATTGTATACATCAACACATAAAGGCATGTTCATTGTGTACTCGATTCTATTCTTAGATGTGTACATGTATTTACAAAAGTTGGGTAGATAACATTGATTTTCATAGTGTACACGGTGGTTTATTTGAGTCGTTGATGATGACATTATATCGTGTCTTTAACTTAAAGGTATCAATAATTCATAGAAATAGAAACACCCGAAACAAACATGCGGCTGGGTTATTGGCAACCTGTTTTAATTTGAACCTCAAGATAAATGATCAATGAAATTCTGGCTCCTATGTCGTGGCTATGAATAAATTGACCAATAGCAAGCTGCGTTCTATGTTTACCATATTGTACGGTGGTATAGAGATGACATGCGCTTCCTTTTTATGTCGAGGGAACGACTTAATATCTCGAGGAAACGAAACAAGGGTTAATGACGTTACGTACACGGCAAATGACCAATCAGAAGTGAGAATTTTGCAGTATAATAAATTGTTTTATACCATCATTTTATTGTTAAAAATCAAATTCTGATTTTACACCCACTTAAGTTAAACGTGATGATGCACGTAGTTTTCTAATTTCATTTTTTTTCTAAGAGTATGTCTGTTAAATACTATGTATTTCTTATTAAACGTTTAACAAATATTTCATATTTTTCCAGTATTATTTTCAGTAAAATTCTTTCCATCATTGCATATTTTCTTTTATCACGTTTTATTGTCTATATTTTTGAAATGTTGATTTTAATTTTTATTAATATTTTCTAATTAAACCATTTTGTATTTCTACATTATACTTATTTCCTAAGGTAATACGTTTCTTCCCCTAATATCATGTCTTTTTTTTCTTAAATTGTATGTATCCACATTTATATTTTCTCATATAATTTCCTTTTCAATTAGGGACTTCGGATTTTTCATGTGAGGAAGACTTCCAGCTGGCTTGCGGTAGGTCGGTGGTTCTACCTGGGTACCTCTGTGTACTCGGGGTCTTCCTCAACCTGTAATTAGCTGGACGTCGCTATATAATTGGAATACTATCGCAGCGACGGTAAACCCCAATACAACAACAACAACAACATGTTTAATTATTATAATTATATCTCTTTCCAAGCAATTTTCGAAGCCCCTCGTTATAAGGTCTGTAGAACTTCGCCAATAATGCTCGTGTTGAGTTGAGCATGCCCCCTACTGATCGCTGGCTCTTTCTTCGCTCATTTCTTTTTCTTCTGTCGGCAAGGTCCCTTAATTCTTCTTCATTCACAGGGGCTATAAATTGAGAATTACATTCAGGTCATAACTGTAGAGCAAAATAATATTCACTTTAGATATCATCATCATCATCATCATCATCATCATCACAACCATCATCATTTGTGTCAACTTAGTAAATTATGTCGCTACGTAATTCCATTGCTTTTCACACGAAGTTTCATTCTCTTCTTTCACTAAGCTTCTCACCAATGCCCCCACCAGAGCCCCTGAGAGTGATTAATAAAAGTTGAGATAAGTTATTTCGTAATCTATGTAAAATAAAGTTAAATAATTTAGATTTGTACTTGGTGCTGACTTAATGTCTGGATAATCATCGTCGAACCCCATCCTTTTGCTCCTGACCAATGAAAGGACGCGTTACGTACTACTTGTTCGGATTTTGAAAGTCAACATTTACTTTTGTAACTTTAAAGAAGAGTTTTCAAAATACTGCGCGTGGTTTCATTGGTCAGTAAGTACCTGATTGGTATCCATAAAAACGAAGATTTACTAGTTGAATAACTCTGCGGTATATACGATAGTAATCACAGAATATTTACTATGGGTTCCGACGAAGCTGGATAAAATGCCTATTAAAGCCTAAATGTAGTATCATCTCTATGGCGTGACACCGCAGTGAGGCAGCACTATATCTGTCTTATGGAAAATCAAGTCCATAATAATTGAACTTCACCTTAATTAAACCCTTAACAAACAAAACTTCCATTATTTACAAAATAATTATGAAAACTGAAGAATACTTACCTAGCTCCAGAAAAGAATATATGTTCTTGAGATAATCATATGTATGTGTGCTGAAATCTTCCAGCTTGATGACCATAACTTGATCAAGTGGAAAAACGCGCAGATAATCTCCCAGATGCACGTGATAAATACCAATCCTAATACGCATCTGAAGTGCAAGACATATCGAAATAGATCTGAAGTACAATAGACATGTTTACAGACATCTGAAGTTCAGAAGCACGATAGACATGTTGAGAAACATCTGAAGTATGGTACAAATGTTGATAGACATCTGAAGTACGACAGACATATTGAGAGACATCTGAATTCTGAAGTACGATAGACATGTTGAGAAACATCTGAAGTACGATAGACATGTTGAGAAACATCTGAAGTTCAGAAGTACGATAGACATGTTGAGAAACATCTGAAGTACGATAGACATATTTAGAGACATCTGAAGTTCAGAAGTACGATAGACATGTTGAGAAACAAAAGCAAATATTAAAATAATAAATTTGAAAATTAATAAGAAATTAAAAGTGATATAAATAGCGTTGTGTTGAAATATAGTTATTTGAAGTGTTACCTGAAATATAATAAACATATTGCGATACATTTTTTCTTTTTGGAACGGCCAGTGATATATATATATATATAGAACATATTCCATATCTGATCCCATTCTGCCACCCTATTCAAGTCTCACAGACAAAATTCAATAAACAACCGGCAGTTGGAGAGAAGTTGGGCCGAAATCAATTTAACTAACACTTTAGTAACTAAACAGAAAGTGCACTCTTTTGTAGTAATGATATATTTTTCGCTTTTGACCTAGTTACAGATGATGACGCATCGATATTTGAACGATCTTAATATGTAGAAAATGCTTATTCTTATGAAAAAATATTATGCAATATTGCTTGT
>CM037793.1:20814320-20864320 GCA_021229015.1 Solen grandis
TTTCATTTTCAAAAGTGTTAATCCTTGTGATGAGACAAACAATCTGTGCAAGTTTCAAAAGAATCACATGAAAAGTAGACTTTATCGCATAAACAAGAAAACATAAATGAAGAAGAAAATGTGTCTAATGCCCTATCAGGATATGGTCAGAACCAAATATTTGCTGGAATTTTTTAAAGTTCACATAATGATGTACATTTGTACAAAGTTTCATGATGATGTGAAGTTACCTTTACAGAAAAAGTACATGACGTTACACATTCCCATCACACCCCTTAACATTCCGAGACCGGGTCGGAAGACATGAGGTACATGGCGATAAACCCACCCATCACACCCTTATCATTCTGAGACTGTATCGGACAAGACATTGTGTGAGGTACAGGGCGATACACCCTCCCATCACACCCCTTAACATTCCCTGACCGTGTTGGCCAAGACATGTTGGAGGTACAGGGTGATACATCTCAGACCGTGTTGGACAAGACATTTGTGAGGTACAGCGTGATACACCCTCCCATCACAACCTGCAACGTTCCGAGATGGTGTCATACATGACCGAACTTGTGAGGTATGGGGTGATACACGATCCCATCACACTGTTATGTAATACAGACCACAAACATTATAAACGGTTATGACTTGTCATTTTTTTAATTTATCTAATCAATTAGCAAACAATAAAAATACTTTTAACCCTTTCTGAGTCAATCATTAAATGATATTCTCTTCTTCAAAATTTCTACATCATGAAATCCTTTCAAATTGAATTACCCCTAAAACAGCCCGACTGGGAAAGGGTTAAGATGTTTAAGTTGGTTTTAAGATGGTCTGTGTGATCATGTGACATCAGTTAGTCCTGAAGAATGCTCCATGAAAGCTCTAGACCAAGCTCAAACATTGTCTCAGAAAGGTAACAAAGTGGCTGAGACAAGAAGCAACATCCATTCCAAAACAAATTCATTTCTTACTATTTTTTGGCTACATATGTGCCGCTGAGATTTTTCAAACTCACCCTATAAATTCTACTTGGTTTAAGAAAAGTATACATATTCATGTATAACTTTGTAAATTTTTTAAAGTTCACATAATGATGTACATTTGTACAAAGTTTCATGATGATATGAAGTTACCTTTACAGAAAAAGTAGCTTAAACACAGAGGTAAACCTGTGGCAGAATATCCAATTTTACCAAGTCACAGCCATAAAATTAAATAAATCCATATCATGATGTACATGTCATGTTTCAGAAATATGTAAAGTCATTTTCATAGAAAAAAAAGTTTAAAAACAAATGCAGAACAATCAATTTTACCATGTTCATCCAATCATGAAATAATGGCCACAGCAATAAATTTTCATAAATATTATAGATCATGTCATGATGTACATGTGTACCTAGTTAAATAAAGATGTATAGTCATAATATCTTAAATGCATAGGTAAAGTTGAGGAAGAACAATCAATTTCATGTTCATCCAACCGTGAAATACAGGTCACAGCAATAAATTTGAATAAATATTAGATCATATAATGATGTACATGTGTACCTAGTTTCATCAAGATGTGAAGTCATCTTCAAAGAAAAAAAGCTTAAACGCAAAGGTAAACCTGAGGAAGAACAATCAATTTCAGCATGTTCATCCAATCAAGTAATAATGGTCACAGCAATATTGCATAAATATTAGATATTTTTTAATGATGTAATGTGTACCTAGTTTTATCAAGATTTGAAGTCAACTTCATAGAAAAAAAGCTTATATCCAAAGGTAAACCCGAGGAAGAACAATCAATTTCAGAATGTTCACCCAACTGTGAAATATAGGTCACAGCATGAATTCACATAAATATTAAATAGATCATATCAAGATGTACATGTGTACCTAGTTTCATTAAGACGTGAAGCCATCTTCATAGAAAAAAAAATGCAAAGGTAAACCTGAGGTGTGACGGACGAACAGACGGACGGGAAAACGCACAAACCGAAAATCTATATGCCCCCCAACTGAGTTGGCAGGGCATAAAAATTCAAATGGTTTCTTTCCGAACAACATAGGGTGATTTTTTTTCATTGTCAATAGGGTTAATCCTTGTGATGAGACAAACAATCTGTGACAGTTTCAAAAGAATCGGACCAAAAATGCGGACTTTATCACGCAAACAAGAAAGAAGAGGGCCAAGATGGCACTCGATTTGCTCACCTGATTTCATCAAGAACATTAAGACCATGAGATGATGTTTATAAAACATGTTTTTTAAGCATTTTGGAATCAAAAGGATAAAAAGTATCTGTCCATTTTTCGCTATATAAGCCTATGGAGAAGATTTTTAAACTTGTGACGCCTAATGTGGAGCCTATTTTGGCCCAAGGGGCATGATATGAATAATCTTGAAAGGGGTCCACAAGATGATGCTAACATACCAAATTTTGTAGCCTCACACCTTATGGGTTGAGAGAAGAAGATTTTTAAAGTCTGTACTATATAAGCCTATGTCAAACTTGTGACCACCAGGGTAGGGCCAATATTGACCCCAAGGCCATAATTTTTACAATCCTGAGAGGTCCACTAAATGATACTACATACCAAATTTGATAGTCCTAGACCTTATGCTTTGAGAGAAGATTTTTAAAGTCTGTACTATAAAAGCCTATGCCAAACTTGTGAACCCTGGCGTCAGGGGCCAATTTTGACCCCAGGGCCATGATCTGAACAATCATGAAAGAGGTCCACTAGATGCTACATACCAACTTTGGTAGCTCTAGGCCTTATGGTTTGGTAGAAGATTTTTTTAAGATTTTCAGAATTTCCCCTTTTTGCTGCCATGGCAACCAGAATTCTACAAGGAAATCAATTCTTTGAACAACTTTGGTACAGCTTCGTTTCGTGCAAGGATCATTTCTACCAAGTTTCATAAAAATTGGCCAAGCAGTTTAGAAAGAGAAGATGTTTAAAGAAATTGTCGACGCCGGACGACGCACATTGGACTATCCCAAAAGCTCACCATTAGCAATTTTTGCTCAGGTGAGCTAAAAAGTTTAACGGATGGACAACGTAAACCATGAAATGAGGCATAAGCTCTTCTGGCCTTGGCCAGTAGAGCGAAAATGTCAAACATACGACTGAGTGTTCCTATTGTCATTTTTGTGCCTCATTTGCATAAGCAGGCAAACATCTTCATGGGCAATGCCAAATCTATCTCCATCTGACATGGCATTAGCAGCTTCACAATGACATGTTTCTGTACATTTAGTTAACTAAATGTACCTATATGCAGTTACATGTATGCAGTTCATTAACTGGAAAAACAACCTATTTTCAGGAATAATAATAAGTACATCCTTGCCATTAATTGAACCATTAACACAAACAATTTTGCTATAGATTTTCTGTATTGGCAAAAACAAGCTTTGACCTTTTGCGCAGAAAACATCCTTCATCCACACTTCAGCAGTTTCCCCATAGGTTTGCTTTAAATCAAAACTCTGCAATGGTGCAAACCAGTTTATCACAGCAAAGATGTGTTTTTTAACTGATGTACCAAAAAATAAAGTATGCACCATGAAGTACTGAATAGACCCAGGCGATACAGCTGCACTTGTTGCAAAATCTTCCCATCAGCATTAGTCCAACAAGCACTGATCAATGAAGACCTAGTGTACAGTGATTTTTGGCTTCCAAATACTTCTGTCCCAATTGCTACAGCTTTACACTTGAAAGCAGAGTATGGAAACATCATTTTCAGAAAACCTGGAATACATATATTTGTATGTTTGTTTCAGCACAGAGGCTTCAGATTCCAGCAATGTTACAATTTTACAGCTTTTTAAGTTGTATCCATCTATTTCTTGCCAACAGCAATCAGCAACAACAGTTGTTGGGTCAGACATTTTTCGGTACATGACACTGTTACTGAACAGAACACGATAACTTTTACAGTTGTCTGGAATTAACTTCTGAAAAACACTTGAAAATTCTGTCTGATATAATGATGGGTAATCCGCACATGAAATTGTTGCGTTTCTTAGGAACCTTTTCATTTTCCACTTCCACTAATTGAGAGTTATTTGGAAGTGAACCCAAATGACCATTGTACGTTAAAACTAAACAGCCAGAATGAATATAGGCCTTTTTTGGAGTTACACAGACTTTCCGTACAACATCTCAAATCCCTGGCAAAATCGAACAATTAATGTGTCAAATTGTTCAATATCCAAGGATCTTGAACACATATTCTGGAAGCTGAAACAAACAGATCCAATGTCCAGAAACTTTGTCAAGAAAACCATACAGCTAAAAAAAGTTTGTCCAATTCATCCACTGCTCTGCTGTGAACCCACCAAAACTAGATGCAATCTTACGTGGTACCTGAAACATGAATACTATCCACTTTTGTCTGGCTTTCAAGTAGATCAGAGGATGTCAAAATCTCCCTTTCAAGCCATATTTTCATAACATGCATTGCTGTTCCCAAGTACATATTGTGCATTGGGTCAATAATTGACATGTTTACAATATCCACATATTCAAGTTCACAAAGAACAGAATACCTTACACCAAATCTGGATTCCAGCTCATTCTTTTTAGTAATATATAGGGCTTGTCTTACTTTTTCCACATCACGCATATGTGAGTGATGTTGTCTTTTTTCCCATAGATCTCTTTCAAAACCAGAAAAATCCTTCTCACCAACTCCTCCCGAAAACTCTTTTTTGCACTTTGAACATCCCAATCTTGCATTATGACCGAGAAATCCGCATAATTTACGTGATGCTGGAATGTGACAGCCAATGCATATCAGACAGGCCTTGAAGATCTTTTCCTTTTTTTGTTGGAAGGAAGTTAACAAGAAGCCATTATTCCAGGCACACTGAAGCTCGTCAACTTTTGGTGAAGAAATGTATTTGTTGGTGTTCCTTTTTAATATCTGGAATGACTCCTATGAGAATGACATTTTTCAATTTGAATCGTTCTTCTTTCGGAAGATTTACTACAACAGCATATAACACGCCAACTGAGCACTTCACATGTTCAAATGGCCTGAATTCAGACCTTTCCTCTTCTTGACTGAATACTTCATCAAAGGCTGTCTCTGTGTACATAAATTCACATTCATCCAAATCATCAAGATCAATTCCATCGTTTTCATCAAGATTTTCCGTTATCTTTATTTGGATTAGTTTTCTTAATTTATTTGAAGAATTTTGTTCATCATCAGAATTTTGGTAATTAATGTCAATCCCCTCCTCAAAGTTTATAACAGCTGCTGGTTGGAAACGTCCAGTAATGTTACTTTCACTTTGGTTACATGTCCATATTCCATCAACAAAATACTGCAACTTGTGATTTAAATACTGCCTTGGTTGGAATAATTTCTTGCAGCCTGAACAAAATTTTCTTTTCAGCTTGTTGCGCAGCCCTTGATGTAGCTTGGACAGATTTTCTGCCATATTTTCATTGAATTATGACTTTTTCAAGCAGGTTGAGTGCAGCTTTAGCAGTTTGCTTACTATCATCTAGTTGACGTTTAAATGATTTTGCAAGAAATAAAGTGTTGTTGGCATATTTCATTGCCTTTTCAGTCTTCTTCTCAAGATCAGTCTCTTTTTTGGGGGCATGACTCAACACATCTACAAATTTCAAATATTTTTTAGACGTAGCAGAGGGTCTCACTTTCTCATTTGTTTCAAGCCAGTTTGAAATTGTCCTCAGTTCATTTGCTTGTATACATTGCATGTCAAAGTTATTGTCACTTTCAGTTTGAGCACTGGTTTCATGGTCTGTCCACTGGTCAGTTGAGCTGCAATCAAAACAGGACCACCCATTTTCAGAACTGCTGTCAACAGTGGCTTTCAATTTAAATAATTTTTTCCTTTGTCTTTGTTGGGCTCGTCTATGGTGCCGTGCTCTCTTTTTTTGTTCCAACGTATGCCTCATGACTGTGCTGAAAAAAAGCATATATAAGTGAATGTATAGTATATTATGATATAATATGAGAAGGTATCTGTGATTCTGAACCTTATGACAATTTTTCTAATTCAAAAATAAACAAATATTACTATTCACAATTTGGAAATTATTAATAACAAGTTTTTTTTTAAATATTATTTTGGAGATGTCTTCACAGAGATCAGAAGGTGCAATGTGGTTTAGCTATATCAGCTACTCAAATCTAGGATTATGGATATTTGACCTATGGTCACTTTATGCCAAACCCTGTGTGTGCAGGGGCTATAAACTTATAACTATGATTTTCCTGGGTAGATCTACAACCAGTACTCTGCCCCTTGTGGGGATCAAACTCCTCTAGAATGACAGTACAGCGCTCTACCAATGGAACTAGCTGGGTGACTAAAGCATGAACATCAGTGGTTCTTCTCTTTGAAGAAACTGAAAACAACCTTTTCATTTTGTTAACCTGTTTCAATAAAAGCATATTTCTAGATTTTTTATGTTTACAACCAATAGTTTTATTCTGCAAATCAACACCATCTGCATTTTTAACCCGTTCCTCATAGACGCGGGTTTTGACGGGTCTAAAATTTACGACTTTTGAATACATTGCTCATTATGAGCAATGTCTCATTTTCTCACAATATTTTCCACTTTTACCGAAACTTGAAGTATTATTTGTCCCTGGTTTGTATACTTTTCGCTAAATGCTTACAAATGCGAAGACCCTCAAAACTGCATACAGGGTTTGACACTAACTTTTTTAGCTAGGGCAACGGAACACCTGCTTTAAAATTAAAGAGTCCCTTCTCAGGGATGGCGAAATCCATTGTCTGAGTTGTCCGAGTCGTACATTTGCCGGTACGGACAAGTAAATTTTCATCACTGTTGACTTGTCCGTGGACAACCAAAAATTCGAAACCGTAGCAAAAATTAAAATTCAAAACTCTAAACTGCAGCACTTCAACTGTTAAGATATCCCTGACGTGCATTTGTCGAATAAAGTTTAATTTTCAGCATCTTACAAGATGATCTGCATATTAAACCACTCCCTTTTGACTGGTTTTGTTTCAGATTTGTGTTGATTATCAAAGACTCATTGGATTAGCAATTGTGTTTTTTGTTTACATATTTTTACATCTTTGTGTTGTTTACATTCTCAAAGTCAGCACTTTAACACACAGTCTTTAATCGGTAAGTTCCTTGTCAAATGGATCGATTCCTTATTAAAAATCTTCTCAAACAAGAAAAGGGGAAGAATATCCCGATCAAACCCCAAAGAAAACAATAAAAGACTAAGAATAAAAATATGATAAAACAAAGTCTTAAAGATAATTTTAAGAATCATGCCTTAAAGACATCCCATGACTTAGAGGCGATGATGAGGGCTCAACTTTGACGGCAATAACAGATGCATAAGACAATTCTGCAGTGTTAAACAGTTTGATTGTTTAATCAGTAAAAAATGTTTTAAATTTCAGTGTTAAGGTTGTTAATATAATGTTTTTTACATGCCTAAATTAATTATTGAGAGTAGTAATAAAATTTCAATTATTTCCATATTTTATACCAATAGTTTTTCAAAAATACGGACAAGTAGTGTTTTGCTACGGACAAGTGAAATTTGAATTTTGGTTGTCCGTGGACACAAGTAAAGTAAAATGAGATTTCGCCACCCCTGCCTTCTGAATCTTAGGAGTTCCCGTCATGTCTTTCAGATATATGATGGCTTTATTCACATAACAATTGATTAAAAAGTTATGGTTACTAAAAAGAGAGTTTTATGAAGATGAGTACATAGCTTTTCAACAAATGTGGCTGTTCAAGTTAGTTTTAATTGGAAAAGTAAGTGTCCAAACAGAATATCTGGCATATCAATTCTTGAGTCCCTTCACAATTTTTGGTGTCCTTGGGATCTGGGATCCCGGGACACTGTTAGTGTCGATCCCTGGCATATCAGGACAAAGGTTATGTCATGTGACGGAGGCACCAATACTGTGGCAACTCTATACAAGTTCATCATATTACACAAAGTCTTTTGAAAACCACATGTTCTAAAACAAGAACAAAAAATATTTTTTACATAAATCTATAAAAGTTAAATTTGATACCATTTTGTTATAGATTTGAGTTTAAAAAATTATTATACTGCCAATTTTTGTTTTGTTAAACTTACACAGAAAATATAGTAAATCGATTTGCTTGTACTCCTGCATGTTCCAGATTTAAACTACGAAGCTTGTACGGAAATTATTGAGACTTGGTTGATTTTTCAAAAAATAAGTAACGCTCAACTTTCAATAAACATTAATTAATATCTGATGGAAATAAACAAATATAACAAAATACAGACAGTAAAACTATAATTAATGTTTAGATGCTGTTGGGTTACCTGGAGCACGCCACAAAAATTGGAAAGTACAGAAGTACCTGCGGTGCATATGTGTAAAAATAATGTAGAAAAGCAGAAAGACGTTATTTTAATTGACATCATGGTAACGATTCGATGTTGACATCACTCTGGTGAAGTTTGAAATAATTTGCCTAATAAATACGCAAGACACAGGCCTTTATCAGGAGTTAGTGAAAACAAAATCGCAGCCTAAATTTGGATTTTGACTTCAAAGTGGAGCAACAGCTATCATAACAGTTTTTGTTGAATGGGGAAAGTCATAAGTTGGAAGAAAGACACAGCTCTAGAATATTTGTTGCACAGGTAATTTTCGACTTGACTTGACTTTATGAGTTTACCGTCGTTTCGACAGTATTTCAGTCATAAAGTGACGTCAAGCTATTTACAAGTGGAGGAAGACCCCGAATGCACGGAGGCACTTGGGTAGAACCACCGACCTACCGCAAGCCAGTTGGAAGGCTTCCTCACATGAAAATCCGAATGACCCTGCGGGGATTCGAACCAACGCGGTGAGGGGCTGGGTGAGTGTTAAAGTCAACGACTTTACCCTCTCGGCTACGGAGCCCCCCCTCTCCCCCCTAAATTTTTGAAGATCCAACTCTTCAATCAAGCTCTAAAGTAGACAGGAGAAGAATAATTTTAACAAATAAAATTCCAACAGGCAGTATTGTTTTCCTCATTTATCCTCTTATTTAATTCAGTGGATGAAAATTAAGCAATATTAAGTGCAACCTTTATTGCAATGAATTTTGTTTATTGTTGTACATTAGTTGGGTGCAGAAGTAAATGAAGTATTTTTGGTTTGACGGTGTTTACTTCCAAAAACAGAATTACCTCAAACCAAGCTTAAATTGTGCTGAATCAATGTAACGTCATGACCAAGACGTCGCCGAGATCCGGATAAAGCCAGATAATGTAATTCAAATGGGTGCTGAAACTATATGGTCATCATTAAGAAATATATATTTTGTATACAGATAGTAATTATGTTGGGCTGTTTTGTGGTGTAACTCTGTATTACGTTAAGTTCTTTAAATATTCATGTTGTCTCAATAATTTCTGAACAACCCTTGTATAGCAAGTTCAGGTATTTTAATAAAAATAGCAATGGTAATAATAACCATAAAGTGGCACGCAAACTATCAATTCCAGCAGTCGAGGTGGTTTTGACCCCGGATGTTGCTTTTGTAACACCCAAGGTAAACCGTAATCATTTTTCCTGTTCGGGGACACATAGCCTAAAATGTATTGGTGTGCCGTAAAACACAAATAAACAAACTTTTTCAGGTCACTGGCAACCCTGAATAGACAAGCTAAATTAATGTGTTTGCTTTGCTTTTATAGTAAACAATGGATCCAAATTACTGCTTACCGAATTATATAGTGGCACTTGTATCTGAATCCAATTGAACAACTACATTGTCTGTTACACAGCTTTCTTCACAATCAGATCTTTAAATACAAACAGTTACACAGAATTAAAATTATGAATGTAGTACTGCACATAACATATTTATTTATTCATACCATATCAATGAATCTGGAATATGTTACATAATATAATTTCATTTTGCGATCAAAAGTTTGAACATTTTTTATGACACGTTGTAAAGTAAATTTAATTCAAGGCAAATCATTATGCACATGCGTATGTATGCACAGTGTAACGCCATTTTCACAGTATTTGACACACTTTCTTGCCATTTTCGACCATAATTCACGTTCAATAGATCCTGAATTGTGTGTTAGTTTCAGGCGGAATGAAATCATGGATATATTTATAGATTCTTAAATTAAAACAAATAACAATCAATAAATAAATTAAAGTAGGATGCACCTTACAAGTATGCTCTAAAAAATTGCCCGAAACTGAACTGGTAAAGGAAAACTTTTATTTAACAGACAAAAGTTTTGCCTGACGAATGGCCATAAAGTACCCGACACTCTTGTGAAAGAAGAACCTGTGGTCTCAGTCACTGTGAATATGGGTCGTATGGTTTATGAATCCCAATCCCAATGTCACAGTCCGACATTTTGGTACTACAAGTTTGAGAGAATCACTCTGAGATCGCAACTGTCTTTTTGGCTGGTAGATTTCCAACATTGTCTTGATATAAGTTGGTGCTTCATTGTGCAGTGCCTTGTAGGTTAGAGTGAGAATTTTGTATTGAATCCTACTTTGTACAGGAAGCCAGTGAAGTTCTTTCAAAACAGGGGTTATATGTCATATCGAGAGGTTTTTGTTATCAGCCGAGCAGCTGTATTCTGCACATTTTGTAACTTGTTTAAAATGCTCTTTGGTGTTCTCTGTTCCCTGCAGAAGAGAGTTACAGTAGTCCATTTTCGAGGCTACAAGGGAATTCACTAGAACCTTTGTTGCATCATCTGTTAGATATTTTCTGATGTGACCAATTTGGCGTATCTGCCCATAACACGGCCTGCTGACCGCAATGACATGTTGATCCATACTCATGTTGGAGTCCAACATTGAACCAAGGTTTCTGACAGATGGAGATTGGACGATCACAGAATCCCCAACTTTGACAGATATATCTTTTACAAGTGCAGCATTCCGGTTTGAACTAAATACAATAACCTCAGTCTTTTCTGCATTTAATTTCAGCATATTGCAGTTCATCCACGACTCAATCTCTTGGAGACAGTTTTCAACTCGGGCTATTGTTACAGTTTTATTTGCTTTATCGATAGGTTTGAAAGAAATGTACAACTGGGAATCATCAGCATAGAAATGATGTTCGAGCCCATGTTTCCTACAAATGTCACCAATGGGTTTTGTGTACATTGTGTAAAATTTTGGACCAAGTACTGATCCCTGTGGAACACTGAAACTCATATGAACAGGTTTTGACAGTTTTCCATCGATACACACTGTTTGTGAACGACCAGATAGATATGACCTCACCCAGGAAAGAGGTTTGTCTGCAATCCCAAAGTCATTCTCCAGTCGGTTTCATAGTGTTGCATGGTCAATCGTATCGAAGGCTGCTGACAAATCCAGAAGTACAAGGATTGTAACATTATTCTGATCGAGGGAATGAAGGATATCATTTTGTACTTTTACTAAGGCAGTTTCAGTTGAATGAAATTTTCTATATGCCGATTGGTTTTCTTCATGTAGGTTGTTTTGAACTAAATGTTCTTCAAGTCGAGCGCTCACCACTTTTTCAAGCACTTTGGACACAAATGGTAAGTTTGAGACAGGTCTGTAGTTCTTGAATGTGTTTTTATCTAGGTTCGGTTTTTTTATCAGTGGTTAACACGAGAAGTTTTAAAAGGCACTGGTACATGAGATGTGTCCAATGACATATTGATAATTTTTGTCAAAACTGGCAGAAGTTCATTAAGGCAGGATTTCAAAAGCCAGGTTGGAATAGGATCTAGTTCACAGGATTTGTTTGGCGAGTTGTTTATTATCTTTTGTACCTCCTCCTCTGATGCTTGATTGAAAACTTTCAATTTACTCAAAATTAATTGGAATTATTTTGTTTTTGAGCTTTTATATAATTTCTGATGTTTTCAACTTTACTTATGAAGAAATCACTGAACTTCTGAGCAAGTTCTTCAGAGGATTTACTGGCTGGATGGACAATTTCACTAGGACCTTCAAGGAGGTGTTTTGTAAGTTTGAACAGACTCTTCTGGTCATGTCCACATGATGAAACTTTTTCAGAGTAATAATCAACCCTAGCTTTTGTTAACATTTTGTTAACTGTTGCACATTGATTCCGATAGATTTGATAGTCAATTGATAATTTGGTTTTCCTCCATTTCCGCTCTAAGTTACGTTTAGTGTGTTTGGCTTCATGGAGTTCCTCAGTGAACCAAAGGCAGGTGGGTCGTAGCGTTATAGTCTTCTTGTGTAGTGGAGCATGCTTTTCGACCAATGCAGATAATTCATTATTATAGGCAAAAACTAATTCTTCTGTGTCTTGGCACTGGTCAATGTTACAAAAAAGGTTTGATGTTTTAATGTCTGCTTTGAAGGATTCAATATCAACAGATCTAAGTTTTCGGTATGCAACTGTTTTTCTTATTGGTGCTGGCTTTTCTGTTTTGGCATTGAAAATAATTGCATAGTGGTCTTTCGCTATTTTGCCTGTGCTATCGGACAATCCTGGATCTGTTACTAATATCCCAGTGATTGTTTTGTCGACCTCTCTGGTAATAAGTACATCTAGAATGTGACCACGCACATGTGTGGGCTCTTTAACATGTTGCAACATACCAAATGACTGCAATGTACTGTATCATGGTATCAAGGTCACTGGGGCTGTCAAGATGGAAGTTTAAGTCTCCAGTTATGATGAAGTTTTTATCTATTGTTGCATATTTAGATAAATATTTGGGCCATTCTTCTTCAAGAAACACACTCGATTTCAAACCATTTGCTTTAGATGGTGGTGGTCTGTAAATAACAGTTATTCTCAGTGAGTAATCTTTTATCGTTGCATTACAATCTAAATGTTCAAAAGTGGAAAACGCGTTATCACTGATTGAAGATATGATCTTAATGTCTATGTTACTTTTATGAATCAGGGCAACCCCTCCCCAACGCCTTCTGCCATTTCTGGGGACTTGTTTAGTTTTGTGACCTTCTGGTAGCAGTTCACCAATACAAGCTTTATCTTTTGAAGATCCTAGCCAAGTTTCTGTCACTGCAACAAGATCTAAGTCATTTGAGGAAATAAAGTCATTAAGAGCCAAGGATTTGGTTTTGATTGAACGAGGATTTATGCAACAATTTTTTATATTTTTCTGACCCTTAGTGATTGTTTGAGATTCAAATTGTATTCTTTTGTTACAGTTCCAAGACTTGTCTAACTCTCCCCTACTTTTTGACAGATTGTTTGTTTCCCTATTTGAAGTGAGAACACTGTAAATCGCTATAAATCCAAGTTTTTGTCAGAGCAAAATTTCTGCAGCCTACACCTGGCGCTTTGTCTTATTTTTAATGTTTGCCGTATTCGAATGCACGGCTAAATTCCATCGTTTTTTTATGGATTTTTGATGAAGCTCCTTTGGAAAATAACTATTTCAGTGGCTTTGGTATATGTATCAAATGGTCTTATTAATGTAACTTTATGTTTCAAAGATAATTTTGATAACAAATACTGACACTATTGAGAAAGTTATACCTGATTCACTGCAGCAGTTCGTGTTTTATCCCGCGGGGGGGGGGGGGGGGGGGGATTCCAGTCGCAGACTTGTAGGCGGGATTTTTGTTTCGCGCCTTCCAACTTGAAACAAAATGGCGAGCGGTAGTGAATCGGACTCCGATTTCAGTGACTTCGAATCCGTTTCTCAGCCGGAGTCTCTTATAAAAAGGGCTGGCATAGAGATAACAGTTCGACCACGCTCTAATGATGCCAAGGCACTGAAGAAAGCAAAACATCGAACAACAGACACTGAACGTGAAACGGTTGAGTCACAGCCACAAGCGAAGATCCTGGACTATTGGGTTCTCGACAGCATAAGAAGTTATTGCAAGAAAAATGATCAAAACGATCCCTCACTTTTTAACAGATATATCATCAAATGCACATAATCTTCCCTTCAAATGTAATAAATTTTCAATGGTAATTAAAAACAAAATAAAAAATAGCTGCCCATATCCAACAACAGTCAGACTTATTATTTCCAAAATGGCGTCTGGAGTTCTTGACAATGAACTGAAAATGAGTCTGCTATGAGTATGGTGCACATATAGAGACAAAATCTATTAACAACAGTTGCATTGAAGTTCTGTGTTCTTCATCATAGAACAGATTGATTTGTAAAATATAAGATGATCCAGATAAAAGGGGTTTCTTTGATCCAGATGAGAACAAGAAACACTGTCACACTCAAAGTGTCCATGTTATTGTAGAGTGCCCTTCGTGTATTGTAACTGGGAGTATTATAGCAATTTATCTTAACTGTATGTTCTTTCAAATAGAGAGTCCATGCAATTTTGGAGGTATTTGGTCAATTTTGGGTATAAAAACCCTATACAAAGGATAATATGGCATGCTGAATTACGATTATCAAGTACTATTTTACTATCATATTAATAACAGCTATGGCTCTAAATGTTTTGAAATGATTTATAATCAAACATAAACTATTTTAAAAACATATGTTGATTTACATAAATCAGTGATCATCTGCTTGCTGAGTATAATCGGTAGATTTAACAAGTGGTTTAAAAAATCATAGAAAGGAGCATTAGTGAAAATGGTAGAAAAACGGTACCTCTTTATCAAAAGAATATTTTTATTCTTTTTCCAAACATTTTCAATAAAAAAAGTTCAGAAACAAGGATCTATCAATTTTGTTTACTGTTGATGATTTCTCGGTAAAATTATGTCACACATGACGTCAAATATTGCATTTGTGTAAATAGCCCGAGAATACCACTAGTGCGAGAACTCCATATTTGAGGATATGTATGTTCTAAGTAGATAAGTACACACTCATTAATTCTAAGGATCATTATAAATATCCAGCAACTTGCTTCGAATGCTAGGCGAAAATGGAAAAAAAAGTATCAAATGGTTAAATAACCTACATATATTGGGGCAACAAAGTCAAATTTGTTATTTCATCATAATTATATTTAAATTAAATACAAGCAGTTGTAAACTAACAATCATGTGTCGCTTGTTAGTGTCTATAAATATAGGCATAGTCCTGCCTCCAGTCACAATATATACATGCTTTAAAAAAACAACACTGACAACAACAACAAGCAGAATTTAAAAAAATCCCTCTAAGAATATCTCAAAATTCATCAATGCGGTTTTATATCCTATTTTTTTCTGTATAGGTAAAATTGTTTGTATGTATGTTTATTTCAAAGGTGGCAGTGCCCTGGCCCAGTGCAGGGTGTACAATTTGCCAGAAAAAAAAGTGAAATGATTAACCTTTTTGTATTTTTTGTAGATGTCACTACCCAGTGAAAATTGTTTATTTACTTTGTTCATAAGTTGGTGCAAAAGTCAGATGGGGGTTGGCGTTTGCTTACACATCTCTCTTACCCACAGGGCTCCAGCATAAACGATGGTATTCAAGCTCAATATTGCTCCGTGCAATACATATCATTTGATTATGTTACAAATATTATCCATGGTTTAGGTCAAGGGGCTTTAATTGCTAAACGGGATTTAAAGTCAGCTTACCGCCTATCCCCATCCGCAAAGAGGATTTCCCTTTACTGGGCTTTAAAGTGGGCAGCGATTTCTATATTGATAAATTCTTACCAATGGGTCTTAGCCAGAGCGCCTCCCTTTTCGAGAAATTTTCATGCTTTCTGCATTGGCTCGTGGCAAAACGTGCAAAGTTAGATACAATTGCTCACTTGCTGGGCCGGTCCTAGTAACTCTGACAATTGTAGATTTTTGGTTGACATGTTTGAGTCTACCTGTAAGGAACTGGGCGTCCCTATTGCTGAAGAAAAATCAGTCAACCCTACAACTATCATGACCTAACTGGGGCTAGAAATTAACACTCATGAGATGTCTGTCCGAGTGCCATTTAATAAGGTTCTGGAATTGAAATAAAAATTTAATTTAAATACGCTGTTAGAGTATTAAGAAACGGACTCTTTCTTATTTTTTAATGTCATGTTTTTTTTTTCAACAAATTTTAGCAAATAGTGATGTTCTACCATAAGCTCAATCTCTAAAAGAAGCATGGTGACCCTCTTTTTTTAATTCATATATCTTTAAGTTAAAGCCTAAAGTACTTATATGCATTTTTTTTAGAAAAATCTGTCCGTTAGAAAGAAAAAAAACGCTCAAACGCCTTTAAATTTACAATATTGCTGAAGACGTAAAAGAAACTGCAGAATTACCTTTTCGAGCACATAATCGAATCATGGGACACTGGTAAATTTCATAGACTCATTTCATAGCCAAATAGTAAATTTCATAGCCAACTGACCATTTCACCAGGGGGATCGGAAATTCCCGGTATAATTCGCGGATTTAAACTGACCAATCAGTGACTGGGAGAAATTCTCAAATGTATGTTTATTTTCCATTGAACACTGTGTGAAATTGTGCACCAACAGGTTGATTAGGTGATATCTCGTTGATTTACGTAGGTTTACGTCTCTTTTCGGAGAGAAATGGTCTATTATAACTGCATAGGTTCTACTGTACACTCAAAAGAATTTCTAAACGTCCACCTAGATTTGTCATATTTTTATAGAAATTGGGTGTACAGTTTACAACTTTTATTTTAGGGTGTCTCTTTTACTGTCAACATCTCAACAGTCAAACAATTGCGTAAAATGTACACCTAAAATATTGTACCACGTTATAACTTATACATTGCTGGAAATAATTAAATTTGCTTGAATTAAATGTATAACATAGAAATTCCTTTGAGTGTATTTGCTGTTTAAGGGCGTATGTGACAGTTTGCTACATTTTATATAGACAAAGAAGGAAAATTTTAACTGTTCAATATAATTTTTCCTCACTTTTTGTTTATCTGCCCCTGAATGTGATATTTTAGCATTTAGGCCATATTCAAGGGCAGATAACTCAAATAATGGCAAACAACACCTCATAAGGTTTCAAAATCAATGTTCAGTACTTTATTCCCTGCCTCTGTACAAAACTTTTAGAAATTTTATGAGACAGATATTATACTATAATCACTCATGCAGATATATATCGATTTTCCTCAAACTATCTAAAATGCGATATATTTACAGTTTTAAACATAACAGAACTTCTATAAATTCAGTTGGTTTCAAATTTGCATAATGACTTGAAATGATATCACAAGCATTAATAAGAAATAATATAAGGTATCAGTAAGATTCATTTTGAGTTATCTGCCCTTGAATAAGCCTTAAAATATAACATTCAGGGGCAGATAACTCATAAAGTTGGATGGTGACCCCCATTTTTTCCATAAAATAATAATTCTTTATGATTCTCTATAATCATGCAAAGTCTTAAAAAAATGTGTTGAACAGTTTAAATATTCCTTCTTTGTCTATATAGAAAATGTAGCAAACTCACATACGCTCTTAATTAAGAAAGCGGCTAAATATCCATATATTGGTTTGCACGACCACTCATTAAGTTAATAAAATGGAATCATACATTATACGTGTATGTAGACTATTCGCCAAAGAAAACCTGTAACAAACACGAAACTACATGAATATTATGACAGACAATATCAATATATAAAAATATATTTGATTGGATTCCAAATTGACAAAAGAAACGAGGAACATTATTAAGTTAAGAGAAACGGATAAAACGAGAAATGCATACATAGATGCAAAGAGGGGTTGTTAATAAGAACGGGTTGTATTTTAAGCAAAACTAACATAATATTTGAACCAGCTTTTTTTATACACAAAATATGATTACCACTTTAAATGCACCGAAAAAATAAACAAATCAACAACAACAAAAAATAAAAATAAATAAATAAATAAATTTTATAAATGCTATCCTATATAGAGCCTACTTCATCTATATCATTTGATAAGTTCAATAGCAAACTTCTTAATAAAAGAGTTATCCTTATGTCTGACAAACACCCGTGAGTTACAGACGTATGGTGTACGAACTTAAATAGATTAAAATCAGAACGACAGGTGCGACTTTAAAAGTCACACTTAAGGTTATCAATCCAAAATTAAATCGTGATTATGGTTCATCAAGTGATCGTGGGAATCTTATAGTAAGTACAAGCCCCCATAAAAATTAAACAAAATAGCCTTTAAGTCCAGGCCAGTGGATACTTGCATAATTATATACTGAAATCTTTTAAAGCATTTGAAGGACCATGATCATGATTTTAATGATGGATGTATTACCTTTACAAATGACTTATCACGAAAATTGACCAGTTGATTTTAAATGCTCTTTTATTCGGGTTCATGGTTTGTACCTAACAACCCATGAGATGGCAAAATGCTTTATTTATCAGAAAAGACACCACTGGCATTTTAAAATAAATAAAATGCTGATTTTCTTTTTATCAATTTCATCTTATTGAAGAAACAAGTTTGATATACACTAACTGTATCTTTTGTTTGTTTGAAAACATATTTTAAACATACTCATCGCTAAAAATGTGATCTTTTATGTATTGTTTTAAACCACGTTACTCACGAGATCTACCGCTCTTAAATAAATCAATACTAAGATGCTTGCACCGACAGTAATACCCTGCTGATAAGTCGGACAGAGTTGCATCCCTTCTGCTATACTGTCAAAAGAGCATGCTCATCCCCGTCGACTCTTCGAGTGCAGCCTTACCACAGACAGAGTCTGTTGCTAAAAATATGTCTCCCACAAGACCTTTCTTTGGTATATTTGACCTTAAGACCGATTCGTGACTCTTTTCGGCTCATTAATTAAGTCTCGAAGATATTTCGATACTCGGTAGTGTTCATAACACTTATCTCCTCATTATATGATTGAAATACTATCGCAGCGACGGTAAACTCCAATACAACAACAATCTCCTCATTCATTGACACAATGTCCGCCTATATAATGTAATAATAGCGTGTTCCTTTTGAAATATAAATTGTAACTAAAAAAAACATATTGTTTGTCCATACTCTGGTGGATTGGCTCCGCATCAATCACTGTAGCACTGAGCTACCACGTGACCATGGTGTGTACCAAAAGTCACGCTATTGGCAACCTAAGATTTAGCTGATACACAGCTATTATTACAGTTCATTACTGAAGATCACCTGCTTTGGAGATGGGTTTTCGCGATCGTAAAGTGGCTTACCCAAGTCCTTATTAACACACTTGAACTGAGAATATTATGCTGACTTCTTTTCTGTATTGAAATGGCAATTTGGACGACAAGAGTAGATTCAATCAGAAAATATACGTTCTGCTAATTTCCATATTAAAATGTCTGCTCATTTCATTTCTCGGTTTTAAACCGATCATTTTCATGGTTTATTGCCCAAATTGAACAATTACGTTTGCTGATTTTGAAACAAATCCTTAAAGTACTAAAATGCTTATCATTCCAAATTAACTCCATTCCATTGTGCTCAGCAAAGGAACTTGTTGATTCATTGCAATAACAAATTTTACTTTTATTCTCCTGAAAACTTCAGTGTATAAATTTTTGCTTGTATGTATTTTAACTTATTTTTCTCAGTCTTTATTGCTTTTAAATCGGAAAATAACCCTTTTTAAGATAAACATCACTGATTCACAGAAAAAAGTCAGTAAAATAATAAATATTATACGAGACAAGTAGTGTAGGGTGGCACTATGGTACCCTGGTATTTTGCACAAAAAAAATTATGGTACCGAGTCGAAAATTTATGGTACCGACGGAAATTTATGGTACCTTGGGTTTTATCGAAAAAAAAGATTAATGGTACCTTATGTTGCATGTAATAAAACATTTCATACCATGGTAGATCTAACTAGGATGACTTAAGATCTGATAGAGAGAAAGAGTATGACCTTGCATACCAAACATTCCAATGACGCAATATTGTCATTTTGACGTCATGTTTTATTTCTTAGTTAAAGGAAGACCAATTCTTAACGTTATGTTAGTTAAAGGGGGATTGACAATTGTAAATGTCCTTTCGAGACATTTGGGTTTGCCCTGAAAAGGGCCGTTTTGTTTCTTCTTTAGATTTCGGTGACATCGTCCTCATCGTCTTTGATTTCGATGACATCGTGTTCATCGTCCTTAATTTCGATGACATCGTTTTCATCTTGTAACATCTCCTGTTGTTTTTGTCTCAACATCGCCTGATGTACCATTTGTTCCAATTGCAGTTGGTATTGTGCAATATGGACTTGCTGTTGTCTTCACTCAATGCGTTGTTGTCCGACCCCATCAATTCGTTGACAAACATTTCGCGATCTTGATCAAGACGCTGAATAAATTCAATCAGATGCTGAATTTCTTCCATGGTTGTGCAGCGAGAATATGACAGGATGCTTGATGCGGTGCGCTTTTATAGCCTTGAGACGGATTGACCTACTTTCTTCTGTTAGCGTACACCAATCAGAAACGTTATTTTCATTCAATGACAATAACGTGAAGTTTAACCTTGACCTGGGGTGGATTGACCTACTTTGTATCGACATATCAGAATTGCTGTTAAATTAAAAAATTTCAAGCCGCATGGTATTTGTGATGACTATTTTTTGTAACATTTTTATAACCTTTGTAAACTTTTACAAGTTTTAGCCTACCAAAAGTTCCTTCCAGGGCATTTCTAAACTATGAAGTATGAAGTGAAAGCTGTTTTTCAGCATTTGCATATGGAAGGGATAACCTTAGAGTACGAAAAGGACAAACTGTATTGGTGGTTGAATATTTCTCTCCAAGTCAAACCTTTCTTAAGTTCTTCTTTTTTCTTTAAATCATGGTAGCACAGGAAATGAAGCAAGAAATTCAAGGACTTAAATAGGGCTAAGTTTAATTTAGGCTGACATCGTATTTTCTTAAACGGGACAACACGAAGCCATAATTTAAACCTACGCGCACCTGCTAGACTGACTAAAATGGCCGATAAAATGGCGGACATCACGTGAAATAAAATGGCGGATAAATGGCGGTTTCTGCTATCACGTCACTTCCGATTGGATCCCGTCTCATCGTAGGTATCATGAGGCAAATCAGATACTAAGCGGGATAACATCTCCGCAGGAAGCGAATCTGAAACTGTCAAGTTGAAATGTATGACTATAGATGTTTCTTCCCATGGGAAGGAACAATAAAACATTAGATCATATTTTAATGTAAAAAAAAATTATTTTGAAGGGAATTTGAAAGAAAAAATGGTGACAATTGAGGTATATTCTCTTTCGAGACATTTGGGTTGGCCCTGATAAGGGCCGTTTTTTTTTTCACAGAGTAGTGGTTACTCATGATTGTCTATGAGTTTCTTCAGCAGATATGCAACATGTTCTATGGTGATGAAATGTGCTTCAATGATATTTAAGATATCATCGTAGTATAGATCAGTACAGTAACATTCACTCAATTTGGCTACGATACTCCTGAGTGTTGTTATTTTAGGCGTACGTTGGTATCGGTCCTGTATTTTGTCCATGTCAGATATGCAGTCGTTGTCCATGTTAGTTATATGTGACTTATCCATAGCACAGCCTGAAAAAAGTGTCCTTTCGAGACATCTGGGTTGGCCTGAAAAGGGCCGTTGTTTTGTTGTTGTTTTTTCTCTACTTCTTACTCTTTTTGCTATTTTGTAAGTCTTTACAATGGGCTCCAAGTCCATTCTTAGAATGGGATCCACCATCAAGCGGACGTTTGTTGGATAATTCCGCTTTTTCTGGAATGAAAGTGATAGGCACCACCAGCTTGTCTGTTTTCAATTTGATACGGCATTCCACTTCTTCCATTCTCTGTTGCAATTTGATGAGGTTGTTGTTAACTTCAGAAGTTCCCTCAGAATAGATTGTCCAACATTATTTACTGGCTGCGCTGTCGGTTGGTTTTGCATTGGTTGTTGTTGCTGTACTGGTTGCTGCTGCTGCTGCTGCTGTGGTGGTGGATGAGGTTGGTACGTTGGTTGATAGTTGGGTTGATACACCGGAGTCGGAGTGAACGACACTGATGCTTGGTTACCAGCTGTCGTCAGCTCATACAAATCAGCAGCCTGTATTGCGTTGTTAATGAGATCAGAAGTTACGTAGCTTTCCATGGTTGCGTAGTGAAACTATGACAGGATGCAGTGCGCTTCTATAGCCTTGAAGTGGATTGACCTACTTTCTATCGAGTGTTGGCGCATACCAATCAGAAAGCGTTATTTTCATCCAATGAAACTTGCATTCCAATTTTACATACCAAACATTCCAATGACGCAATATTGGCACTTTGACGTCATATATCAATTCTTAGCGGTCCGCGCGTTACCACTCTTTAATGACTATATAAGTGGTGTTTAAAGAAGAAGGAAGAAACACAATATATTCGAGAGGGAATATATCACAATTGTTAATGTGTAAGATAAAAATAAACAACAAGAAATCAAATCAGTTTTAGCATTTTATTGAACTCTATGAACATTGCAAAACAAAAAACAAAAAAAAAAAACAATATGAACAAACAAAAATGAACAATGCAAACAATATCAACAACAAGAAAGTACATAACACTGCACTTTAATGAAAGTAGAATTGGTCTAAACTATTCGTCAGTAATTCAAAACACGCACGACCATCTCCAAACTTTGGTGGATGTTTAGCTGTGCATGTTTGTTGGTGCTGATTACACAATTGTCTTCTTGCACGCCACGTTTGTACAGTTCTGCATAGTTCTGGTAAAACCAACATCCCACATTGGAATCGTTTAAATTGAAGTGAGGTTGATCCTCTGTCCGGAATTTAGCTCTAAGCACCCGTGTTAGATCACAACCCGAACAAGAAAATGTAAAGCAAACAAACAATATGCTCCACACACAAACGTGTTGTATCCTTGAAGTCTCATGAGATTCCATGTGTAGGGTCCATGTCTTTCCAAGAAACGTTGAATGTCACGATGGAGTGGTTTTTGTCCATACGAATCAAAGTAGTAAGTCGATTTATCGTTGAAAAACACAGCTACCCAATGTTCACCAGGTTGAGTCGAATTGTGGGTATTCACTATGTAAGCTTTTACATTTATCTGGTCTGCGTTGTGGTAGTTGATCTTTAGCACATACCATGGTATTCAAGGGAGCTAGAATTGGTGAATGATCCAAAATATACTGCAACTCAATCGTTTCCATTTTCCCAATCTTGTTTAATTCGTTCCGCCCATTCGCACTCAAAAGCTTCCAATGGTGTGATCTTGTTCGTATCTACACTAGCCTTTATATTTGCCCACTGATAAGCATCAGCTTTCTCAGCGCGTGTGAGATCCATGTTTTGTAGTTCAGCGTACCATCTTTCCATCACTTGATACAAGTCCAGTTTTTTTAATGCACTGTTCAGAACATCTCGACCCACTCACTTTTGCTGGTAAACAAACACAGGGGATGTTGGATCGACTGGGCAACAACCTTTTACAATATATCAAAGAGGTGTGTCTGCTGTTCATGCACCACATGATGGTTCAAACTCTTTACAATATCGTGGCGCCTATTCAAGTTGAAGATTTCTTCGTACAGTTGTTTGGCCATCTGTTTCCGGATTTGCTCATGGTTAATAGTCTGTGATGACTTCTCTGAACCCGTTAATCTCTATCTGACTGTCGTATTCGGCATACACGATCACGTTGATGGGGTCATCAAGAGGTGCACGAAACTGAAGCTCGATTCGCAAGTTCCCCGTTTTATAGGATGCAGCTGCCCCTCTTCTGATCTTTGATCTGGCGTTAAATCAATGCCCCACAGTGTGTACCCCTGCATGTAATCGTCCATTGTGAGACCCATGGAGCGGTTTAAACCGAGTGATCCCGTGGCTTGATGCAGGGACATGTATGGTCTCGAAATTTCTCCTGTGGGAAAGTTGGTCTGGAACGGCAAGTTGTGTGTCGTCTTTCCGTCTACACTGACTTCTAACTTAGATAAGTTGAAATGTTGAAAATCAAATGGGTTGGTTGCCAGATTGCCGTTCATGTCTGTATTCTTTACCATGCCCAGAATGATACGTTTGGGCAACTGTCTTTGAAATAAATGATCTTCGATCTTTGATCGCTGGCTTCCAGGAATGGTGAAAGTTTTCACCTCAGCTCGGCGAATTGGGATCTTTATGCCATGTTGAGCGATGGTCTGGTTTAAGTTGTTTGCCACTACGGGTAACAGGTCAACAGTCCGAAGATTGAATCCAGCTTGAATTAACTGGATTTTTTCCTCATGTTGAGCGATGGTCTGGTTTAAGTTGTTTGCCACTACGGGTAATGTCATCAGTAGCAAACAGGGAAAAACTGACTGGGGCTCTGTTGAGTCGCAGTCGTATCTCTACACCATTGGGGAGGCACTTGTCTTGCAAACACAGGTCTAATGCAGACGTCCGCACATTTGCAGAACACGACTCTGATGGATACGTGTTCTTCTTTTCTCAAATCCTTCATTATCTTCCGCAACTGTATTCTCTTGCATATGACCCGCTGTGTCAGGACTCCACATTTCCGTAGCGTAGAGCTGTGTTGATTTTTCTGTCCGTAGAAATAAGACAGCAAATTCTCAATGTAGGCCCGGTACGCATATGCGTCAGCATTATTGGTGATCAGTTTATTGTTCAGGTACACATCAATACTGCTAAACAAGCTGTGGAAGAAATTATTTTTTGTGGATGTTTTTCCATCGGCAGCCAGATTAGTGCCATCAGGTTTGACTATTTTGACTTTCAGGTACAAGTACCTCTGGTTGACATCAGTCCACTTTTCTGATTGAGCAGGAATTACAAATTCAATCGGAGATGAATTGCTCAGTGCTGACACAGGATAATGTTCTGTCCACTGTGCATCTTCCATTGCTGTCATGGTAGGTGGAACATGTGTCACATCAAGTTCAGTTTTGCTACACTCACAAGAGACGTGTTGCATCATGTTGTTCAATCAAAAATATCTAACGGTCGTGATGAGATTTTTCTTTTTTTGATGTGTCTCCTTGACGTGCTGGAAGCAGAATGATGTCGACGTTTGAATGCTCGAGGCTTTATACTTCTCAGAGTTTTTCGACCCACATCTTTCAACAATGCTTTACCCGTTTCTTGATCACTGTCTTTACATTTTGGCCAGACAGAATATCTTCTTCGGCTCCTATACCTTGTTTAAAGCCCCCTTTTTTCAGAGTCTGTAGTCCTGAGTTCACGATTGGTTTCACCATGGGTAAGATGTTGCTAGCCATTTTCTTGAACATAGATCTCAAACCATATCCGACTTGTCGAGGCTGACCACGGTAAACTGGAATCATCGTGTCTTTCTTTTAAAATGAAGCTTCACCATCGACTTCCCGTGAGTGAAATGAACTGATTCCCCTATGTCGCCAGTTATATTGATACTGATCTCGTTAAAATATGATCTGCTGACAGGTATGTAGGGTAGATTTAGAAATTCAAAGGGCATGTGTGGATTAGATCCTGCTTTTGTTTTTGCGTCAAATGGCACAACGCGTAAAATGGGTGCTTCGACATCCCCTATGTGTGTTCTGCCAGGTCGGTATATACAAACAGATGGTTCATCTTCGTGAAGAGGTCCACAGCGTACTTGAATCTGTTATTGTCTTTGTTCGGAAACACATCAGTACTTCCCTCTCCTCCAAGTTTCGTAAGGAGGTTTGGATGAATTTCCAAGCCGATCTTTGATCCACTATTACCGGTAAAATTGACACGTTTTGACAAGCCGGAAAGAGCAAGTCCAAATGTGAGGTTTCTTTGAGTTAAAATTGTTTTAGTGGCTTGTTTAATAGCCTTGTCCATTTCGTCAATGAGATGTTGTGGTGACGTATAGATGCCTGCAGGAATGAAAAGGGGTATTGCCCATTTTTTACCTTCTAATTCACACTCGTTTGTCACTTGTGAAAAGGCTGCAGCCAGCTCTGGATCTTTAGTCACGATGTAGAATTTTCCTTCATCCTCTTCGATGTTTTTGACTTGTGTGGGAACGATCATTTCCACGAAAGGCACTTCCCAATCTTGTTTGTCGACATCAATGGTTTTTGCCAGCTTGGTTCTAAAACAATTTTGTGTTGTTTGGGTACAATGTCATTGAACTATCACTGATGAGAGTGATGTAGAAAGAGTTCATGGTTTCTTGAATTTTAAACTTGGGTTTGGAAGAATGTATCCGATAGAAATACTCATCAGCAGCAACCAAAGTTCACGATCTGGACTGTTGAGACACAGGTTCACTAATGACACGATTACGATGATAAAGATGAGCACAATCTGTTTCAAGAAAGTGATTTTGTTTAGGTACCTCACTTTTTCCGGTCTGTATACTGTTGTCTACCTGAACACTGCTGGTATCGGACTGAGACATGCTGTTCATGACGTTTATACTTTATGCTAAATGCGATTTTGGAATCCAACTGTTAAACTTTTTAGGATATCCAAGCCACTTCACTTTCACTTCTTGAAAAGTTTTACCGCCTACACGCCTTGCACGCCGATCAATAACTGATTGTACTTCGTATAGCTCATCATCTTTTATATGTTGAATTTCATCCCTGTAGAAGGATCCGGCGATAGATTCTCCAGCCAAGTCTTCAAGTTTTACGGTCAATGGATGTGTTCTGTTGATGCGAACCACTTTGAACAATTCCACAGTCCAGTTGGGTAGATAGCCTTTGTTTGCTTGGTTTTATTGATTTTTCTTTTGATGGTTGCCATACAATGTCTTTGTGACTTCATGCTCATTTTCTCTAGACACAGATGCAGGGGTACGTCCGATGCTTCGATGAAAACGATGATTGTAGCCATGTACCAGTAGCTGCAGTACATCCACATAGTGACGGGTCTTGTGATGAGTAAAATATTTCCACATTCTTGATTTAAGCGTACGTTAAAAACGTTCAACAATACTCGCTTTAGTTTCTGGGTTTTCAGATGTGAAGAAATGAATGTCATGCTTGTCTAGAAACTTCTGGAATTCTTTGTTCAAAAATTCTCGGCCTTTGTCTGTTTCCAAAGAGAGCGGTTTTTGGCCTTCTTTTAGAATAGACTGAAAGGCTTGGATGAGCGTCTTTCCAGTTTTGTCAATGATTGGTATTACCCAAGCATATTTTGAAAACACATCAATGACACATAGTAAGTAGCGATATGGTGAATTCTCTTTGTACATACGTTGCATATCTGCGAGATCAGCTTGCCGATGATGATCGATACCTCCTATCACAGTCTGTCGACGTCGAAATTTTCGTCGTATTGTTTTATGCAACGTGTAGGTTCTTTGACTTCTCAACCAGTCTCGTACATCGTCTAAAGTGATAGCTTTCATCTGTTTTTTCGCTGCCTTGTAGAGTCCATGAATTACTCCAAAACTCGAAGGATTATCAGTATCATAGTACAGGTGACGAAGTAACGTGTCCTTCTTTAGTAGGCGTCCCATGACGATTGGGCTAATATCTCCTCGGGTTCTTCCTTTTTAATAGGTCTTTGTTTCTTTGATGTATGTACGTAGGCAAAACTTTCATAAAATTCCTCCTCCTCCTCTTCTTCATCATCAACTGGTTTTTGTATGAAATTCCATCAAGTTTATTGCCCACAACTTCTTGTGGGATGTTGACCTCTCTCAGTCCTCTAGAAAATTGTTCCCATCCTCGTGGATTTGACTCTTTCCGCTGTCGAAGTACATCATTGACCAGATCAATAATATTTGAACCTTCAACGGGTTTTCCATCATATTCTAACAGGCCATGCTCATCCCAACTTAGGTGAGGATGGTCTTTCAGCATGTTTAACAAGAGAGTAGCCTTTCGCCGCATGGTCGTAGGAACACTGTCTAGAATTTGAACTTTCAAGGTCATCGGTTTTTCTTCTTTCTTTTCAGTCACTGTACTCGTTGTTTTCTCAGCCATGTGTGGTCTGGAGGGTTTGAGTGGTTTATGTGACACTTGAAAGCGATGTAATACTTCTCCAAATTGTTGTGCCTTTTCTGACTCAGACAATTGATTGTCGTCAAGAACTTGATTCATTTCTTTCTGTAATGATGAAGTCTGACTCAATTGAGGGGATGGGGGTAACCGAGGTCGTTGTTCCTTCTTATATCGATTCATCTCTTCCAGCAACCGAACCGGAACATAGGCCATCTTTTTCATATTTTCCTAATGATTTCACCAGCAAGAGGTATAATTGTTTTGGCTAAGAGTGGTGCATGTGCCAATAGGGGTAGAAAACCACCTTTCTGATTGAGAATGATTTTTTTATCGAACTGATACTTTCTTGGGGGCTAACTGTCGGCGCTGTTGTCTCTTATAATGCAATCGACGCTTCTGAGCCTCTGACAGTGTTACATTGCCCTTTAAAATGCTGTGACAACATTCAGCAATACAATTCACCAATTCTTTCGGTGCTTCTTGAATAATCTTCTTTCGAAATTTGGGCGAGGCTTCTGTCAAAACATGCAACATTTTGCCATGTTTGTGAACGAGTGGTTGTTTGCGCTTCATGATGACAAATGATGGTAAAATGTTTGGTCTCTTTTATTTATACCACTGTTGAAGGGCTTGTAAAGCGATATTGCCAGCACTACTCAGTGGTCCTGAATTTCTCATCGCAGTAACGGCAGTGGGTAAAGGGGAATGGAGACTTGGGATTGGTGAAAATCTTGATGATGATGATGATGATGATGAACGCCCACTTGAAGAATTGTAAAGGTCAAACAATTGTCGTCGAACTGTAGAGTTTGGAGGAACCTTCATTGATCCTTGTGGTGTAGCCAACCCAGACCTCATCGAACTTCTATTAGAACGGGGAGTAGATGAGGTCAGTGGAGAGAATTGGGCCACAAGTGGTGTAACATTACGTCGAATCGGTATGGGGGACACGTTTGGTGTTCCAGTTTATACAGAGCGTTTTCTTCTTACAGTGACAAATCGGTCATGAGGCAATGCCTGCTTCTTCCTTGTTTGTTTTCTTACTGGTGACTTGCGTTTGGTTAGCTGTTTTCGTAGTTGTTGTCGTGACCGTTTCCTGGCTGGTGACTTTCGTTTGGGTGGTTGTTTTCTTGCTACTGAACCAAATTTTCTCACCGCTTTGGTCCCGTTCCATCGAAGCAGGGTACGAATGATGGTGACCCCAAGGAAACCTCTACCGCCAGGTTTTAAAATAAGTTTTGTGGTCAGATCCACATGTTGATCAGCTAACTGTCTTAAAATGTCTTTGTTGCGTTCCATAAAATTCGTCTGTTTTGGCACGGTTACTTTTTTTCTCTGAGATGAGTCGGGCAGCTAAGGTGAATCATTTCACCATCTCTGTCAATCCTGATTCTACCAGCTCTCGTCGTTTCGTTGGGTTCTTTTCCCGACTCAACGATTCTAGAGCTTTGATCACTGTATGTGGTGTGTTTTCCATGGTAGCTGTATCTTTAATGATGATCGGGTGTCATGTTTTCAGTCATTTTATGCTTTAGTGTAGACGATCGGTCCTCGATCTTCACCTGTTACCCACCGATGGAACACATCTGTTCTTAAACGATTCAGGTCGGGTGTTCTTGGATGAAAGTCAATGATAAGATATCCATGAGGTGTATAGGTTGCATCTTGATACGCCATCACCAAATGGGGTAGTTGTATTTGGTTCGCAAGTGTTTTGATCTGGCCTTTATCTCTTGTGTTTTGAAATAATACCATGTAGTGTGCATTCAAGCTGATGGTACGACTAGCCTTGGATTGTTGGAACATGTTTTGTGTGATGTAAATGACAGTGGCATTTCTATGGTGTCCCTTTCGTGTGAACCATAATTTAATTTTCTCATCTTTTTCTCCTACCATATCATCAAATATGACGAGGTGTGATAAGGTTGTATCGTCTTCTATCTCTTCATCATCCTCATGGATACCCTGAATGAATTTGATAGCTTCACGTTCTTGTAACTGTGCGTAGGCACTTTGCCATTCTTTGTAACACCAGGTGCTGTGGTACCACATGAAATAAATATGTTTTGTACTCAAGAAGTTTTTTTTTTTTTAAATTGTGTTTTTCCTGAACCACTTGGTCCTGAGATGAAAATGTTACTAGGATGTTGAAAAAGTAAACTACTTCTCATGATGGTCCAAGAAATAATAACAGCATTGACATGACAACATTTTATTTTATACATCATAGCAAATAAACACTTGAACAACATCCGTCAAAACTGTAAACTATGACACACATCTTGAATCAGTCTTTCTTTATACATCATCCATTCCGGCAATATCATGGTATATCCCATAGCATTTAAAGCCATGCGCACTTCGTCAAACAGTTCCTCGGATTGTCTTAACGCCTGTTCTGATTGAATTCCAAGTACACGCACAGCCAACAGCACAGCTCTACGCCATGGATTCCGAATTGGAGTTATGTTTTTTTCCTGTAGTGCAGTATTTTCCTTTTTTTTTTTGGCTTCTCATTCGTCTTGCAAGTACTCTGCGTAGTATCCTATTTTGTAGGTGTCCCAGAGGGATTCGTCTCCCAACTCAAACCTTTCTAAGTTGTTGAAATCGGGACTGTTCACTAGGATTTGGCCTCTTTTGTTTGAATATTGCGGCGCACTGTTTACCAAAAGTGTTAAACACTTGTGCACAAGTGATAGGTTCTGGAGTCAGTAAAATGGCACGTATATCCTCTGGTGTGTCGTTCCGGTAGTTAATCTCAAATCTGAGATACATACGCTCATCAAAACGGTTCAGTTTCTCCACTGTATCAATGTTTATGGTATCAATGTATATGTACCACACGTCGGAGATCAGGTTGCATAGCCGGTTGTAAATGGCGAAAATCCGTTGAATGACCAAACTTTTATAGCTGCTTGGAAGATCACGCTTTCGTACATCACTAAAGATATCATAAACTTGGTTTAAACAGGAGGGATCCTCCATCGTCTGGTGAAATATTCTGTTTCCAATGCGCTGTGCCCAAGTAAAAAATATCTCGTTGCAAAATGCAGCAGGTTTCTTATTAGTTTCAACTAGATGTCTGTAGATCATCTGTTGCATTTCTACTGGTAGAGTGTTCATTGTGAATCTCCGTATGTTTCCACCATCGTTCAGGCTATGCACACGATCACAAGCCAATTGGTTATGAAGGTTGGTAACTGTACGGCACTGTCTTATATTTGTCCACGACCACGCGTTTTGTATACACCGAGCGGAACGTCTTGGTCTGTGTCTCTCTGATCACTTTGCGATTTCTATGTCTCTTGATTCGGGATTCATATTGGATGACTGTTGTGTAATGTTTGCGATCTTGTACACAGACGACCATAGTCTTAAAAATGACTTTCTGACTAGCATTGTAATCCAAAGTGATGCCTTTTACTTTGCATTTCTGATGTCGATTTCCTTTTTCATCGATATATTCATACCCATAGTTTTTTTGGCCCTAATGCCACGAATTTGACAATGCGTCCATGTGGTACTTCATCTGTCCACTTTCCCAACTGACTATCTTCAATTGGAATGTTGTACTTGTCAGGGTCATAGATGTACATACAACTGTCTGTGTCCAAATACAGTACCCGATCTCCAAGTTTTTCAAACTGGGTGTAAAGTTCAAGTCGAGCATAGGACGTAACGAAGGCAGCTACCACTGGATTTTAAGATGAAACGGGCTGTGTTGCGTCTGTTTCATCCGAGTAATTCACCAACATGAAGTTGTCATGATCGAAAATCTCGGCAAACTGCACAGTGACATGACGGTTTGAGAGTAGGTCATACAACTGGTTCACCTTAGTCACATACTCAGTCTTGGTTTGAACAATTTTTTGTGCATTCTTACCCCACAAGCAGTTCAACATGGTTTTGGCAAACGCTCTTTTTTTTCCGTTGTTCTTTTTCACGTTGTCGAGCCAGATACCCTCTATCTGAAAGTAATTCTGTCTAAAGCGGGCTTCATCATCTTCTGTTTTTACCCAATTAGGGTAACCACTTGCTTCTTGTTTCAATTTCAAGTATTTGTCAATATACTGTTTATACACATCTTCACTCCATGTGTCCCAGTGCCAGATGTGGAAGACGTCTACCAAATGGTAACCTACCTCAACAGCTTTATCTATTTCCAGATGGGTCCAGGTACCTGTCAACATGCGTTTGTACAGAGTGTGATTGCATTTTTCACACTCTTCCTCAGCACAGGTACGGCACAGTGTAAAGATCATTTTCTTGTTACAGTGAATAGGTAGGACTGGTAGCCACAGGTTTTGTGGTGGCAATACACGACATTTGATGAGTCCCTTGTACTTTCCAATGTTCTTTATATCAATCATCTCTTGACTTAAGATGTTGGGATGTCCCATGGGGAATGCTTTGTACTTGTTCAGGAATGGATACAGTGAGCAAATGTCAGCATACTTTTTTTTATTCCTTGGTGGTTGTATCCACTTCATGGTACAATTGAACGGCATTGGTTCGTACACCAAACAAAGCATCCTGAGGTATAATAGGTTATTGGAAGTGAAAGAAACGGTTCACAGTATCTCTGTATTCTGGTTCAATCTTGCATTTCTGATCAAAGTCACATTCCCACATTACAACTGTGTTGTAACCTTGTTGTGCCAAGTCTTTCAACCGAAAGGTTGTGGCATTGTATAACTGCTCCATAGTTTGAAGCGTGTAACCGTTCACACTGTCTCTCCTTGGGTAACATTTTGGACATCCGTGTGTCCAGCACCCAATGAATTCGTATACGGTGTTCGTCTCTTTGTGGAATCCGTCAACGTAATAGGGTCCAATTTGTACTTCACCTCCATTTAATGCATGGCGAATGTGCTTATTCTCAATGGAAGCAGTTGTTTCTATCCAACGAATCCCTTTGATTGAGTATCGAGTTTTGTTTGGATATCCGTCATCAGAGATTACAGCCAAGGTCTTTGGAGGCATTGATTTTTTACGCCAAGCTTTGTTGCACAATTGAGCTAAAGTGGTCGCTTCCAGAAACGGATCAATTTGGTCACTGGCCAACAGTTCTTTCCTAAACTCTCCACAACCTCGTCTCAAGATGTCCACATCTGATTTGCAGTACTTTTGCATTTTTAACTGAAAGTGAAACACAACCTTTTGTGCCACTTTAGCATTGTACCATTTCAGAAACGCTTCTCTCTTGTCAGGTTTCATGCTGTTGGGTTTGTAAAAATGTACGGGGAGATAGTCTCCAATGTAGTCTTGTTATTCATCCGTGTTGGCATAAAATGAAAACCATCCTTTTGCAATCTCAGTCAATCCAAACGTGTCGGGGAAATCGGACAAAGGCATGTTGAGAAAACTCAGTGAGTCGATGAATCTCACTTGATGGTCTTTCATCATTAGAATTTTGCTTCCATTCATTATCAATTCTGGTTTGACTGTATCATGTGTCAGTAAGTGCCTCAGAATAAACTGTGCATCGTATCCTTGTGAGTTGTGAGCAATCACTGTGGTGCCTTTGTGACTGGGTTGAAACAGCCATGCAAAAAAATCTGACAAGGCGTTGTTTCCACGAAATATTTTTTCTCTTGGCTCATCAACAACTTCGCATTTCTGACACGGGCTTTCTATGGATTGACACATACAGTCTCCACAAGCACGCTGAGCAACACAAAAATTTGGTATATGTTCACCCAAATCAAATCGGCACTCAAAGTCAAAGAAGATGAAAGGTACAGTCGGTGACTTCATGTGTTCTGGTTCTTTGTACGTGGGGATATAATACTGATGTTCTGCATCCGCAACTTTCTTGCAATACCTGCATTTTTTTAGTGCCGGGACAGAGATGGTTCTTCTTTGTGCCAACAACCATTTGACCACAGGTCTTGCAATTCCATACACTTTCACAGATGTTTTTGTAGATTTTCCTGGTTTCGCTATGTGCTGATCAAAACATTTCTGACTATGAAATGTTCTACCACAGTGACCAAAAACCTTTTTTGGGCATAGTGTTGAGGCGTAACACAGACAAATGTTCTTGCACAAGTGAGCTTCTCTGTTGTTATAACTGTAGTTACAGTGTTCACAGAAGTAGCTGGATCCAAGGAAACCTGTGATCGATGTAGTGCAATCATAATGTTTATCATGATGATAACTGTGAATCACTTTGCTTTTGTCTGTCAGATTGAACAACACGTCCATTTTCTCAAATTGTGGCCACACTTTGATCACATAGTCTGGATAAAGGTGGGCTTGAATCTTCTTGTATTCTTCTATGCCACAAGGTTGATTTGGACTAATGCCCACACTGTCTAACAATGTCTTGGCTTCTTGGCTTTGAAGTAATTTTGCAGATTGTCTCTTCAAATTCCATCGCTTCCTCCAGGCTGTATCGTCCGTTTTATTGAGTTTACATATCCCTACCACAATTGATCGTGCCAAGCACATACTGTCGTGAGCATTGTCTATCTTCACCATACTTCGTTTGACTTTGGTCATGTTCTCAATCCTCATGTGCGATCCAAAAATTTTTTTTCTTCTTCCACCACCCTCAGGCATAATGACATGTGTCATTTCTAACTGGAGATACCCGTCATGAATCTCAAACTTGTAGTTGCTCTGTGATACTTTCTCTATTTCGTTCAACAGCGTATCTCCTGAAATGTGTGTTGCATTCCCGAACGGAATGTGGATACCAAACGCTAGGTCAGGATGATTCATGGAGATACGAATCTGATCGTTGTCATTGACTCGTGCTTCTCTGTATAACTGTTTGACCATGTCATTGAAACGTTGATGTGTAAATTCAAACGGTTTCTTATATCTTTCAAATGTAACATCGTACACGTGGTCATTCGTTTTAAATTTTCTTGAAGTTCTCTGTGACCGTGGCAGTATGGAATAATATTCCCGTATATCACTCTTGGTCTTTTTTGCAGGTGGCTCGTCATCGCTGCTTTCTTCACTACTCGACATCGTTGTGATCATAAGTAAGCGAGCAAAGCTTTTTTTTATACATCTAAGCTCCGCCCACCTGATCTCAGGCCTATAAAGTGCGGTGTGACCCGTCCACTTCATCACTCTCAAACCTGATTCAGACTGCTCTCTTCAGAATGACCTGCAACACATTTGAGTTCTGGGTAAAAGGACAACTACAAGCTATCAGTGACAAGCTGATCAGACTAGAAACAGAAAGACAAGTGACATGCTACCGCTGTCAGGAAATGGGGCATTATGCATCGGCATGTACGAAGAAAGCTTCAACACCTCAAACAGTACGGGGATGTTACCGTTGTCATGAATCGGGACATTTTGTTTCTAATTGCCCAAAGCCTGCAGTGTGCTACAGTTGTCACGAATAAGGCCACTTTGCATCCGCCTGTCCTAAGAAAGGGATAAATAGTACTGTACCTACAGTAAACGCACATGCGGACAGTGAAATGCAGAAAATGGACGAAGTTGAGCCAGTGCCACAGACGGACAGTGATGTTGGGTTGATAGAAGCTGTCTCTGAGTTTGAGAAACCTACCGTAAAATCCAAGAAACGCAAGAGAAGCGTCAACACATGCATCGTGTGTTCTGAGGCTCACCCATCAACAAGCAGTACTGAGTGTAACCGACCATCTAAGAAGCGTAAAATGTGACATTTGAACACTAGACTCGAAAACAAAGTTGTGTTACGTTCATTATTTGCTATATGACCCACGTTTAATTCATTGTTGCTGTATGACACATGTTTGTTGTTAAACACAATAAAAACCATATGACAATTGTATTAGTTATCCTTTCTACATCATTTTAATGGTCCTGAAAAGGACCGTTATTTTTGAGAAGTGTCTAACACTCACTCAAATACAAATACCGCCAGTGATGCCTGCTGGCTTCTGGATATGCCAGGTAAAACCCTGACAAATCCGGGTACAATTGCAAAGGGGGTAAACTCGGGTACAAGTTGACACCCTTTTCCTTAATACCCTCTTCCTTGACTTCTACTTTCTTCTTCTTCTCCTTTCGTAACGCCTTCCTTGCACGTCGGAACAACTTACGAAGGAACTTCATGATGAAGAATGAAAACATACACAGCATTACACAATTTTTGGTCAAGAAAAAGTAGGTTAGTAGGTCAATTCACTTCAGATCAAGGCAGAACACATCATTTTTTTATTTTTTTTTTGGATGAAAAAGAACGTTCTCTGATTGGTACACCAACACTCGATAAATAAAGTAGGTCAATCCGGAACTGTAAAACAGTGCACATACTCTATACTTTATTATTCATGAGTGCAACATGAGACCGTACACACGTATGTCCACCCCAGACTTGCTAAAATTGTTCCTCGACAATCCCAGCTATGAGGAACAAGAGAGCGACCCAGACAGCTATCACGACCGAGTTGAGGTGTATTATCAATATCTCACTCTTATAGAAAGGGGAGATCTCCCGAATTACCCGTCAGTTACCTTTGAAGATGTACCGTCTACCCTATTACAACAGAGATGGGGCTACAGCCTGAACTTCATAGGTGACAAGGATCTAACCCGTTGTCATTTGTATCTCCTTGAAGGATGGATGAAGAGATATGTGATGGGATGGGACTGTACAACGTGTGGATTGGACCACAATTAATAAGAAACAAAACGGCCCTTTTCAGGGCCAACCCAAATGTCTCGAAAGGACATTTACAATTGTCAACCCCCCTTTAACTTACATAACGTAAAGAAGTGGTCCTCCTTTAACTAAGAAATAAAACATGACGTCAAAATGACAATATCGCGTCATTGGAATGTTTGGTATGCAAGGTCATACTCTTTCTCTCTATCAGATATTAAGTCATCCTAGTCAGATCTACCATGGTATGAAATGTTTTATTACATGCAACATAAGGTACCATAAATCTTTTTTTCGATAAAACCCAAGGTACCATAAATTTCCGTCGGTACCATAAATTTTCGACTCGGTAGCATAATTTTTTTTGTGCAAAATACCAGGGTACCATAGTGCCACCCTACACTACTAAGACATATATTATAAAATATGCGAAAATAGAATTTAACATACTTAGTAATAATGTTTTGGCTATATCAGATTTTTGTTTTCGATAATATATATAAAAAAACTCTTTATAGTTTATATATATATATATATATATATATATATATATATATATATATCTTAATGTATGAACATGTAATATGTGCATATATATTTGTCTGAAATTATTTAAAGCAACTCACAAGGATGTTCATTTACGAAGTATTTGATTCTTAATTATATGTGTGTATTACATTTATCACTACCCATCTACAGACGCAGGATTACCAAATGCAACCATTCTTAATTTAAAACAAATGGTTTCTCTCTTCACAGGCAATAGAGTTTCGAACGTTATCGAAATTATAATTATAAAACTATAGTAAGAATGTTTATTTTCGTGTGCCGTCACATATGGACGGACAACCAGGTAAACATTGTAATCTGCTTGTTGCTTACTTTGCTATTGATAAATACAACCGCATTTCTGTGTTTCTTGATCAAGATACGTAATGCTGTAAACCTGTGGTTAATTTCGATTTTTAATTTGCAGTCCACCAAAATGTTTTACTTCAGTCTCGATGAAGCATTTGAACAGTGCATACTGGAACATGTGTAATATATAATTTCTTTTTTTTCCAATTCGCTTTCGTTTAATGCTCCTCCAATGTTTCCAAGCTTTGCCTTTAAACACTGTCGCTGTAAAAATAAGCTCGATTATGGTTGATCAGGATGAAGACAATGGCAAAACAGTATAGCATCACATAACAAAATGTTCAACCTTCTAAGAAAGATACACTGGAAATGATGAGCACAGCAGTTATCGCAATTGATTTAAAGCAGCGTTATAAATGTCGCAAAATGTTTTATGCGCTTAAGAAATGTCGTATTTAGATTTCCAAAAGTTTCTTGATGATTAATGGCGTATAAACACTCGATATGATATGTGTTTTCACGCGTGCAGGTTACATAATTATTTTTTATAGAAATAATTCACTTGTCTCTTTGGAATATTAATACGCCAGATGTGTAAAAAGGTTTTGGCAGGAAGGGCCGGGACAAAAATACAGTCACACCGTTTACAAATAGCTATCTTTTTAGTTTCACAATCGATTGCAACAAGCGGAATACAGTTGTCTAACAAGAGTGTCAGTGCTGCCACAATATACGCCGACACAAAATATAAAGACCAAGAGGGTCCTTTTAATTATTGCTTTTAACATTTCTGTAAGCATAAGCTCATAATGAAGTCTCTGAAACCAATTAATTTAGCTGAACAGAGATAGAACCCTAAAAAGGCTTCCAATATGAAAGTAGGTCAAATAGCAGTATCAATATCAATCCTTTTTTCTTTCTCCGCATAACTCTTGCAAAAATCACTGTACAAGAAAATCCCTTCTTTATGCACTTTTACCAGTTTAGAAACTTGAGTTGTGTTTTCATGAGACCATGCTTAGAAAGACATAACTATTGCAAATAATGATGAACATCAAAATCCCTGCTTCATGCACATCTACCCATTATAGTAATGACATTGACCAAGTTTTGAAAAGATTCATTTAGAAATGTAGGAGGAGTTGCGTTCAAAAGGCTGCAATATCAATCAGCTACAAAGACTAAGTTTCAAGGGACACAAATCTTGTAAAAATCATTGAACCGGAAAATCGCCACTTAATACACATCTACCCATTATAGTAATGACATTGACCAAGTTTTGGAAAGATTCATTCAGGAACATAGGAGGAGTTGCGTTCACAAGATATGGACGTACGGACGGACGGACAGACGGAGAAGATGACGCCAATATATGACCGCCTCCGGCGGCGTATAAAAAGTCAATGATCAAGAGGACATGTTGCACAATTACGAAAAAGGCATTTACACAGGAAATAACAATATCAATAGCTATGGAATAATAACATTTGAAACTTACATTGTATAACAATGACAGGATAAGTAACAAGCGGAATAAAATTTGACCTGGTTTCCCTTCCATAGTCACATGACTGATCACATGCGATCTCTTACAGGCTTAACTTACGCATTCGCTACCCGGAACTGGAAAGGACAATATATTGCAGAACGTGCCACGTGATCCCCAAGTACTTGCTTTGGGGATACTGTATTCTATATATAACTGATTTTCCCGAGGTGGCGTTTACAAAAAAAAGGCGTTTTCCCGTGAAATGTTACATACATTTGCCGAGTTTATTTGTCTGGGAACAAAGCTTTCATCACTATTATCAAGGGAGAGAAAATCTGGAGCTGATTTAAGATACGACTACGTTCTCATTATTTAGAAATAAAAACTTGCAGATTCTCAAACATTAAAATAAATACCAGCATATGAAACTGTTAAATCTAAAACTGTCGAATATTAATATTTTTTGTTTTGTGTTGCCCATCAACTCTTGTTTAGATAAAAATGTATTGATATGTCCTTTGTTTCAGTGTAAAGGTTTATTAAGATAGAATCTAGTTATTTTGGTAAACATATGATAAATATTGTCAAATTCATACGTAATGGTATTTTAAGGACACAGGAAAATTTACTGTTGATTTTGCTACTAAATTCAAATGTTCTCATGTAAATTATTTCATGCATACTGATGAAATACTGTGTTCTGTCTGTGAGATATATACCATATCACGTACACTGTGAGTATTATAGATCTTCCGTAATTACTTTGGTACTTAAAAAGAAAGTTAGTTGGGGTGTATATGCGAGTAGATATAAACAGAAGTTTTTCAGTTTTCACTAACTGCGCCCTTTGTTCCCTTATATGACAAACATTGACATGGTTTTACCTGCTTGTGATCCACACAAAATAAATATCCTCTATATATTACTTTTATATAGTGATGGTTACTTTATAATGAATATAAAAGACGATGTTATTCAGTGTGTTATTTATCCACTCCTTAAGCTCATTCAAGGATTCTGAGCATCTCTCCGAATTTGACGTCTGTTTTATGTTTCAACAACATCTCATTTACGTTGATCACATTATCAAACTCCCACTGGTTGATTTAGATCTAGTCTATTTAGGTAACAAAAAATTAAGATTAACGACAATGATTCCATTCTTTGTATTGGACAATCGTCGTGTCTTCATGCAATAAACTCGGTGATACCGACATTAACAGAAGGTCTTTGTTACCTCATGTGTCATTATCAAGCATTCATTTCTACAGAAAGCTGAAAAGTGCAAACCGGTAAAATATAACTGTGTCTTTGCATTTTAAATTGTTATATTGATTTTATTTATAATTACTCGTAAATTAGGGAAAAAAGGTATTGATGTGTTTAAATAATGCAATAATTCAATAATAAAGCATGCATTTATTCATACTTTCTTTTACCCTTTCGTCCCATCCACGTGATACTTTTTTGTCTGTCAAACTAGATAGAAATATTTATTTCACCTACTGGATATATCTAAGCCTATCACAAAATGGTCAGTGGTCTATAACCTACCAGAACTAATGCAGAGTATGCCAATAGTTGGATATGCTTCAGTCCTTACTAGTGTTTGAAGAATAGCGAATGCCCGTCTAAAGTGTTATGTCCGTTTGTATTTTCCAGAGTAATGTTAAGTTAGCAAACTGAAGAAGTACACTTCAACAGTGAAAGTCTAGCAATTCCAGCGTCATTGGCACCAGTCAAGGTACCCTGTTCTGTTGCTGAGAGCGATGAGTGTATAATAATGCAATAATGGCTTGTGCTTTGATTAAAACACGAATATCAGTTTATCATGTAAACATGATGCTCACCGTGTTTAAATCGTATTGGGTTCAGTCATGCTGTACAGATAATATCAAAATGTTTTTTTTTTAACATGAACATAAAAATGTTGTAATTATACATTCATCCAAAAAGTAGTTTGCAGGCAGACGCACTAAACCACTCTTTAACATATATAGACATCAAGAAGGGAAAATAGACATATTCTATTGAAAAATTAACATATTAAAAATACCAAACCAAGCAATTATTGATATAAATAGTGATGATGTAATGATAGCCAGAACATTGTTAGTGCATAGAAATTGTTAATTCATTTTGATAGTCAAAATTCATTGAACATCTGTATTGAATTAAATCGCACAATTCAAGTAGGACCGATATTCTGGCCGAATTATTGTTTGTTTGTTGGGTTTTACGTCCCACTGACAGTATTTGAGCCATTTGGAGAGAATGTCTACTTGAGAAAGGTATAGTGCTGCCACACTGCAGTATCATGCTGTAGACCTGTGGTATGATACCACACCCAGTCACATTATCCTGACACCAGGCCAACCAGTCCTGCAACTACTCATATATACTGAGCTCCAAGGAAGGGAGGGCCAAATTATTACATCGAATCATCAGGTGATATTTTACATTCTTAAAAGGAAAAACAGTTGTTCACTTCAATCAATGTTTTTCATCACATGATTGAAAACTGACTTAATCTGATGTTGATACGTTTATTGGATCAAATTGACAGTATCAAATGGTAAGTGTAAAGTGTTTAAATTGTCAAATATCAAATGAAATGTATTCTTATAAAAAAAAACAACAAAAAAAAACCACTCTTCATAATGCTTAACCTAATGACTAAAGTACTCACAGAGTTAACAAAGACAATGTTACATTATCACTATGTATAATGTAACTATTAATTAAATCACCGTTTCAAAATTCATATCACTTAGTTTAACTTATTAATTATTTGAAATAAGTCGTACTGATAAAGAATATTTTTTTACTGGTGGCAATTCTTTTTTTTTATTTATATATTTTTCTGACATTTTAGATATGGATAACAGAAGCTAAAAGGATAACAATATTTGAACTTGCTGTTGCAATATATAAACATAAATTATCACGAATACTCTATCACCTTCCCTTTTTAGCACACATTTCTAACCTACATGTAACTGCTCAAAATGAATAGGAATTACGTCATGCCCGCTTCAAATAACTCGCATGAAACAAGCATGGGTTTAGATGTCACACCTGTCATCCGGTTCTGCAAGAATAAACAGTTCTTTAAGCTCATCATCCACACATACTTATACAACTATGTTTTGAACAGACCTCTTACACTCCTCCAATCCGGTCGATTTTACCGTCAATCATAATGACGTCAACAAAGCTTAAGAGGAAGGGAAAGAAGTACGGGATGTCTTTTGTAATGTATCAAAGGCCGTCTCATCACAAAAGTGCCTTCTATCGGTATTAGTGGTCCACTTCTCAACTGGTTCTTCTGTAACAGTTATATCTCTGAACGTAAACAATGGATAATCCGGATAAATTGATAATTGTAACCGGCGCTACCGAACTTTGTTTTATTAACCGACTCATCACTAACCTTATCTGGGACACGCTGGCGGATAAGGAGACGCAAACATCGTCTCATTTTGCTCTTTAAGACGAAAAATGGTCTTTCTCCTGAGTATTTGATTTCCTAGCAATAACAATTATCAGTCATATGCCTTTCGTTCGTTCCATTCATCCATTGTAACACGCAAGCCTATGCTACTTGATTTTATCCTTTACTATCTGCTAATGGAATTCACTTAATGAAGAGGTCAGATACCCACTTACTCTCAGTGGACTCAAAGCCAAATTTAGAACAAAAAAAAAAAAAACAAATCAAACGTAAAATGTTGAAAGTAGTCAACATACAGTCATTTAGGATATAATGCATTAAACTTGATTTTCACGATAGGAATATTGTCCCGCCCCCCTTCTGTGTTTCACTTTCTCACCCAATGTCCAAGATATCAAGTATTACGTGATTGATTGCACAGTATGCTTATATAAAAACAAATAAGCCTAGTAATAAATATCACAAGAACTGAATACGCACTTTCTGCAATATACATGTTTTCGGAAAAGAAATAAAAACAATGTACAAGGGATCTGTCACACACACACACACACACACACACACACACACACCGTCAAGAGGAAGAATGATAGATACTCCACTAAGGAAGGGGATATCCTCCAATTCATTTCTTTTCCTATTTGAGGTTTCAGAATGCTTATTACAATATTACCATGCTTTATTGAATTGGATTGGATTTGGGTTTACCATCGCTGCGATAGTATTTCAATCATATAGCGACGTCCAGCTAATTACAGGTGGAGGAAGACCCCGAGTACACAGAAGTACCCGGTTAGAATCACCGACCTACCGCAAGCCAGCTGGAAGGCTTCCTCACATGAAAAATCCGAAGTCCCTACCGGGATTCGAACCCACAGCGGTGAGGGGCTGAGAGATTTGTAGTCCACGACTGTAACCGCTCGGCCACGGCGGCCCCACCATGCTTTATCAAAATTCAACAAGCATTACATCTTTTTTAATTTTATGCATTAAATTTATGTCTACTTACGATTAATAATTTAAAATTTATTTCTTATGATGATTACATTATGTATTTACATTAATAGACATAAAAATTTCCGTTCATTTCCGGAAAGTGGCGGAGATGACCGTGCTAGTTATTTCAAACATTGTCAATGTAATATGGTCTGTCGATAAAAGAATATACAACGCTTTTGGTCAATTCTGAATTTCTTTTCAGTGCATTACAGAAATTTTGTCATCAATCAGTTTTAATATGTAGGTAGTAGGTTTCCTTGCCACGTGTTATGGTCATTTATTTGTCTGGTGATTCGCACGTGGTGGCTCACGTGTAAGGGCATAACATTATTCTTAATGTAAATGCAATTTTTAACAAAAAACTAATACTAATGTTGGATAAATATGATCAAATCTTAGTAAATATATTAAGTTAATTATAATACAAAATAAAAGAAGACAGCAACATGTTTAAAGATATATATACTAGTATATATTTAGGTATGATATTGAATGATCTGCATTTTAAAGAAATTTCTATAGGTTCGTTCACAGATGATTCCTTCTGCTCTCCCAATTAATGTTGGTGAAGTCTTTGTTTCCTGACAAATAAACTCGGCAAGTGTAGATCACATTGGACGGGAAAACGTTATTTTCGTAAACGCCATCTCGGTGAAATCTGTTAAATATAGAATACGGTATCCCGGAAGCAGGCTTGTGTGGTACCACGTGACACTTTCCTCAACATAACATCTTTACGAGTTTTGAGTAGCGAATTCATAAAATCAGTGTCTTTGAAGTGAGCGCATGCACGAAGAAGGTATGTATGATCAGTCAAGTGAAAGCAAATAAAAATGATTGCAATGGGTGACCTTGCGTCGATAGACGATAAAATATTTATTGAACTATTATTCCATAATAATAATAATAACAAAATGATGCTGTAGTGTTACTTCAATGCTCTACAATGATAAAAATAGTATTGATTCATGCTTCAAAATCATGATAAAAACTACCTTAATTGTAATAGGGATTATTTATTTGTGCTTTATCTCAAACAGATAATGTTATTGAATGCACTTTCTACTCAAAATATGTGAATCTCAATATTTCCCACGATTCAATTCAGATTTTTTTATAGATGTATTTATCAGAGGGGCTCGAAGTTAAATGGGGCGAATCATATCGTGCAATAGAAACATTGAAAAGGGATAGGGAGAATACTGTTAGGACACCAAACGTGGGTAATCGCGTTTTAACACGACATTGGCATTGTAAATGGAACAAATTGTGTGTGTTTCCCGAAAAAAACAAAAAGATTTGCAACTAATTTAAAGAATTTTTTTACCATGAAACTGGATAAATCAATCATAAAGATGCATCTGTCATTTTTATCAAGGTTTTGATATTTTCGTTGAAATAACAACATTTAAGTTAAATGTATTGACCATTGACAACTGAACCTTTTATTCACTGCAAATGGATCCGGAAGCAGCCTGTCATGGCAGTTGCTAAGCTTAATTGAACCACATTTTTATCATTTATATGAGTGAAAACAACACAGGAACCTTTCCAAACTCTTTAATTCATTTCAATCGCAAAAATGAACCACATTACTGAGCGAAATTTGCACGATAACGCGACTTACAAAAATAAGCCAAAAACATTGCCCTCTGCCTTCTTTTTGTTACCATTGTATACGATATGATTCGACCTTTTCAACTTCGAGTCATTGTGGTATTGATTGCAAATTAATATTTTGATTAATCCATCATAAATTGTGATCATGGTCCATCAAGTGATCGTTTGAATTTTAGAGTAACTGCAAGCCTTTATTGACTCTGAGCAAAAGAGCCTTTAACTCCAAATCACTGAATGCTTGCGTCGATGGTTTTTTTTTAAAGTGTTTGAAGGACCATGGCTATGATTTAATAATGGACGGATTACCTTAATAAAATTTGATTCGTCATTAGTGACACATTTCTTTATAAGATTTAACTCATCAAATATAAAAGACATAAACAAATATAAAATAGTTCGGTTCCATTTAAGGACGTTTCAGCGGATTTCCACTGATTTTAATTTTGGTATTTTTTAAAATTGTTCATTTATTGATCGTAGAATGTTAGAGGAAATTCCAACTTTTAAGAATCTTGTATCAAAACATGATCAAAAGTATATTTGCCAAATGTTGAGGATCAAAAATGTGACATTTTAGTGTTGTTGTTTTTTTATAAAAAGTTGACTAAAATTTCAATAAAAGTTTAGTTTTAGCTAAAAAACAAAACAAAAATAAAAACTTTTTTTTTATATTTTCAGAAAGATTTTCTATCAATGGACTGAACCTGAAAAGATAAAGGAAAACCGTCTGTTGAATTATTTTAATATATAAAATAAATACAATTGATAAAATTTCAAAATTGTTTGTTGTGAATTTATCCAAATTTTTATATCACGAGGGCTTAAACGCAAGGAAATTTACATTCAGACATTTTTTTTTTAAATTTGCAAAATGCTATAAGAGTATCTGGACCAAGATGCCAAGATTCGATTAAATTGCTTCGGAAATGAACGGATGATTACAGAAATAAATTCTCTGACGCCTCTCAACGCGCAAGTTTGCAAGCTCCATTCTTGTCGTCACCTTTTCTGCATCCTCGTTATTCAGATTACATGTATTGCCAACATCGGTAAAGAAAAGGGCAACATACTTCCGCCGATATGGTTTTCAAGGTATATTTAATTATGAGACAGTCACAAACAATCCTTTATTGTTATGGTTTCCTAATCAACGATGAGTACATTTTCCAAAGTAGGATTCAAATTGAAACGTTCAGTAAAATTTGTTTTCGAATATAGCTGAAGGGGAAAATTATCTCTGTTGGTTGCAACACTAAAGGAGTGCCCCAATTCTTCCAAAGAAACCGTGTTTAGCAGTCAGTGCTTTGTTACGTATATTTTGTAATCGTCTCCCATCAAGTAACATGTGGGTCACTTAAACGTTTCTTAAATGCTAATTGAACTAAAGCAGATAAGTGTAGTGTAGTTATACTGGTGATATGACCTTGTATGCACGGTATTGTTGCAGTGTAGTTCTACTGGTGATTTGACCTTGTAGACACGGGATTGTTGTAGTGTAGTTATACTGGTGATCTGACCTTGTAGACACGTGATTGTTGCAGTGTAGTTCTACTGGTGATTTGACCTTGTAGGCACGGCATTGTTGTAGTGTAGTTCTACTGGTGATCTGACCTTGTAGGCACGGGATTGTTGTAGTGTAGTTCTACTGGTGATCTGACCTTGTAGGCACGGGATTGTTGTAGTGTAGTTCTACTGGTGATTTGACCTTGTAGACACGGGATTGTTGTAGTGTAGTTCTACTGGTAACTTGACCTTGTAGGCACGAGATGTTGTAGTGTAGTTCTACTGGTGATTTGATCTTGTAGGCACGACATTGTTGTAGTGTAATTCTACTGGTGATCTGACCTTGTAGACACGGGATGTTTAGTTGTACTGGTGATTTGACTTGTAGGCACGAGATGTTGTAGTGTAGTTCTACTGGTGATCTGACCTTGTAGACACGAGATTGTTGTAGTGTAGTTCTACTGGTGATCTGACCTTGTAGACACGGGATTGTTGTAGTGTAGTTCTACTGGTGATCTGACCTTATGTGCTGATAGGTACGTAGGTAGATAGGTAGATAGAATGCAATATAATTGTGTGAGTATATGTTTGTTGCGAAACAGACAAACCATTTATATTACAAAATAAATATGATGACGTTTGCTTCCATGCGTATTTGTGCGATTCATTCTAAAGTGCAGCAGATAGATCGTAAATCGTACATATTACAGCATAATTATATATTACAGCATAATTAGAATTAATCAAATGTAAACTGCATTTGCTCATGAAAATATTAAGAAATCAAGATAATAGTGTAATTGGTGCTTCTTATTTAAAATATGGCCTGAAATCAAGAAATTGCAATGATTTTAGTATAGCAAAAACATTAACTGCACCGATTAAATTAATTTAACCTCTGAATCATATCGTTACATGAAACAGATTGCCTGTATAATAACATGTCTGTGCATTCAATTCATTGAACATGGATTCAAGCATTTCATTTGTCAGTTACATAAGCTAGACATAATAAACTCATTCTAGTGGATAGAGTACTAAACAACTGTATAGAAAGGATATCATCCTAGTTCGAAAACTTAAAAACATTCAAATTGATTGATACATACATGAACTCGAATATTTCACTGAAAATTAAATTACCTTAGTTAAATGAAATTATATATAATAATTACACCCAAAATAAAAGGTCGCACTGTTTAGTGATGAGAAGAATGAGATTTTAGACATTGAAGAATATTCGGCTAGTTCAGTCCAGTCGCAGATGCTGACATGTTACTAATTTGTCAACACTCATGATGGTATTCAAAATGCGTGTCCAAAAAAAAAACAACAACAAAAAACAATACTTGTTTAAATTTGATTTTTTTTAAAAATTAATTGTCAATATTTTTAGTGTAAATAAATTTCATTTTCATAGGAACGAATAACCAAAACCACTGTTGCCACGACGGACCTTATCACAAGTGTGTGTTAGTCTATATTTTAAGTAAAACTACAAGAAATAAGAGCAACGGCGACGAAACGACAAGATCAAAAACAACCAAATTGAATACCAAACGGTATTTTATTTCTGATTAGTTTTATTGTGAAATCATGTGACCCTTTTCTTTTATCTGGTATCTTAATACATGATTAGAAGAACCGGAATTATTATGCGTTCTTTACATTCCATTTAATCCAAACATGAATAATTTAGTATCTTATATCATACGTAATAAAGACAAGATTAATATTCAGGAGCGGTTTCGGCAAGATGACTTTAACGGACTAAAACACATCTAAATGAAACATAGCAATTACACGTCTGCACACCGCCTTGTGATACCGTCTAATGATAATCAAAGCGCTGAGGGCACTGAAGTTGTGTGTGTGTCTCAAGTGGAAGAGGGTTTGACGAGCTGCAGATATGCAGTGTAACTTAGTTTTTGCTAAATATCAAACTTATATTAAATAATAAACAATTGTTCATGGTAGGCTATAGAAATAGTTAGAGTAGGAGTGACGATGTGCCAATTGTTAACAGTCTGATGAAACAAATAGTACATTCATCTTTCATTTCTTGTAATAACCATGTTAACGCATCGTAAAAGCGGGTTTATTGGCATTGCACGAAAATGTATCCCCTGTTTATTAAAGTTACTTTGATAAACAAAAGAAATGCGACAATATTGCTCTCTTAGCACTATCAGCGTTTTGATTTGCACTACCGAGCGACGGCACAGTTTCTATTTATAGATGCAAATAAGTGGCTCCATACTGTGTAACTTCTGAAAGCAGATATATACAGGTATCAGCCATTCCATAGAGCAACAAATGACCCCTAGAGGTATCCCGATGTATCTGACATAGCTGCGATTATAATTAAGTTATGCGGATTTGCATCGGAACTCACCCTTTCTATTATTCTATATGGACTATTGTAACACCATTTAATATCCAAAACCTGCTCATTTACCATCCAAATTCAGGCACGAGCCACCTTTGCATCGAAAGAAACTATACTCCTCCGCATGGTAAAGTGAAAGTTACGCAACATCACAGGAAAAAATAGTTCGTTTGTGCTTTTATGGTACAAACAATTATTGTTTCCCGTAACTATGCATTTTTTACTCAAAATTGAGTTTTCAACGCTCTGGCTGAATCTCAGTATACCTGTGTTGTAGAATTCTTTTCAATCGTTCGATCAGTCATACAAAATTAAGAGGTTATTCGGATTTAAATGTAGAGAATGTAGTTACTATAGTTGTGAGTGACTACGTCACACACAACTAAAACTAAATTGCCCATTGTGCATGAGGAAGAGGAGTGGTGTACGACAATTCAAGACCAAAAAGCTGACCAGTCCTGAAGATGCTATTAAATACTGAACGTCGAAAAAGTAAGATATCAGGACTTTGTTATGTCGTGATCAAGGATCGAATCAATGATCCCCAGGTCACTGGATCACTGCCTGTACTGACATGAAGGGCCACGTGAACCAACGCTCAGCTCATTCACGTTTCGATAGTTGAAAGTCAGGTCAGACATTTTTAGCTGAAGTGGCAAGGAAAACTGATTCCAGTCATCGAATATATATCAACCAATTTTCTTAATCCTAAGGTAACTGGAGCAGACCGACTGACAGTTCTACTCTGAAAGCGAGGATCTTTTATCAGTGCTTATTAGTGGTGTCAGTCTGGGTTCACTTCTGCTCCATCCAGTTTCGCACTTTGGATAGTAACGTTTGAACCCAATGCTGTTTCGTTATATTATCATGTTTATACTGATCCATTTTCAACCTCTTCATCGTCTTCCACACCAAAATGTATATGAAAAAAAGATTAAACACCACGCATCTGTATCCTCTATGTTTTCTTGTCCAACGATTTCCATCATTCACGTAATATACATGCTAATCCTTATTTAGTTTAAACAAGAGTGCCAAGATGGCCCTTGGTCGCTCACCTGAAAAAGATGATTGCTTAAGAAATAAAGATGCTTAAGTGTAAAAGTGACATCTGGCTTTTTTTTTTATGGTGAAATGGGCATACCTCCTAAATTTACAAGTCAATATCAGTTATAATTGAACCCGATTGTGAGATT
>CM037793.1:20864420-20881957 GCA_021229015.1 Solen grandis
CTAATCGTTTTCCATATAAGGGGTTTTTTTGGGTTTACTCAAAAATTTACTAAATGCCCCTAAAAAGAAAGGGGCGAAAGCTAAAAACTATTTTCACACTTAAAGTTTTCTAAAACCATTTGGCCATTTTTACATCAAACTTTTTTAAATGTTTGAGGTTATCTTTAAAACCCAACTTTATGCAGGGCCCCCCGGGTTTGGGGGGCACGAATACTGTAAATTGTTAATCGGTTAAAAAATAAATTTTTTTGAAAGCTTTTAAACCTGAATAAAACCAAAAAATATGATGACTCTGGGAGAGTGTGGGGTTTAAACACTTATGTATTACAATTTTTTAATTTATAAGATACTGTGTAATTCTAAACGTTTTTACAAAACTCAAAGACAAATGAACTGATCGAATATTTTGGGCAACAAAATAAAGATTTACTATTTTCAAAGGGGTTTGGGTTTTCATGGATCTCACAAAAAAAAGGGGAATTAACTTTTTTATCTCAATTTAAACAAAGATTAATTGTTAAACACAAAACGACACAGTCGTGAATAATTCCACGATGTTAAACCCCCTTTTGAATACAGAATATATTTTAAATAAAAAAAACCTTTAGAACAAATAGCGCTATCAAAATTAAGAGTCAAATTTTGAAACGGCAGACTCGAATTTTCCCCAAAAGAGAGACTCTGTGTTTTTTTTTTAAATAAAAAAATGTCAATTATAGAATTGAAAAACATTCTTTTTTCACTTCCAAAATTTTTAAATCTTTTCGTGACCAATTTCTGTTAATTGTATACTAAGGTAGTGAAATAATTTTTAAAAATTGTTAAAACAAAACAAAAAAAAAAATTAATTAAACACATTTCAATGTATATTTACAGTTGCTGAAAAAAATACTTTTAAAATTTTAATAAAAATTGAGACACAACTATAAAAAACATATTGTTCGTGTGTATATTGATTGTGGGGCCGGGGCCCTTTAAATTTCCCAAACAAAGAATAAAAATTGAATTGATTTGGGCTGGGGACAACTTTTTTTTTTGGCTGTAAGGGCGTTCAGGGGACTTTAATGGGAGAAAAAAATTTTTTTTTTTCCCCCACCGCATTTGGAACATGTCTTTTGAAACGATTATTTTCACACTGCAGACCCCGCCGTAAAATTTAGCAGAACAAAACCCCTCACATTAACCTGACAAACCCTCCCGCAACACCCCTTTTATCTGGGCCAACAAGGGAACAATACCATCCAATTTTTTCACGGAAGTATTGCGGGCCGGGGGATCGAACCCACACTTCCCCTCCAAGCACACCTAACTCCCGGGCAACCGGGACGGGTCGGGACTACATATAAATTTATACCTAGGCATCGCACTAAACACCAAATAAATCGTCCACACCATATTGCGTGAGACATGGCTACATAATATGTCCGAAAAGATCTAAAAAATAAAAAACCCAACGGTCCTTACTTAAAAGTTTGTACTGATTGGGATATTTGGGTTTCACGCCCAAACCCGAAAGTACTTGTATATCAATTATTTGGAAATTTTGTCAATATGGACAGATATAGCTCGTAGACATAAGCATAAAAAGCACCCCTAACATTTTATCTTGACAGGGCCCAAAAACCCAAACCAGAAGTGCCTACTCAAATAATTTGTTACCCTCGCGGACCGCAATTGTGAGAAATAGCCATGCGCTTGTATTTTCGAAAAAAGGGAAGTAACTACTCCGAGTTGGTTCCGACCCATTTGAAACTGAAGACAACTTTCTGGCTACTATCCTTAAGGGATATGAAAATAAATAAAATAAAACTTTAATTTAAAACGCGAGACGATTGTATATTTTTACCTCAATCTAAATATATGCAACACTGCACGACAAATTACAAAAATTTATTTCTTCATATAGTTTAATAAAATCATGACTTCAGATTTTTTGTGCCACCTGCTGAAAGCAAGTACAAAAGGGAACATTTTTCCGTCGTCTTCTGTCCGTCACACTTTTCCGTCCACTTCATCGTCAAAACCCCATGGAAACTTGTATTCCTTTTTACTTCTTTAATACTTGGGATTTTTAGGGGCAAAATTTCGTTTTCATAGTATTTTTCCTCCTTCCTACCATATACGATATAACGCATAGTATTTGAATCCCTTTTCTTTTAATTTAAAAAATTAAAAGCGGCCATTTTTTCCCGCAAAAAACCCTTCGTTTAGCGAAAGCGGCCCACTCTACATGGAGTACAAAGAAAACTTCCCCCCTGTTTCCTTGCAAAAGATCCTCTGTCACCGCCTTCTCTCCACGGATCAATACCATAGAAACATTTTTTGCTAACCAAATATCACACGGTCGTTTAAGAAGCAAAGCTATTGACGAAAAAGGGGTTTCCGACATGGGCAAGCAGGTACACATGTTTCTAGAGAAAACTCTTTTAAAAAAAACTTTTTTCACGTCCACCCTCTTGGATAAATGCACTTTTAACCTAAATGAAGTCAGTTTTAAAGTGAATGAAAATAATTTTTCGTTTTTTTTTTTTAGTAGCTCATTTTTATTATTTTATCATCATTATTACCTTTAAAAATAGGGGAGAAAAATTTTGCGGGGGGTAGCTTGTGGTTTTAAATATTGTAAGCGAAAGGGCCCGGGGCGATCCCGTCAGGTGCACTTTTTTCCACCCTGTACATCATATGAAATATTATTCCCCAATGCGTCATTAAATTTCCTTTAAAAGTAATAAACTTCAAGGTAAATTTAATACAAATTTTAAAAAAAAAATCCAATACCAACAAAACCCTAGAATCAAATTATTAATTCCCAAAAGGGGGTCTTTATAATATAAACATGGGAAAAAAATAAATTTACTTACACAAAAGGGTTATTTTGATAACAATTATAAAATTTATTGTTTTAAAGTGATAAAAAAAACCTTTTTCATTAACAACAATCTACATTTTTTATTTCAAGCAATCGGTAAGGACAACACATCAAGAAAATCAAAAAATTATTTCGATTAATTTTTGAAATAATAATATATACCCTATTCTGCGCAAATTTTTGATAAAATGATTAAAAAATGACAAAAACCCAGATAATTTTAAAAAAATTTATACAACTTACAAAATTTAAAGAAACGTTTCCCTTAACGTTTTTTTATATCGCTTAATAACAAGACTCTCGTTTTTTTTTCCGCACCTCCGAGATTCGCACCGAGAATATACGATATTTCGCCGATTATTATCTTTGATTCCTATTTTTAAAAAAAATAACTTAATTAACCTACAGATTTTTCTCAATTTTGTCACTAGGCCAAACCCGGGACCCTTGATGAAATGGTAGGACACGCAGTCTACTCACGCGGCTCACGTAAACGTTCAAACAAAAATATTTTTTTACAAAACCCGGAAACAAAATACGATAATACGTAATAGGCCTTAATTTTTAATTTGGCTGAAAAAAAAGCTATTTCAATGGCTGAAAAAGTGGAACAAACGCTAAGTACTGCGTACGGGACAGCTACGTTTCCTTCAAGGTCAACGAAAAACATTACAAACTTTACAAGTAAATGATCTCTATCTATCTTCTGATACTGTCAACATCCCCTTTCGAGTGTTCTAACAGCGGGGCGCGCCGAGTTGTTAGTAGAGTGAGAATTATAAAATACCCGAGTCGGAGCCGACTACAGACAGTGAGACTGAATAAAAGGGGAAAGCTTGTTAGCCTAGTAAGCATGAAATAAGAAGAAAAAAAATAAATAAAAACAACGCTTTTCGGGTCCAGCAAGTACAGATCAATTTCATGACCCATAGCTGGCCTCAAGTATAGATATTATATAATATTAATGTAAGGATGATATTTTTGTACATCCAATTGCTTTGGAAGGTCACTCTGGGGGTGAGTTTATTATTTTAAAAACAGTCAGCGTTAAAATCATTTTGCACCAAACCAAGATTTTCATGAAGAATTAGGAAAGCATGGATGGTAGCCTTCAGTAAAGCGAGATTAAATATAATTATATGAATTAATGGATATATTCTATACTTAAGGACCAATGCTGCACATTTAAAAGATATTTACATGCTTATAAGAAAAAAACAGAGTTAGGAAATTTAAAAACGTGTGTTTGGCAAGACCTGCCTTGAACTGGAAAGTGTGGGGGCGAGAGCGATGTGAATGGTAAGTTTTTTACTTGCTTGAGTTTACCATGGATAAGCAAAGGGGACTCTCTATACAATAATTAAAAATTATCATCATTTCTTGTAATACTGGAAAATCCCGTCTTCTCCATCCAGGCCCCGGTAAATACCCAATGTAAACCGATTAGTAGTGTAGGCCCGCCTGTATAAAACCACTTTCTGGGCCCGCTCGTGCGGACGGACAGGTAATAGCAGGGGACGTTTAGACCTCTCTAGTTCTCTCTCTCTCTTTTGATAGATAGATGTTTATTCAAAATAGCCCATGTGGTACAATAAAAAATATACAGTTACAGCAGAAAGAATATACATTATTATTATATAATGATTTATACGTTCATATCCGCGAGAGAGAGATAGACAGACAGAGGTAGAGATAGAATGATAACGATATATTACACCTGATTCGATACCTGTTGAGAGACTCTTGGAATTTGTGGCATGTGAAGAGATTACATGTGCTGCAATTTCTGAGAAAATTCTACAAATGTTCACTAAAGTTGGTCTTGATTCCAATATGAGCCGATCCCAGACCATGGACGGTGCATGCAATATGGCAGGGAGAGTCACGGGTTGCGCAGCATTGATTACACATCCACCAATTTCCAAGTTTTGAAAAAAAAAGCCATTTTGGGTACCCATTTTCAGTCAGATGATGACATCATACATGAGGACTTTCAGGACAGTCAAGAAAATTACTTCTTTAAAAGTTGCATTGAGGCCCTTTAACGTCGCTGACAAAAAATGTATAAACACTGAAGGGGATTATGTTGAAATATAAGATATGCCTCCAAATATCCTTACATATGAGGCTCACAACATATGAATCAGCCCTGGTACAGTCATAAAACTTGGGGTATCTAGTAGGGAATTGTAGTAGATAATCAGTATAATTTAGCAGTGTTTATTATGCTAACATCTATGGTGGCTGATTTCCGCCATTTCGTGTTGTCGTGTCTTCGCCCCGAAACGCGAAAGGCGAAATAACGAAAACATGCCATATTGTCGTTATTTCGCCTGTCGCCTTCGGGCGAAGACACGACAACACGAAACATCTCAGGCGAAATAACGAAATTTTAACAGGCGAAAGGACGAAAAGTTTCGCCTTTGAATGTTTCGTGTCCGCGGGTCGAAACCTTTCGTGTTGGCGCCCTTTGTTTGTCGTGTCTTCGTTCTTCGCCCCGAAACGCGAAAGCGAATTAACGACAATGTTGCAGATTTCGTGTTGTCGTCTTTCGCCTCGAAAGGCGAAAGTCGAAATAACAAAAATGACAACGCTTCGGGATTCGCCTTCCGGTAACATGCCCCAAACTTTTTCCCACATATCCCAACTTGTTTTAAAATAAAACAATCCCCAGGAAAAATAGTTTTAAATTTCACTGAAAGCAAAATATAAACGCCGAAATACCCCTTTTAAAGTAATAAAATTGAGGGGTTTTTTAAATACACATTAAAATTTGGAAAGGGCTTACGTATAAGGAAAAAAAATTTTTGTTTTTTTTTTTTTAAATCTGGTTGTTCCTGGGGCCATTTTGTTTTTAACCATTTTTAATTACAATAATAAAAAACATAAAATTTTAAAAAATTTTAAAAAAAAGTATTTTAAAAAAATTTTTAAAAAATTTCTAATATATATACAAATAAATAAAAAATATACACTTCACTCACAAATGTCCAAAAAATTCTGTGTAGGAAAATAAATTATTCAATTTTAAAAATGTAAAATTTCATACGGGGGACATTTTGCACAGGGAGCTGAGAAAGCTAGGTCTTAAGGGGCTTTCACAGCAGCACAACGCCAGCAAGCGCTAGGCAGTTGAAGAAATTTAAAATTTTAAAATGGACGTTTACATTACAGTAGAAATATAAAAGGGTTTGGGGGAATCCCACGATTTCACCGATTTCACAAAGGGCCTCGCAAATGACTCTTTAAATTATTCCCAAGGGCCTATTGTTTGGGGATGACATAAGAACTTTCGAAATCGCCTCCAAAAAGTTTTAAAACCCTTTTTTTTCAAACCTTTTTCCTGTCTTTCTCAACACTTTTCCTTTGTAAACGCGTGCAAAACGAAATTTTTTTGACAATCGGGGGAAACGTTTTTCCCCCTTTTCATGTCTAAATTTTTTTAATCACAACCAACCCAACCCCAGCGGTTTTTGATCCGGCAGTTAATCCCGATTTAGCCCTAGCGACATAAACGGTAAAAGAGCGGTTTTTCAAAGGGCCCGAGAAAATTCGCTTTTTTGCATTTCCTACGCAACTTTTCATTTTCCCTCCGTGTAAAGGGTGGGGAAAAATTTTTATTTTTTTTATTTTTTTTCATCCACGCATCATCGCGTTTAAAATTAGTTCTTTGTTTTTCGCTCTCTCTTTCAGAGCATTTTTTTTTAAATTTTTTCTCCTTTTTTTCCCACATTTTTTTCCCTTTTTAGTGTAAAACGCATTGTCACAAATTTATTTTCCCTCTTTCTCCAAAAATTATTGTAGGATTTTCCCGGGGTCTTTTTCTCTCATTAAGACTTAAATTCCAGTAAAAAAGGTGGAATTTCGGGGGGCTAGCCCCGAAAAAACGGGAAATTAAAGGGGTTTTTTCAAAGGGCAAAATAGTCGTTTTTTTTTGCATTTACCTACGCAAAATTTTTTTCATTTTTCTCCGGGGAAAATTTAAGGGGAAAAGTTTTTTTAAATTATTTTTTTTAAAATTTAAATTTCATCCACGAAACATCGCAGATTATAGTTCTTTGTCTTTCGCCTCCTTTCAGAGAAATTTTTTTTTAAATTTTTTTTCTCCATCTTTCACATATTTTTTCCCTTTTTTAGTGTATACGAAAGGGCCCACAAATTTATATTTCTTTTTCTAAAATTTATTTTCGAATTTTTCCCGGTCTTTATTCCTCATTAAGACTTCAATTCCAGTAAATAAAGGGGGGAACTTGGGGTGAAAAAAAATGAATAAATACAAAAATTTCGTGGGGAACGAACAAGTCCTAGCAAAAAATAAAAAAACAAACTTATTTTTGAAATTTTGATTTTAAAATTAACCATGATGAATTTTTTCATAAAAAATTTTTTAAATAACACCGTTGGGGCCACGGGAAACCGCCGCGATTTTAACCCCGGTTTAAAGCCAAAGCGACGAAAAAGGGGAGAAGGGGTTTTTTTCAAAAGGGCCCGGGGGAAAATCCTTTTTATTTATTTTTTAAAACATACGGTCGAAGAATAGAAAGTTGCTGTTGTTAAAGGATGAAAAAGTTTTTTTATTTTATATTAATGCGTTTGAATAAATCGAGACTTTTTGGGTTTGTTATCACAACGCTTTTTTAAACGTTTTTTTTTTTTATTTTGTTTTTTAAGTAGTAGAGTATTTGTAGTAGCGGAAGTATAGTAGTATAGCAGTATTATAGCCCCAACCCGTCCTCGGACGTATAACTCGCTTTACAAAACCAAAACCTTTTAATTTTCTCTATGCGAGTTATGGTTTTTGACAATGGGTTGTGAAACGTTTCTAAACCTTTTTAAAAAAAGTTTTAATCTCTATAATCACAATCACAGACATACCAAAAGCGGTATTTGATCCGGCGAGTTAACCCGGGCTTAGCCCCTAGCGACGATAAACGGGTATATGGGGTTTTTTCATAAGGCGAGATAGTCGTTTTTTTTTGGCATTGTACTTTTTTCACTTTCTCCGGAAAGGGAACGAGAATTTATCATTTTTTTTTTTTTGTTTTTTTTGTTTTTTTTATTTTGTTTTTTTTATTTGTTTATTTTTTTATTTTTTAACAAATACGCAACGCAAATGTTTTTTTTGGGTATGTTTTCCCGCTTTTTAACAGAAGTAATAATATTGTTTTATTTTTTTTAAATTGGGTTTTATTTTTTTAATTTTTTTTTTGTCAAACATCGGGCCCGAAGTAGTAAAAATTTAGTTGTTTTTTGTAATAATAAATTTTTCTTTTTTATTTGGGAAAATAAAAAATTTTGGTTATATATTCGCTTTTTTAACAGGAGAAATTTAGTTTTTAAGAAAGGGATGATATTTTATACAAATTGGGGAAAATAAAGGGGGACCTGTACACTTGTTTTTACATGGGATAGTAGTATTTTGTTTGTTTTTTTTGTTTTTTTAGAAAAGGTTGAAAATAAATCCCTTTGGGAATAAACGGATTCGGGGGGGTTTCAAAACCTTCTTTACATTTTTTTTTTTGAATTGTTGTTTATGAAAGTATAAGTAGTTAGTAGTAGTAGAAAAGGGTGGTGGTGGGTTTTAGTATAGATTAAGGGTTTACGAAACTAAGGAAAAATTTAAATCCAAGCAAATCACGAAAACACTTCTCCGTAAAAGCAATCGAGACATTTATTTATATATATATTTATTTTTTTAAATTTAAATTTTTTTTTAAATTCCCCCCCCAAGAAAATTAAATTTGAAATAATAAAAAAAAAAAACAAAAAACCCGGGAGAGAGGAGCACAGTGACTAAGAACCATAACTCACCTGGCCCAAATTTTTAAATTTTCCTTCCTTTTTTTTTGGTTTTTATTTTTAAATTTTTTAGTGGGGAGCAAAACTTATAAACTATTTAAAGTATTTGACTGGAAATTTTTAAATATAAATAAATTTGTGAGTTTGGGGAATGCAAAAACCAAAAATCGTAACACTACCTTGATTAATTTTCTAATTATCTCCCCTTTATTAAATGTTAAAAAATGAATTTCCCCTCCAATAAAACTTTTTTTACTACTACTTGAAAAATTTTTTTGTTGGGAGCAAAACTAAATGAAAAAAAACATTTTAAGGACAAGAAACTTGAAACAAAAATGAACCCAATTGAAGCGGGGCAGCACTTTTTTAAAATTAAATCTCCCTTTTTTTTTTCCTATTGAAATCCAGAAAGGGGTATATTTTTTTCCGAACACTTTCTTGTATGTTTAAAAATTTCAAAATCACTCCCTCACTCACTCACCCTGTCACTCACTCACTCACTCACTCACCCCTCACCACTCACTCCCCCCTTCATTTCTCAACTCCAATTACTCATTTCATTTACCCCATTTCCCCTACCACTGGACTCACTTACTCAAAAAAAAAAACTAAAGAAAAAAAAAAAAAAAACCAAAAACCCCCTAAACTTAAAACTCCCACTCAAAAAAAAAAACCCCTTACCCCCAAAAAAAAAACCCCCTTTTTTTAATCCTTACTCACAAAAATTTTTTCACTTAATTACTCAAATCCCTCTTTTCCCCACTAAACTTACTCACTAAATTCCCCATTACCTTTACTCACTCATTTACCACTCATTACCCTCAGTTACTCACTTACTCACTCAATTACTCATTCCCTCATTTCAAAACTCCCCAGTTACTCTTTTACTAATTCAATTACTCTTTACTCACTCATTTCCTCATTTCCCTCACTAAATTTACTCTTTTTCCCTCACTCACTTTGTTCTAAATTTTACTCACCATTTACTCCCCAAAAATTACTCTTTTTACCACTCTTTTTACCTTTTTACTAAACCAATTACCACAAATTCCACTTACTCATTTACTCATTCAATTACCCCTTTAAACCTCACCATTTTACCCATTTCCCTCACTAAATTACTCTTTAAACCCCACTCCTTACTCATTTTACTTCATTTAAACGCATTTTACTCCCCCAAATTTAAACCTTTTATTTCACTCATTTACTCATTTAAACTCATCAATTACTCACTCATTTTACTCACTTCCCTCACCAATTACTCATTTCACTTACTCCCTCAATTACTCTTTTTACCCTCATTACCAACTCATTTTACTCATTTACCACTCTTTAAACACTCACCTCCCCACCCCCCCCACCCTCCACCATCACTCCACCCACCACCACCTCCACTATTCCCCTCCCCCAACCACCCCCACCACATCCACCCCCTCCTTCACCCACTCCCCCATCACTAAATCCTCCCACCACTCCTCCTCCTCCTTCTCACTCACTCCTCCCTCATTTGCCAATTACCCAAAACATATCACTCACTCTTTTCACCATCCACTCACCTACCCCCTACACCCCCAAATTTCCCCCCTCCACCCCCACTCCCCCCCCCCCAACCCCCTCCACCTCCACCACCACTCCACTCACTCCTCCTCCCCTCACTCCTCATTCACTCCTCCTCCTCCTCACTCACTCCCCCCCTCCAACACCACCCCAAATCACTCCTCACCCCACCCCTCCCCACTCACCCCCTCCTCCCATCCTCAATTACCCCCTCCTCCTCACCCCTTTTCCTCCTCACTCACTCCTCCTCACCCTCAATTACTCCCCTCTTCCTCACTCACTCCCTGTGAGAAATTTGAGGAGTAGTGAGGGGGGATTTAGTTAGGAGAGGGAGTAATTGAGGAGTGAGGAGGAGTGAGTGAGGAGGAGTGAGTGGGGAGTGATTGGAGTGGTTTTTGGAGGGGAGGTGAGTGAAGAGGAGGAGTGAATAAGGAGTGAGGAGGGGGATGAGGGGAGGGGTGGTGGAGGGGGATGGTGGTGGGGGGGAAAAGTGGTGGTGGGGGGTGTAGGGAGGGGAATGAGTGATGAGTGATTTATTTTTTGAGAAATTTTAGGGAAGAGGAGGATGAGTGAGGGGGAGGGGGAGGAGGGGAAGGGCAGGAGTGAGTGATAGGAGGGAGTGGGGAGGAGGAGGGGGTGTGATGGAGTGGGGGGGGTGGAGTAGGGAGGGGGTGGGGGGGTTTGGTAAATGGGAGGGGGGGGGTTTAGTGGGGAGGAGGTAAAGAAAGGGAGTAAAGGTTAACTGAGTGAGTAACTGAAAATTTAAATGAGAAAATTGAGTAATTGAGGAGAAATTTAGTTGGGGTAATTTGATAACAGGGGTAATTGATGAGTAATGGTAAATAGTTGGATTTAAAGAGTCATTGATGAGTAAAGGGCTAATGAAAAATGGGGTAAGTGAGTGTGTAAATAAAGTAATTGATTGAGAAAAGGGGGGGGGGGGGGGGGGGGGGGGAGTAAATTTTTTAGAAAATGGAAAGGGAAAGAGAAATGGTAAGGGGAGTGAGAAAATTTGAGTAAAAAAAATGAGAAAAATAAAGGAGAAAATGATAATTGGTGAGTAAATGAGTGAGTAAATGATAAAAAATTGATGAGAAAGGGAAAAAAGAGGAAAAAATGAGTAACGGAGTGAGAAAATGAGAAATTTGGAAAGTAAATAGTAACGGATGATTTTAAACGGGTGATAAAAAAATTTAGTGGGGTAAGTTGGAACTAAAGTGTAACTAGTGAGAAAAAGGAGGGGAGAAATGAAAACAAAGGAATTTGGAGGAGAAAGTGAGGAGAAATGAGAAATTTGAGTAATTAAGGGGAAAAATGAGTGGAAAGGGTGAGTAAAAAGGGAGTAATGAGAACTGAGTGAGTAATGAAAAGGGAGTAACTAGGAGTAATGAGAAAAGTGAGTAAATGAGTAAGGGAGGAGAAATTTGGGGTGAGTGAGTGGTGATTGAGTGAGTGATTTGAGTGAGGAGTGAGGAGTGAGTGAGTGATTGAGGGGGGAGTGAGTGAAATAAAATTAAAACATAACAAGATGGGGTTGGGGAAAACCCACTATCCCCCTTTCTGAGAATGCAAAGAAAAAAAAAGGGGGGGGGGAAAAAATTTTAAAATGAAAGGCGGCACGTTTAAAAACTTCTACCCATAAAATTTTTCCCAAGGTTTCTAGCCCTTTAAAAAAATTAAAAACCATAAATTTTTGGGCCCCAAAAAAAAAAAATTTTTCAAGTAGATAGTAAAAAATTTTATTATCTGGGAAAAAATTCATTGTAACATTTAAAAAGGGGAGATATTAGAAAATTAATCAAAGGGAGTGTTACGATTTTTGGTTATTGCACTTCCCAATCTCCCCAATTCATTTATAATTTTAAATTTTTCCCGTCAATATACCCTTTAAAAAGGTTTTTAAAAATTTTTGTCCCGACTAAAATTGAAAACTAAAAAAACCCAAAAAAAAAAGGAAAAGGGAATTTAAAACTTGGGCCAGGTAAAAGTTTTGGGTTTTTAACACTCTGCCCCTCCCCGGGGGGGGGGGGGGGGGGGGGGGGGTTTTTTTTTTGTTTTTTTTTTTTATTTTAAATTTTAAAAAATTTTAAAAAAATAAATTAAAAAAAAAATATAAATTAAAAAAAAACCCGATTGCTTTTAAAAGAATGGCCCTGCAATGCCCTTGGTAAATTTTTTTCCCCCTAATACGTAACCCCTTAAAAAAAACTTTCTTTCTACTTCCCCCACCACTTTCTACTACTTTCTTTCTACTTTCTACTTTTCTACCTTTTCCCAAAAAAAAATACCCAAACTTTAAAAACCCAAAAAAGTAAAGAACGTTGGGGACCCACCTCCCGAATCTCGGGTTTAATTTCCCAAAGCCTTTAAATTTCAACATTACTTTCAGAAACAACAACCAAAAACTACTACTACTACAATTAAAACCCCAATTACCCCCGGGTTCCCCCCAACATTCCAAACAAAAAAAAATCAAAAACAAACACTAAAACTCCCTTTAAAAGGAAAAAACCCCCCCAAAAAATTTCAACCCCAAAACGCCCCCCTTTCCCTTAATTAGGGAAACCCCCCCCCCCAAAAACCAAAAACCACCGCCCCCCTTTAAGGGGGAACCCCCCAAAAAAAAATTTAAAAAACCAAAAAAATAAAACAAATACTTTTCTTTTTAAACAGCGAAAAAAAACCAAGGAAAAATATTCGTTTTTGGGATTTTTTAAAAAAAATAAAAAACAAATAAAAAAAACAAACAAAAAACAAAAAAAAAAATAAATAAAATGAAAAATTTTCCGATTATTAAAACCCAGAAAGTGAAAAAATTAAAAATCCAAAAGCGACTAACTCGCCTTATTAAAAACCGCATAAACCCGTTTATCGTCGCTAGACTAAGCCGGGGTTAAAAAACCCCCGCGGGCAAAAACCCAAATGGTATGCCCGCGATGTGAATATTAATTAGAAAAATTCTAAAAAGGTGAATCGTTTTAAAACCGATTGGCCCCAAAAACCAACCGCATGGAGAATTTAAAAAAGGGTTTGGTTTTGTAAACCAAAGGTTAAAAAGGCCCCCAAAGGGCGGGCAAAACAACCCTACAAAACCCACAAAAACCCCGGGTACAAACAAATTTCCTACCCACATAAACAAAAAACTTTCAAAAAAAAAAAAATTTAAAAAAAAGCGGGTTTTGATAACCCCCAAAAATTCCCGATTTATTCAAACGCAAATTAAAAAAACCCCCAAAAAAAACAAAATCATCAAACAACAGAACAAATACCACCTTTGACCACGAATTTTGACAAAAAAATAAAAGCGAAAACCCGGGGCCAATTAAAAACCCCTCATCCCCATTTTTCCCTCCCCAAACAACCATTAAATCGCGGGGTTTATTTCCGGGAAAAAGGGTTTAAAAAAAACTTTAAAAAATGCATCTTGGAAAAAAAAAAACAAAAACCAAATAAAATTTTTTTCAAAATTTTTTTCAGGGCAAAACGCCCCACCAATATGTATTTTTCCATTTTAAAAACCCAATTCCACCTTAAAAATTTTTTGGGAAGAAACCCTTTAAAAGGGGAAAAAAGGCCCCGGGAAAAACCTACGAAAATTTTAGAAAAAGGAAAAAAAGTACAACCCAACACTTAAAAAAATAAATTGGAAAAATACAAAAAAATGAAAAGCCCTTAAAAAAGGGCCCCCCCCAAAAACCCCTTAAAACAGCGAGTGCTATAAAAAAAAAAAAAAAAAAAAGAAAAACCCCTCCCAAAAAACCCCGGGGAAAAAATGAAAAAAATGGGGTAGGTTTAAAACAAAAAGGGGACCAAAAAACGGGCCTAAAAAACCGCAAAACCCTTTAAAAACGTTTGCCCAAACCACCCGAATTTCCCCCCCTTTTTTACTGGGGAAATTTAAAATCTTAAAGAAATAAAGACCGGAAAATCCCACGAATAATAATTTTTTTAAAAAAAAGAAATATAAAAATGACAAGCGTATACACAAAAAAGGGAAAAAAATGGAAAGAAGGGGAAAAAAAATTTAAAAAAAAATGCTCGAAAGAGGTGGGGAAAGAACAAAGAACTATAATCACGATTATGCGTTTAGAAAAAAAATAAAAAAAAAAATTTCCCCGGGCCAATTTTCACGGGAAAAGTGGAAAAAAGAGCGTGGGGGGGGAAATGCAAAAAACGACTAACCGCCTTAAAAAAAACCGCTTTTACCCTTTAAACGTCGCAAAACCCAAGCCCATTAAAAACCCCCCGGATCAAAAAACCGCTTTCGGGTGTTTTTGTGATTAAAAATTTTTCCCGAAAAGGTGGGAAAAACGTTTCACACCGATTGTCAAAAAATACGTAAAACCGCGTATTACAAAAGGGAAATTTTTAAGAAAGACCAAAAAGGTAGAAAAAAGATTTTTAAAAAACTTTTAGAGGCGATTTCCCAATTTTCGTTTTTGGCATACCCCAAAAAAATAGGCCATTGAAATAATTTAAAGACTTTATAGGCCCTGCCCTTTTGTGAAAACGTTTAAATCGGGATTCCTCCCCAACCCCTTTATATAACACTCCCTTACACAGAAATTTTAAAGCATTTCCCTTTAAAAAATTTTTTTTCCCCTTTTCTAATGTTTTTAGACCCAAATTTTTATTTTAAAAACATAAAAAAATAAAAAAATATAATAAAAAAATAAAAAATAAGTAAATAAAAAAAATCAACATTAGTTTTCTGTTCTCCCTAAGAATTTTACATTTTTTCCCAAAAAAAACTTGAACCAGATCCTTTCAATATTTTTTGATATTTTTTAAATTTGAGAGAAAAAGTTAAAAAAAACGGAAATCGTTAGCGAAGGCAAAAAGAACAATTAAAAAATTACCCCTTTTAAAAAAAAAAAATTAAGGGTTTTCCCATTCCTATTTTAAAATTTCTGAGTCGGGGCCCCGTTAATGTTTCGTTTGTCCAAAAATAAACCCCAAAGAATTAAACGATTTTAAAATTTTTTTAAATAAATTGCTTACACCCAAAAAAAACATGACCTAGTTTCATTTTAAAAAGTTCACAGGGGTTTCCCCTAAAATCTTTTTTTTAACATATAAAAAATTTCCCTTGGGAGCTGTGTCATACATAAAAAAAAAATGCTTTTTTTAAAAAATTTGTTTTTTTTCAGAGGGGAAATGGAAGGAAGTGGATCAAATCTTTGGGGTATAGAATTTTGACCCGTCGATTGCTTTTTCCCCCATGGGGTTAAAAGTGTCGAAGTTAACTAAATTTTATACTTTAATTTTTTTTCATTCCTTTTTAGTTTTTAAAAATTCATTTTTAAATATTTCAAATTTTTTTTGCATATCTGGGTCCTTAAATTAAAAAACTCCAAAAACTTGATTTCTTCATTCCTATTAAGTTAAATATTCATGAAAAATATGCATTTTGTAGCATATCTGGATCATTAAATTAAAACACCAGTACTATGCTACTAGAGATAATGTCTGTCCACATTCACACAATATTTGCTGCGTCTGTTGTTGTTGTTTTTTAAATAACATTTTGAGTTTCTGTTATATCATATTGATGACAAATAATACATTTTCAGAAGAATGGTTAAATATAAAGGGGATATTTGTTTGTTTGAGTGAATGTGGAATATATCACATCGAAAGGTGATACAATTACAATATTTTCACGAGCGCGTAGCGCGAATGAAAATATGAAAATTGTATAACTCTGAGATGAGATAAATTCATACTTACTCAAAACAAACAAATTTCATTTTATTTAATGCTGTTTTCTATATCTTTTCGTTAAACTAGTCGAAAGAAAACTAAAAAAGGCTCAAAACTACGTTAACTTATTTGACATAAACGTGACGTGATTATATCTTTATCCGTTCCCGTTCATTTCAATGTTCAGATAGGGAACCAAAAATCTTTATCACCTAAAGTATGAACTATGTGATATCGCTTATATCACACTGATAAGTTTAGTATTACTTTACAATATCATACATTTAAATGTTTGAAAGGAAACGGTATCATCCCTACTCAGAAGGCTTGATCCAGATGGTGTTGCGAGCAGAAGGAATAGAGTGATGGATCGTCGGACCTACATAAACAAAGGACCAAATTATTTGATCCATATAGATGGTTATGACAAGTTAAAGAGATACGGATTTCCAATACATGCAGCAATTGACGGGTATTTATATAAAAAAAAAATATTTAGTAAGTGATAAAATGAAAACGTACAGTCATTTTCGTTATTTCGACTTTCGCCTTTCGAGGCGAAAGGACGACAACACGAAATCTGCAACATTGTCGTTATTTCGCCTTTCGCGTTTCGAGGCAAAGACACGAAGACACGACAAACAAAGGGCGCCAACACGAAAGGTTTCGACCCGCGGACACGAAAACATTCAAAGGCGAAACTTTCGTCCTTTCGCCTGTTAAATTTTCGTTTATTCGCCTGACATGTTTCGTGTTGTCGTGTCTTCGCCTCGAAAGGCGACAGGCGAAATAACGACAATATGGCATGTTTTCGTTATTTCGCCTTTCGCCTTTCGGGCGAAGACACGACAACACGAAATGGCAGAAAAACAGCCACCATAAACATCGGATGTTCTCTTTAGAGCACCCCAATTTGCATCATCCTAGCCTATGGAATTGCTGTATTACAAAGCTTGAATAACAGTAGTTAGTTGATATGCGAAAAATTCCTTTTGGCTGCACCAACTATATAATGAACTATTCAAGAAAGGTTTAAAAAAGGACGGTGAATATTATATTGTTTATTTTATCATTTTATGAGAAGACTGATAACATAGTATTTTTGACCTTTAAGTCAGCAATTTTAATCCATTCGGCAACGGGCTGTATACAATTAAGTACACTTGCGCTTACTTAAATTTATGATATGGCATTTAAATCGTTGCAGTTTTAATAAAGAGAGTACAAATGTATTATCAAGCAAATGATATAACATTTATTCCGGAGTACAGTTACTTCCTTCTTCTAACACACTGGGCCTGTACATCTAATATCTTACGTGTCAGTCACAGCTATTAATACTTACATGATGCATTTATGGGATTACGGTAAGTAAACAGATATTTCCAAAATAAGAGGGTTGTTCAAAAATTATTATGTCACTAATGGTACGTAACAGCATGGGCATTTCGTGTCTTTGACGAAAAATTAGTTCTCCACACGCCTGTAAATTTTCGATTCAATCCGATTAAAACTGATCGAGTTATTCATTCTAAATTATACACACCGTATACTGGGTGTATTTGTGTTTAAATGAAATGTGAAAATAAAGAAATCGAACCTAAAGCCC
>CM037793.1:20882057-20932057 GCA_021229015.1 Solen grandis
ATTTATTTTAAATTTATTATTTACTTTGCATATTCCTCGATTTGCGTTTTGTTTCTATTCTTATGTAATATTGCATGTAACTATCTATTTTTGCCTTTATGTATTGAGAGGATGTACTTTGTACGAGTCAAAATAAAACTATGTTCTGATTTGTTTTGCAATTTTTTCATGCAATAATCAAAATGCATTAACCAATGGCAATAATAAAGCTAAGCTGTTCAATTAGGTAAACTAATTTAGGCATATAAATTGAGTTCATGGTTAGACACAGTGGGGTCTTGATTAAATCTAGAGAATATTTTTTTTCAAAATTTAATGCTGGCATCCGCTCACCAGGTTCAGATTCAACATAACTTCAATATCGCTGCAACACTGGCAGTTGTGTCTTACATCATAACATTGGGCGGGGGGGGGGGGGGGGGGGGGGGGGGGGGGGGGTAAATGTGCTTTTCTCTTAATCATAACTTAACAAATATTTGTAGTTTTCTGTTATGACGTGTTTTGTCCAAACAATTAACATGGAAATAAATTTCCAATCTTCTAAATAAAGATCTGTAAATCAACATATAAGAATACTTATTTAGCCCATTTTTTGTTTTGCGTAAATTGAAAAAAGAAATGCGCACTATGACAGCAGAATTTGCTAGAATGCTTTTCAGTTTAATACTTCTACTAGCTGACAGACCATACGGTCTGTATTTTTACATTCAGCAATCATTCGCCAAACGAACGAGAAATTATAAACGGTTTGTTTTAACTTGAAGTTCTTGTGCACTGGAAACCTGATTTAGATTTTTCAGTCGGTCGTTTATTTTACTGATAGTCATTTTGCACCCTTTGCATCTAGCGATGTTTTTTTTTACATTTTGTAACATGCGTTCACATATAGGTACAGTTAAATCTGTGTGAGCAGCCTGTTGCACTATGCGGTCAGCCTTTATTTGGAGGTCATTTTACCAAATTAGCATTTTGGTGTGTATGTAAACATTTAGCGGTCACCTCTGTTAAGCGGTCACTTTCTCTCGTTCCCTTGACTGACACGAGAAAACATTGGTTGTTTTAAAGTTTAACACCTTAATCTGCAAATCATAAGATCTCTGAATCATATGAAAAGTACATAATCACGGTAATTTATCAATCAAGTGGCAATCTACAAGTACTTGTTGTTTCAAAGATTAAGTCAATTTTCTTCGCAAATTGTCGTTCACGTCACGAATAACGTTTTAATATTCTCTTGATTTAAAAAAAGTTCTTGTAAATTTCTTAAGATTGATCATGAATACTGCATTTTGTCCCAGTGAGTATATTAGTCCGGTGCAGTAGATTGGCTGCATATCACCACGCGACCATGGTGTGTACCTCCTGACAAACGTAGCACGGTATTGTTTATACGCCATATATTCAGCAAATAATATTTGACTTTTGTACTAAAGCAATTCTTATATTATTATGAAGATATCAAAACACATGGTGAAATAAATAAAAATGTAATTACTATATACATGCAGCTGAAATCGAGCTATTGAAACTCATTGTGACATAGAGCTGTGTAAAAGAATGGTCTACGGTGTGATATTGCAGTGAGGCTGTACTTTATCCGTCTCCTGTTGGCAAAGTTTTAAATGACTGAACTTTTGTCGGTCGAACGTTAAACATATGCGAAATAAACCCAATTTCTAAACCAGGTCCGCTAGCCGACCTCTACGCCTCTTAATAACAAAATATCACGCTTTCATGACATATGTTTAGGTTCAGACACAGACGATAATTAAACAAAAATCAATACATTCAAACAATTTAATTAATCAAACTTTCCAATTTGATAAACCACTTGATGAAAAACTCCGGTGTTTAAACAGTAGTAATTCACATGACGTCTGCCACCACCAAGTGTATATCAGGTCAGCGACCACTTAAAGGGTTTCTGGAGATCCATAAACTTTTAATATAAAGGGCCTGGTGATTTTGATCTCAATTTAGAAATTAATTGAAAAATAAATCAGGTATTTGATAAGAACACTATTATGTTGCAATGTATATATATATATCTATATAAAACCCAAAAGCACATAGTGGATCGAGACTTTGGAGCCGACGTTGTGAATACGTGAGTACCACTATCAGATTTTTTATTTTTTGTATATTTATAATACTGCGAAATTTCGAGGATGGAAGTGGAAGTATTAAATCCTCGAAGAATTAAGTTTCTTTAATATTTTTCTTTTTGGAATCACCAGTTTGAAATTCGTTTATTTTCAAACATCTCACACAGATATAACATAAAAAATACACTAAGAGGGTCATACGGCCCTATATCGCTTAGCAGAGTACAGCTTACTTAAAATAATTCAAGCAGAAATTTTTGAAATCTTCTATATGGAGTTAGTATATAAGGAAACTAGCGGACCGCTAGGGGCCTCATGTTGCAAGGGATAAACTTTATTTTAGAAATTATGGTAGACATGAGGTGAAATTTAATTCTGACCACTGGTTTTACTGAAGAATTTTGAATTTTTCTATATACTATTAGAGTAAATAAGGAAACTAGCTGACACCCTAGGGTCTTCATCTTTAAGAGGTCAACTTTATTTTAGCAATTATGGTAGACATTCATGAGGTGACCATTTCTGCTAAATGAAATAAAATTCCGACCATTGGCTTCAATTTTTTTCTAAATTTTCTATAAAGAGTATATAAGGAAATTAGCTAACCCCCTAGGTCTTTCTCTTTAAGTAAAGACTTTGAATGAATCAACAAATGACTTTGAATTCTACTAAGACTTATCAAAAATTAAATGATGGTTTTCTTAAAGTAGAGGCTGAATTACAAAAAAATCATGATATAATATAGAACTTGCACTAGGAAAGTAATTGAGCTCGGGCCGGGAACAGTGCTACACTTTTGATTAGGTAGTGTACTCAATTTAACTGTATCAGTAGAAAAAAAAAAAAAAAAAAAAAGATACTCGGCCGTGGTAACCAGCTTGATGATTAGTGTCTGAATGGTTTAACATATAATAGATTTTGTTGTTGGTTTAATAGTTGTGTATCCTGTGTCAGTGCAGCTCTTTGAAATACCACGGATCCAAATAATTTGTACAATCTTGGTAGACACTTACAGCCTTAAAACATCTGCGCATTAGAATTTGTTGCGCGGGCTACAAAACGAAACCGGATGTTACGTTATTGTTGAATATAGGATCTGTCAGGGTCGAACAATCAATTCCGAAATCTATGTGTTTCCTATTTTTTAAACAGTTCTGCTCTTTCAGTTTACCTTAAAAAGGTTTAGTGTCTTACTGTTCTGGACAAATCGTTCGCAGGGGAAGAAAACTTCAACTTTTAAAACAAACAGAGATCTATAGAACTCGTTTCCGCAACTCCTTTCTTTTCTTTTGACTAATTTTACAATGACCAATGGGAATTTTGCAAAGTATATAATAACCAATGAAAAGCCTAATTTATTCCGCTTCATAACTGTGTGTTTCACAGGAAGTCAGGGTGAAAATAAACGGCATAACGGCCGAAAAAAAGCATTTACGATTAAGACCATGTAAATCTCTTATTTATTTGTGTTTTATTTAAGATGTTGAGACGTATTTTCTAAAGTACTTAATTAATAGGCCATTTGTTTAGAAGTAAATGCAAAGACATTGTTTCAAATATTTTAAAGGAAAGAAAATTATGAAAATTGCTTAAGTGGAAGTAATTCTAAGGTTAACTGATAACTTACGCAAGATCAGAAACACGAGTTGATGTTGACAGAGCCGGATCCAGAAGTTCATGTTAGGGGGTCGCTATTACAAAATGTACGCATCAGTTATAATGTATAATCAGCTGATTAGCTTGGATATACACTGAACAAAACTTCTAAACGTCCTCTTAGTGTTGCAGAATAACAAACCGTTGCGCTTTTAAAATAATCTGTATTTAAGTTAACATTGAAGTCTATGAGAAATATTCAATTTCTGGGAAATTAACTAAATTTGATTTTTTTTAGAAAAACTCTCGGTAGAAAGATGCACTATATGATCCTGTTTCAAATTTCATGAAAAAATCTAAACTTTACCGTAGAAAAATGGAGAAAGTCACATTTTAGTTTTCAGGGGTGATAACTCATGACAACAAAATTATCAAGGGGAGGTAATAAAAGAACTTCCGTCTCATGTCATAACGTCAATTTGCCCCTAAGATTTCCATTGTTTAACAATTGTGAGGTTATATGCATGGCTTTAATGGAATTGATGGCTATTATGGGGCATATACCTTAAATAGAGTGCTATGTACACCTATACACACACCGTATGGGAGCGACACCGGATATTGGTACTAAGCGAAGCGGGAAAATGTCGAGCGAAACTTGACCTTAGGGCAAGTTTTATTGACATTATTACGTTTCTAAGAATCTGATATGGACGATCATATATGTATTCATCCATAACAAGTTCCGCTGTCTATAAAACTTAAAATTACTTTAAAACATAATTGTGAATTTCATAAAATGCATATGTATACATTTATATAGAAAATCTTCATATTATATTTTGATATTTTTTCTCCATTTTTAAAATAGCAACACTACAATCCCTGGTAAAGTAATTAATTCATATACTATATCAAACATAAAAGTGAATTTTTATAGGTTAACCATATAAATATAAAGTTATAACAGTATGTATTATCTAACCCACTATTTTTCAAGCTCAGGTAAAACGAGGAATATCAGGTATTGACTGCGTCCTAAGTTTTTTTCAGGTACAATGTGAGCACATACTTGAAATAATAATCATGATTACCATATTTAGTGCCCTTTTTTGTAAAATCATTGTACAGTGAAATAACGAACAGATATTGACATTATTTCGAAGAAAAAGCACACATTTTATATGTGAAGTTTTCTCAAGACAAAATTCGCTACTTTGGACTGGACATAAACATACGTTCAACTACAGATTTATTTTCATAATAAAACATTTCATTTCAAAGTTATTTATTAAATGGTTTTAAGAATTAAAGGTTTAAGCATTCAAAAAAATTAACTGAAGAGTTTATACAAAAACTATGTGACCAAGTACGTTCAATCTTAGTACGAAAGAATCACTGTTACAATATTCCGCTTCACATAAATTTCAAATAAACGAACTTGTGTTTCTGTAGTTATTGTTGATTAAGATACCCTTTGCTTTTTAAAATTTGCTTTTTTATAGAAAACTGTTCGAAATACCATCAATTATCACAATTATGCGTTTTGACAGATCAATGGGTTATCCAAAAATGACGTCACCGGAAGTAATTTGGGAAGGTGTTTTTCTTCTCTTTTTCAAAAAAGGGAACGGCATTTTTAAAGATGAATACCAATCAAAGCTATTACATTTGATGAACAACGATATAAGATTCCATGAACTGACCTCACCGCGTGGGTTCTCATCCCGGCAGGGTCATTCGGATTTTCACGTGAGGAAGCCTTGGCCCCCCCAGCTGCCCTGGCTATACATTTTTTTCTAGGCTATAAAATCCATTGATTACATAATGTCTGCGCTGTCTAGAGGAAATCCCCACCGTTGGCCCCCATACTGAACCAACCGCATAACCACCTGACCAGCCAGACTCCTATTGTCTTATGCCCCCCTGCTGTTAATGTGTGGGTAATCCGAATCGGCAGTCATCCATGACTTTGTGATAAGCATGTGTTTAAGGTACTGTGTATGCAAATTGATTGACACCTTCACTGATTCACAGGCTATTGTCGAGTGATACATAAGGACATCTCGTCTGCCGAGCGATCTAATGATTGAAGAAAAATAGGCAATTACAAAAACTTTATATCAGTAAAACTATTCTAGACAGGTGATGTTTAGGAAATAACATAAAAATCGATTAGTATAAAATTAGCCACTAAAAACAACAACTAAGTTGGACATTAAAATGTAATTGCTATCGAAATATTTTCACTAGAGCCCAAAGAAATTATTGATTTAACAAATAAATTTGACTAAATCTAATCAACGAAATTTTAAATTCACTTTTCTCTACATCTATAAAATTTTAAATCTTGAATTAAAAGCGGGCAATTTAACTGCCAGGTTGATGAACTTTCAGGTATGAAAAATTGCCGATTTTATTTTGGAAAAAAAAAATTAAAAAGCTATTCTGCGGGGAAGATGCATACCTATCGCTAGCCATGTAAATTAAACTTTATCAGAAATGGGTTGTGTTTCTAAATGTCATCAGCTATACTATTTTTACATAACTTGTAAGTATTATTTTAACGAAGCAGTTAAATTCTTCTTAACTAACTCTCTCAATATATAAATACAAAAAGTAGGTCTATACATCATCATGTTCACTTTTCTTATTATTTACGAATAAAATAATAATAATTATTATAAAATATGTGTATTTTAGATTTATGAATATAATTAAGAAATGAAAGAATTTGAAAATTGTTAACTGCCATATTTTGGGACAATGTATGTGTAGATTATGATTACTAATTCAAATCAAATCCAGGTAATCGGTTATTGTTCAATGTTACTGATAAGTCAATGAATATTTAAAAAAAAAAATTTTAAATTTTTTTGTCACTTTAAACATTTAGAAAAAAAAAAGGGGACACCTACCCTATAACGTGCGCCTGATTTTTTTTTCTGAGAATTTCTGTGTGAAGACTGCTTCCAGATCGATTTGACAGCCAGTATCATTAAGGTCGAACCTATTCCCTTCCACAATTTTGACAAAATGATTATGTTTAACGTGAAAATTGATTTTTTTTCTCAGTCTTTGACAAAACTGTCTTTTACACTGTTGAGTCAAAAACTAATGATCATAAGTCACTTTTTGTGAGGGTTCAGGAAACCCTTATTAAATATTTTTTATGCCAGTTTGTGAATGAAAATACAAGATAAGCCCGTATTTCTTACCCGGAAGAAGTAATGCCCTTTCAGTAACATCAGATGTGTTCTCGATGTTTTATCGGGAAAACAAGCCGGGGAAATATCCGCAGAGAAGCTCCGGTCAGCATTCACGGAGCTTCCGCGATATTTTTTCCTCCGATGAATCCCCGATGCGTCTGTGATGTCTCGCCGAAGTATCAGGGGGGGCATTCGGGGATATTAGGCGGCCTTTCTGTGACACATTCCCGATCTTAAAAAAAAAAAAAAAAAAAATGGCAAGGGTTGAAAAGCGCACCCAGAAATTAGTTTCTGTTTTGGCCAGTCTTAGACTGAGACGGTCAAAAAGGCCATTGGACATTGCTTAGGGCATCCCCTTAAACCCCCCAAAAGTCTTCTCTTGACTTTTTCGCTTAATTCCACCATCAAATTTTTATACTCTCAATAATCTTCCCCGAGACACGTAGGATGGTTCGCAAGATCCCCTAATCTACGGGGATATTCCCCCGATGACGTTACAAACTCAGTGAAACTCCGGGGCACCTTCGCCGATCATCGGAGGAGGTCCCCCGGTGCTTTTCCGAACTTCGGGACTCAAGGCTATTGTGTCATAGCCGAAACAACAGTGAATGTTCAGCGGACCAATCCCGAAGCCTAATAATTGTCATTTTTCAACGGACTGCTCAGACTTTGTTTGGCTCAAACATCGGGAGCCATCGGTAGAAAAAAAATGTTAATTTCCACATCACCGATTTTTTTTCCCAGTGGGACCTAGGCCTTCAAGCTTCAAATATATCGGATTTAAAAACAAAAGCAAAAACAACAAAAAACTTCACTATTATCCTCAGATACCCTTCAGAATGCATCTCCATCACACTAAAAACTTTTTTTTCCGGGGGAGCATGCCCCCGAACCCCCCTACCACTCATATCACATCGGATTTTGGCCCCCCCCCCCCCCAGCAGAAAATTTCTGGATCCGGGCCTGTTATATATATATATATATATATATATATATATATATATATATATATATATATATATATATTATTAATTTTGTCTGTTTAAGGTACATTATCTTTTCAATTTGTTAATTATGATTTTTTCTTTATTTTGTTTAGGTACGATATTCATATTCACAATGGGTTCAAGAGCTGATCCGATTTCCACCACAAGTCCCTGGGATACAGACCCTGACAATGACGAAGAAGAGGACTTCATTAAAATGACAGTACCTGTTCAGGCACTGTCCGGCATTGCGATTGGGATTCTCATAATTTTTGCAATAAGTGGCAATATACTGACGATAGTGGCGTATATAAGAGATAAAAAACTGCACACTGTGTATGATTTTTATATATGCAACCTTGCCGTAGCTGATCTTTTGATTGGGTGTATTAGCATGCCATTTTACGCCGTGTACACACTGATGGAATTCACATGGATTTTTGGATACCCTTTCTGCAAAATTTGGCTGGTTATCGACTTTACTTGTTGCCTACAAACAGTTCTTGTGATGCTATTGTTGAGTTTAGACCGGCTGTTATTAGTATCATTCGGCCCGTTCTATACCCAGAGAGTAACATTTAATATGTCCATGATTCTGGCAACAACTTCGTGGTTTGTTGCTTTCCTCCTGTACGGGCCATGCATCATAGGTTGGAACCACTGGGCTGGCTACTCCACAGTTGCAGAAATGGACTGCGATGTCGAATTCGCGTATAATTTTGAGTATACAGTAGCAACAGCAATAGTAGAATTTGTCATCCCGGCTATAGGTTTGGCGGTTTTAAATTCTTTGATATATTGCAAGATACGAAAAAGACTCACGTCAAAAACAAAAGTTGTTGCTGTCCGTGCTGCTCATCTCCCATCAATAAGTGCTGTATCTAATCTTAACGATCATTCAACTCTCGAGACCTCAGTCAGCGAAGGCATTCAAAAGCATGGAATCGCTAATATAGCTGTTAACTCTGGGGCGACCAAAGATGAAAAAGATAATACTACAACAAAGAACTTCGGTACGAACTCTCAAGTAAAACGAGACATAAAAGCTGCAAGATTTCTGGCAAGTCTCGTCCTTGTGTTTGCACTGTGTTGGGCACCCTATACGGTAACAACCATTATCATCTCCTTCTGCGAGAGCCAGTGTGTAAACATTAGTGGGTACGAAGTTATGAACTGGATGTTGTGGTCAAAGTCTGCACTTAACCCGTTTATGTACGCCATGAACAGTTCAAGGTACAGGTATAATTTCATGAGATATGTGACTTGCTTTAAATCGCGAGTGTTTCCTCAAAACAAGGAAAATACCACCTAAACAGGCCTACGTTTCACAAAACAGTAATTTCTACATGAAACAGTTTTGTAAGAGATTAGTTTCGCGTATATTATAAATAGATTTGGTACGGAAAATATTCTTTAATAGTTTACCGAAACCTGTCTTATATTTTCAGACACATATTTATCTTTCGGTGTAGCTTTCTAAACTCAACTTTGACCTTCTAAAGAATGATGACGTAAAATAATGCCGAATAAATAGTTTAGGGAGTTTCATTCATGTGGTAGAAAGTCCTATCTTACGAAAATACCCGCACTTTTGTTTGTTTAGATATGCTTCAGTTCGTATGCACGAAATCTTAATAAAGTATCATAACTGAACATCAAATTCCTTTGTACGATTGAACGACATATATAGTTCGGTTATTATTATAATGTTTACACCGCCGATTTCAGTGCAGGGGATGTTTTCAAATTGAGTTTTTTTTTCTATGCCTGACGTCCAAGAATGAAATAATTATATATATCCGTTGTACGTTATCTCCACCAACGCCGCATAAGCTGTCATATTTTGTGAGTGCGCACGGAATATTTAGGTCAGGTTCGAATTTCACCAACAATACTTAGCGCTAAGAAATACTTAAAACTTAGGGGATAATTTAACCATTTTTGATTTTTTAATTAAATACCAAAATATTTCATTTGTCCGCAATTATTTTTAATCATAAAGCTAAAAATGTATGACAAATTAGTCATATTCATAAAAAGTATTAGTTAAATATTTGGGTATTTTCACTAGAAACAAGAAGAGGATCGCAACTTAGTATTTAAGTATTACTTAGCGCTAAGTATTGTTAGTGGAATTCAAGCCTGTTATTATAATTTGAATGTTTTCTCAGGTTAAACGACTGTCGCACTTATGTCCGTATTTGTACCCGTATATTTTGTATACAATCTAATGGCAAACGTATTTTGTGGCTGAATGACCAAATGACTCATTTCATTGAAAGTTCTGGTCATTTTTCATTCAAATTTACGGTAAGTAAAGCGTTTAATGGGCCAACAATTTGGTTAGAAAATATAACAATAGTGTTCTTTGAAATACGGATGTCACCTGCTGAATTGTGACGGAAACAATGGGACGGACAGTGGGTAGACGGACGTTTTCACGTATTGATACATATGTGCCTAACCTTTTGTTCTCTCTAGCTACATAAGAGCCAATTATAGCCACATAAGAGCAAACGGAACGAATGACATCAAAGGAAATTTACTGTCCCAACCTGAGTATCTATACGTGGGTACGGACTGACAGACAGACGACCCACTGCGTCTCGCGTTTCATGTGCATAGTACGGTCGTCAATTCCAACCGATGTCTTATTTTCCGATTGAAAGTGAATCACCTTGCATCTGAAAAGGTACAGAGTTTGTGATAGATGTACTGTGTCATGGTTTGTTCCCATTTTGCCAAACAGAGGGCTCCATTATTTCCATGGTGAAAACGTAACAGTGACCGTTTAATATGACACCGCACGCATTTAACACCTTTTCACTACCTGGTCAAATTCCCATTTTGCCATCTTTCATTTTAGTACCAGAATATAGAAAGTTGGCAAAGTGGGAACACCCCTGTGTCATCAATATTACAGAACAATCATATGGAACGCCAGTACTGTCTTATACCGAGAACGGCTGGTTTTGATGGTCAACAACACGGTAAATTTCAGGCAACACGACACGCGTTTTGGCAACGTTTTAAACCAAAACATCAATATTTTCTAGCTTAACACTGGTGTTTTGTTGATGTTTTATTTTTCAGCCTGTGTGTTTTGAACTTAAACACCATTTGTTTTGCGCTAAAACGCCTAGTGTTTTTCGCAAAACCATTGATAAAATTTCACCTTTGAATAAGAAAAGGTCATTGTCACCACTGTTTCTTAATAAAAGATTAGGAAGAGGACTGACGGAAATATTAGCGCCATTTATATAGTGTCAATTTTGGTAGTTTCTTTTTCAAAACGCTATCCGCATTACGGGTGCTGCACACAAAACATCTAAAAATCACTCTGATGATATCATGAAGTGAAGTCACGTATTTTTTTCCCCCCGGAATCCGTGTTTACCGTGTTGTTGACCATCAAAACCAGCCGTTCTCGATATAAGACAGTACTGGCGTTCCATATACATGTAATTGTTCTGTACGAGTATGTGTATGCAATCCAATTTACTACTAAACATTTATGTTAACAGTAAAGTACTTTTTATTCATTATTTTTTTTAAAATATTTGTAATATAAATCCATACGTTTGATATTAAAATTTATGTTGAATACATCGTCATGCGCCTGAAAGATTGAGTCTACCGCTATTCTCGCGAGATTCGGGGCCTGTGTAAGTACTTTGCTGTTTGTATTTATTGAATTTATATTAAATTGGTGTGTCCATTGTAAATTTGCAGTTATGATTATAAAATATATAGACCCAGGATTTGTAATCCTCGATTCTGTATTTCTGACCGATGCCTCCTTTCTGTCTACATTTTATCATAATCATCGTGTGCCTAGCAGTAGAAAACCTGTGGGTGAAGTATTTTTTTATTACATGTAAGTCACTCAGAGAGCCTTGTTGCATCCTCTCTTTGTATTTATTTTAATTTGTTTACTCTTGAAGAGATTGATGCCGATTAAAAACAGCCAATAGTATTACACATTATAAAGCCACACACACATACAGATTGATTTTATTGCTTTATTCTTAGTATTTTTGTCCCTTTTTTTAGATGATGTTAGAATTTAGGTACATCCTAGATGTGGATCATCTGACTCCCTTTGCTGAGACATTGACCGTTATGCTTGAGGAAGTATGCCCTTTGAAAATGGCAAAATGGCAAACCGGTCAGCATAGGAGCCAAGTACCAGCTGTAAGCATGGAAAAGGTTCCAAGACAAAGTCGATTCTGTAGATTCATAACGTTAGTATATCCAAACAATACGGGCATTGTGGTGTAAATAAGCTAATAATACTGGTGCTTAAATCTTTGTATCAGTAATAAATTCTTTGCATCGGTAAACACTATGTGGTAAGATTATCTTTTTGTAACTAAAGAAAATGAACACGTTTAAACATCTAGAAGTGGGAAAAATCCCTGCATCATTTTGACACATTGCTTACTTGCCCTTGCACTATACTATCATTTTGTGAATTCGTTATTTGTATTTAGTGGTATTAATGTTAATTGATGTATCGCTAGGACATCTGTTTAACTGCTAGTCGTAGAAATATATCGCAGGATTCACCTATGATAATCACTTATTGGATAATACAATCATGTGCTTGTGAAAACTAGTTTAATGCAATCAATGGACAGTCCATGAGATTATGATGCTATAATTAGATGGGCCAGCGATCCGTAATTGATGTATGCAAAACTTTTACACCTTATTATGCTACAGCTTTTTGAAAGTACTCCATTTGATCATTTTCTGTCATGACATGACAGGTATGCTTAATTACAGGATGTCCAAGAGTCTCAAATCGACAAGGTCTTGGCTTTAAAACCCGAATCCCCACCAAGTCTAGCAGTAATCCAGAATGACGGCGGTGTTGACTGCATCTATATCATTGCCGATAAAGCAGTAATTCACTTGACCACAACTGAGCCTACTCCTTCTTGCATGGTACTTTGTCACAGACCTACAATACACCTTTTGGTACTCACATCTGCTTGGATTTTGTCAGCAGATGGAACTGAAGCAGCACTTCCATAGTCAGTTGTGAACTAAGTTGAAAAAGCGATTGAGAATAATGACTGTAGTGAAAATAATTGGTCTTATGCCAATGTTTCAAAAAAGGTAAAGAAAAATAAAGAAATAAAAAAAAATAAAAAAAAACTTTTTTCCCTGTTAAACATTTTTTCGTTCTTCTGTATTATTAGTGTAAATGTGTAGGTTTGTTTTTCTGAAATGAATTTGAGGTTCTTTTTGAACCGACTATATATTTGAGAACTTCAGAAAAAAGGTCATCTTTTAATTTATAACCATGGAATTGCCGGTGCATTGTATCTTTAACATGTGGTATAATCGTAGACTCTGATTATCCCGCGCATCAATCAGAGGGTCCAATATGAACAGTCTGCTTGCTGCAAGAAGCCTATCAATTTAGACAAACGTGAACATATAGAGAAAGCTTTGTCTTGACACTTTGTGTTTAATAGAAAAGATAATAAAAAAAGATGAGGAAGAGTTATGGTTCTTTGTCTCTGCACTTTTGTCCTTAGATTTTGAAGTTAAATCAGATATTATGGCGGTGTTAATGAGTTAAAATATGTGAGCCTATTTTGGCAGGTTTAAATTGTCGATATAATGTGGTTTCAATAACTTGTAAAGTGTTTCAAGTATACAGTAAAGAAGCTTTTATCTGGATAATAATTCATTGTAAAATTTTAAAATGGGAGATAATTAAAACATTGGACATGAAAAAGTTATGCTTCTTTGTCACTGTACTTCACCTGGTGACATTCTGTTCATATATGAAGCTTAAGTAAATACCTTTTATATATAGTTTTCAAAAGTTATGACCAATGTTAAAGTTGCTAACAAACCAACTAACAAACAAACAGATAAGGCAAAAACAATATCACAGATCTCGTGGGCATAAAATATGCTGTATTCGATCAAGTTGTTGCCTAGTGTCCAAGTACCAATGCTCCTATTTTGTTTGATGAAACAAAACACTTATCAACACCATTATAACATTTCGAAAAAAAAAACAGCTTTAAAGAACTGTCCCTGTCTGTCGAACCGTGCATTTTATAGTCTTTAGTAGACCCTATTCGGGTAGTATCGCAAAATAATCTACCTGAGTTGCACAAAAATATATATTAAAATGAAAAAAAAAATATGTTCAGATGACAAGGCCAAGGTGCCGGTTGGTAATCCAGGATTACCCATTTCCACTGATGTGAGAGGCAAACAAACCATAACCCCTGGAAAATGTAGCCGCTAATCATAATATGCACTTTAGTACAATCTACCTAGTCATTGAAGTTTCTGACCGTATTGACAAGTCGCTTGTGTCTGGCACTTTGCATGTAGTTGTTAATGACCCAGTGTTCGAGACATCTAGTGATTTTCGCCATTCTGAATTGTTGACAAAAGTGCTGTCACGAGGCCCAATGCCTGAGGTGCTTTTGAGATATTCAGACGGTGGCACTGGCAAAAGGAACAATTTGGTAAGTGTTTGGTTAAAGATGCAATAATTTAGCTTGAATATTTTGAAACACTCAGTTTGTAACAAATCATGGACATTTATCGTCTATGATGGACCTTCGGCAAATAACATGTGCTTAAAAATTCGCCTGATCCCTTATATTACCTACAGATTATCTACAATACCGTAATCTTATCAACCAGTACGGAATTTTTTACGGACACTAATTCGGCTATATCTGACAAGTCCCGGAAATTGCCCTATTAATATAAATATAAAAAACAAGCCATTTAAAAATAGAAGTGCATGCACCACTTTATCTGGGAGTACAGTGCTCAGCTTTATTGAAATATGTATCCGTTGAAAAACAAATTGTTTTCGACTAGAGAACACAATAATTCATTTTCTCTTAAGAACTTTACTGGCTTAGGAGTTGAAATTGTTTGGCCAACAGGTGCCTTGCACATATACTATAAACACACACCTCAACGTGCTCACCGTGTACGGAATATACATGGGGACACTCGCCGAATACGTGTTTTGTTACAAAATGCTTAAGATTATGCATGACCTACGAGGGCCAGCCTGACTACGTGACAGAGCTCGATCGATTCCGGAAGTAAATATTCGGGAAATATTCATGAAGGGGTAGCGGAATTAATTTCCTACAGTCATTTAATATATTGGTGATTCTATCGACATCAATCAGGCTAACCGTTTGACATGCAGAGGCAATATTTTGCAAAATCGTCAAAAGAATGATTGAATTTTCATATTTTCATCTTACATTCTGTATGTATATCATTGATTTTGGGTAGTATTGCAACTAAAGGTTATTTTAGCAACTTTTATTTTAAGGTTCACCAACGGATCATCCCTGCAAAGTTTAATCAAATTATCTCCAGCGGTCTTAGAGAAGATGTCGTTAAAGTTTTCACTATATACGTTTAAGGCAAATAAGCCCCGCCCTGGCGGCCATGTTTTTTTTGTTGTTTTTTTTTCGGGTCGGAAAAGCATTTTTCAATTCATTTGAAACTAAATTCTACAAAATGACGTCAAAAACTTCAATTTAATAGTGTTATATGCAAATGTAATGTAAATTTCTTGATTCAAACATAAGAGTTAACAAAGTGCATGATTTCATAACGAAACCCGTAATCAAAATGTAAAATTTATTCTCTAAAGATAAAAATAGTTCTGAGAACGTCACGACCCCGTTTTAAAAATACCGTAAGACGGGTTGTGATCTTACTTGAGCGTGTAACTTAAGCCAAACCATGTCTATAACACGAACATACCAAAACAGTTCACAATATGTGCATCTTGTTCTTATCACGTCTGCAGTCCGTCCATATCAGGATCGGATCGGATAAAATTTCCCGTTCTCCTCACGCCAACTTCTCCCACCAGTACAAACCCGTCTGTATTCAGTTTGAACCCGTTCATTCCCATTCGCCGCTTCAAGACCCAAGTCAACAGCAATTTTGACAAGCATCGTGTAGTCAACATGCCTCCAAGGAAGAATAGAGCCAGACAGACGGTGCGTGTTAAAGCAGCCGCTCTCGTACAAAGCGGATAGTGCGTTCGAGTAGTTTATCAAAAATGGGTGGGGTGATCCTCAGAAAGTTGTAGAAAGACTCTTAGTCATCCAGGCGGAGCTCCTGAATCAGCTGATGATAAGGTCCTACAGCAAATCTTCTCTCCGGTTTTAACCAGTTCCTCACCCAACAGGTTCTTGGTCTTCTCCTTCTTTCTTGCTCTTCCAACTAATTAAATCGTTGCTGAGCTTCCAACAAAAAATGTACGAAGCCAACATACAAAATATTAATAGCTTCATTATTATTTATAGTTCAAGGCACATAGCTTGTGTCCAAATGCTAAACTGTTAAGAAAACGGACAGTATTTTTACCAATCTTTCTCATATTGCACTGTAAACGTGATGGACGTAAAAACTGCGCAAGAACGCAATAAACGTACTCAAACGAGAAGAACATACGGAAAATATACTGCGAACTTTCAGAACTTTGTGGAAACGTATCGCAAACTTGTTATTTAGTCTTGAATTATTTAGACGGAATAACGACACACTAAGGACGTAACGAGGTCGAGCTGTGTCTGTGTATGAACGAACTACAAACGGACCCGATTGGTGTGCACTTAAACTGTCAATCGACATCCGACAGAACTACGTCATAACACGTTGCAAGTACGATGAAAGTAAGGCAATTTCGTTCGTAGAACACCAATTCCGTTTTCAGTAAATTGTCTAATTTCAGAACGGAATGGCCGCACAAAATGAATGAACATGTTCAAAGTTCTGAAATATCATCCCCGTCTGAGACCGTCAATTAAGTTTGTACACAGATTGTAAGCCGTTGTTATTACGACCATTCCGTTTGCACACAGTTTGCGCCTGTTCGTGTACATTTTTCAGAACATACTGAGAACTACAAGTATTTTGGTGTAAAGGGGGCATTATAGCAATGACATCGGCGATCTCTATAAATTTGTCATCGTCAGATATCACGGTATATTTTACCACTACCGTGTACGCGAAACCACGATGATGAAAACGCGAAAGTACGATGATTTCGCGTTTTCATCATCGTACTTTCACGTTTTCGAAATCGTACTTTCGTGTTTTCGCGTTTCAGATTTTTTCACTCACAGGCGAATATGAAGATGGCCCTAACTGAATTCCGTAGGCATGATACCACACCCAGTCACATTATCCTGACACCGGGCCTACCAGTCCTGCAACTACCCTTATAATTATGTTGAGTGCCAAGCAAGGGAACTATAACAGAAAATGGTTTAATGTTTTGTGATTCATGTATGTCCGCTAAATCTACACTTATTTTAATGAGTTTAAAATAGTTTAATAAAGCATTTCATTGCTGGATCCCTATCTTGTTATATAGGACCCCTAACATTTAGAAACAGGAGTCACTGGGACCCTCAAAATGTAAATTTGATGTAAAACCCTGATTGTCTTTAAACACGTTCTTTTTAATCAGAAGATTTTCAGTGAGAATCGCTAATGACAACAGAGTGATCTAGAAATTATTCTCAATTTTTTATGTAATGTTAGAATCAGTGATATTAATTTTTCATGCTTCCCGGCGTTTACCTAGCTGGTTCAATGACTTTAATTTAAAGGGTACACACCTGGGAATAATTCATTACGAGTTTTAAGCATTATGTAATAAAATGTTCCAACTGAAAGATTTGGAAACAGTTTCAATATTTACTTGAAAAGGTTTTTATGCTTCCCACATGGAGTTCGTAATATATGGTTTAGTTCACATTTTCCGCAGCTCGGTTAATTTTGCATAGGATTTAAATAAATACTGTGAAGACATGACTAGATGATAATTTGTCATTTTATTAAAATAACGTTCAATCTACATGAAAATATGCATTTATAATCATAAACTTTATGACATGTATGAAAGGAGTCAGAGACTAGATACATAAAATTAGATCACCATAGACTAGATGTAGTGTATTGGAAGCAAATGCTGGTCAAAGCGAGATAACTCAGTTTGCTTGTTTGTATGTTCTTACAAGAGTTGTCTTTATTAAAAAGGCAGTTATGAAAACGAGGCTCTGGCTTGTTGGTTTATTATTTACCATGTGCAAAGTGTAAAACTGAGCGATAACATAACAACTGGCGACGAGGATGAAAGCCGACGATGCCATAAGTAAACTACACCTATGTTAAGTGAAAACAGACGGTAAAAGTGATGGCAACCGAAATAAACACTAAGGGATTCGGTAAATTTGATCCGCTCGTTAACCCCACCCACCTTGGCCCTGCATGGCAAAGATGGCTGCGTTCATTCGAACTATTTGTTGTAGGGAAGGGAATTAAAGATCCAAATCAAAAGAAAGCTTTGCTTTTACATCACGCAGGTCTAGAAGTACAGGATATATTTTTCACACTTGTAGAAATAGGGGCTGAAACTGACGATGAATACGTCAAATGTGTCAATACTTTAAACAAACATTTTCTCCCAAAAGTGAATGTCCCATACATGAGGTATGAATTTCGACAAACAAAACAAGAACAGTCAGAAACTGTGGAACAATTTATCACTAGGCTACGTTGTAAAGCAGTTCATTGTCAATTCGACAAACCAGACGATGAAATTAGAGATCATGTGATAGAGAAATGTGTTCACACAAGTTGAGAGCTAAATTACTTGAGCAAGAGAACTTGACCTTAGATCAGTTAAGAACTATTGCTAGAACTCAGGAAATGAGTGAATTCCAAAGTAGAAATATGGAAAAAGTTCAAACTGAAACTAGTGGTGCATCAGTTAACCGGGTGTCTGAGGGCAAGCAGAAAACAAATCGTTTTGGTAGAAAAGATCCAAAACCTCAGTATCCTAAGAAAAGTAGTAGTAAGGGAATCAAATGTTATAGATGTGGTGGTTCTAATCATTTAGGTAGAGATCCTTCATGTCCAGCCTTAGGCAAAACATGTCATAAATGCCGGAATGTTGGTCATTTCGAGAGATGTTGCAAAACGGGTCAATTTAAGGGAAAGACTAAGAAAGGTCATGTGCACAATGTCAATGAAGATGAGAGTGAGGATGAAGTAGAGAATTTGTTTGCATTCAATGTGAGAGAAAATGATCTGTTGAAACGTGAGATCAAAGTAGGGACAATACCTTTAAATGTCATTGTGGATAGTGGATCAACAGCAAATATTATAGATAAAGTAACATGGGAAAACATGAAGAAAGAAAAGAAATTCCAATGTCATGCAAACAAGAAAACAACTAAGAAATTGTTTCCATATGGCAGCAGACAGCCACTAGATCTGTTAGGTGAATTTGTAGCTGATGTGTCTCTTAATGAGTCAGACAAATTGGTTCCAAAAGAAACATTCTATGTAATTAAGAACAAAGCACCAGCTCTGTTAAGCAGAAATACAGCAATAAAATTAGGAGTATTAGAACTGGGTTTGGACAATACTGTATATGCAGTAGGTGATAAAATCACAGCTGAATATCCAGAATGTTTCAAAGGACTTGGAAAATTGAAAAACTTTGAGTTGAAACTGCACATTGATGAAAATATTAGTCCAGTTGCTCAGAAAATGTACAACGTACCATTAAGCTTGAAACAAAAAGTAAGTGACAAGCTGGATGAGCTCGAAGCATTAGATGTGATAGAGAAAGCCGAAGGGCCAACACCATGGGTAAGCCCAGTTGTAATTGTTCCGAAACCTTCTGGTGACATTAGATTATGCGTAGATATGCGACAAGCTAATGAGGCAATTTTAAGAGAGCGTCACCCTATTCCAACCATAGATGAGGTGCTAATAGAAATGAACAATAGCTCTGTATTTAGCAAGATTGATTTGAATATGGGTTTTCACCAGATAGAGTTAGCAGAAATTTCAAGGCCTATCACAACGTTTATTACACATAAAGGACTGTACCGCTACAAAAGATTGAGTTTCGGTATAAACGCGGCACCAGAGATGTTTCAGCATATTATATCACAAGTTCTGCAGCCTTGTCAAGGAGCTGTGAACATAGCTGATGACATAATTGTACATGGATCAGATCAAGAGGATCATGATACAAAACTTAGAAATTGCATGGACACCTTGAGAAACAATGGATTGACTGTAAACTTGGACAAATCCAAGTTCAACCTGGACAAGGTTACATTTATGGGACACATAGTGTCAGGCAAAGGTATAGGGCCAACAGAGGAGCGTGTCAAAGACCTGCTAACAGCAAAAGAACCGAAAAATTCATCGGAAGTGCGAAGCTTCTTAGGTCTTGTGAATTTCAGTGCAAGGTATATACCTGATTAGCCACGGTATCGGAGCCGTTGAGACAGTTGACAAGGAAAGATGTTAAATTTGTGTGGGGCACACAACAGCAAAATGCCTTTGACGAATTGAAATTGAGGATGTCACAAGCAGAAACTCTAGGGTTCTATAAGCCAGGAGAGAAAACATTACTGGTAACAGACGCAAGTAATGTAGGTCTTGGAGCTATACTTATTCAGCAAAGTGGCAATAAACAGAGAGTGATAAGCTATGCGAGTCGTACACTAACAGAGACAGAAAAGCGCTATTCCACAACTGAAAAAGAGGCACTAGCCATTGTATGGGCTTGTGAAAGATACCATGTCTATTTGTATGGCACAGAATTTGAACTGGTAACAGACCATAAACCATTGGAAGTCATATATTCTACAAAGTCGAAACCATCAGCAAGAATCCAAAGATGGGTATTACGCTTACTACCGTACACCTTCAAGGTGAAATATCAGCCTGGGAAATTGAACGCTGCAGATTTTCTGTCAAGGATGTCAGTGTCAAAGGGTCATTTGGTGCATAAAGGAGAATGTGGTGAAACTGATGACTATGTAAGATTTGTTGCTGAGCATGCTACTCCAAATGCTCTCTCAACACGTGAAGTGGAAAGAATCTCAGCCGATGATGAAGAACTGCAAGAGGTTCACCAGGCGGTTCACATGAATCGCTGGGAAAAATCTTCAAGTTACATGCCTGTGAGATATGAATTAAGTACCATTGGTCATCTTGTGCTGAGAGGAACACGCATTGTAATTCCTAAGGGGTTAAGAAAAAGGTGTATAGAACTTGCTCATGAGGGTCATTTGGGAATAGTTGGTACAAAACAAAACTTAAGAACAAAAGTTTGGTGGCCGAAGATGGATCAAGATGTTGAAAATTATGTCAAATCATGCTATGGATGTCAGCTTGTAAGTCAGCTACCTAGACCAGAACCAATGAAACCAACAACATTACCAGCTGGACCATGGCAAGACGTTGCAATAGATTTGTTAGGACCACTTCCATCAGGAGATTATGTTCTAGTATGTGTTGATTATTACAGCAGATACTATGAGATAGACGTTTTAAGAACTGTTACATCAGAGAAGGTTATTGACTGTCTAGAGAAAATGTTTATAGTCCATGGCTTACCAGTGAGCATAACCAGTGATAATGGGAAGCAATTTATTTCAGAAACATTTGAAAACTACCTGAAGGAAAATGAGATTTACCATAGGCTCACTACGCCTTTAAACCCCAGTGCTAACGGTGAAGTTGAAAGACAGAATAGATCACTGCTAAAACGAATAAAAATAGCACAAGCTGAAGGAAAAGAGTGGAAACAGGAGATAAGGCGCTATCTCCTTGCTTATCGAACAACACCACACTCCACCACTGGAGCAACACCATCAGAACTGATGTTTAATAGGACAATCCGCACCAAGTTGCCAGATGTGCAATTTTCATTGAACGATGGAGAGGTTAGAGATGCAGATATGTACAAAAAGGAGAAAAATCGAGTTTACATTGATGCCAAACGTAACGCCGAAATCCGAGATCTTAATGTTGGTGAAAAAGTGCTATTAAAACATAATAAGCAGGACAAGCTGTCAACCAATTATGAACATATACCATATCAAGTAATTGATAAATTCGGTAATCAGGTGACAGTGGAATCACCATCAGGTGTAAAAAGAGTACGTAATTCTACTCATGTGAAGAAACTGGAGACGTGCAAGATGGACTCTTGTGGAACTGAAACATCCAATCTCAGTAATGAGATGAGTATACCAGGTCACTTAGTATACACATCAAATCCAATATCTAGAGACAGTAATGCGGAAAGTCCACCGACAAGTGTGATACCAAAATCTCAAGTTGCAGAGACGATCCTGCCGAGAAGTGCCGAACCTACACTGAGAAGGTCAGGAAGAGAGACTCAACAACCTAAGAAGTTTTCAGACTTTGAAATGGGTTGATATTAATTACATATGAGTTCACATTTCATCTTAAGAACTGTTTTAGTTAATGATACTGAAAACGATACTGATAATTGGTGAGTGAACTAGAAATTTAAAAGTTAATTAATGCTAGTCCAGTAGACGCATTTTTTATTGTTTTATATTTGTTAAAATGCCATTGGCATTTTTTTTTTTTGTTAACATTTAACTGGGTTTTTTTAATTTTTTAAAAAAAAAAAAAAAAAAGAAAATAATTTTAAAGTGCATATTTGGATAATAATGTGGAATTTTATTAAGATATTGTTAACCATTAAGTTAGACTGAGATTGTAATATTGATCATTTTATAACTGTAAGAGTGTGCTCAATTGTAACTTTTTTTTTGTAATTTTGGCTGAATGTAAGTTTTGTGTTATCCTGTTTGGAAAAAAAGAAAATACAGATTCACTATGTATTTGAAAGGAATGTTTTTCAGTTTGAAAAAGGGAGGAGTTGTAGTGTATTGGAAGCAAATGCTGGTCAAAGCGAGATAACTCAGTTTGCTTGTTTGTATGTTCTTACAAGAGTTGTCTTTATTAAAAAGGCAGTTATGAAAACGAGGCTCTGGCTTGTTGGTTTATTATTTACCATGTGCAAAGTGTAAAACTGAGCGATAACATAACACTAGATTTATAAAATCGAACATACATAGAATAGTAAATATGATCACCTTTCATATGCAAATAAGGTGGCGAACACAAAATATGCCATGAAATCGAACACACATAAAAGAGTAAATATGATCACCTTTCATTTACAAATAAGGTGGCGAACACAAAATATGCAATATAATCGAACATACCAAGAAGAGTAAATATGACCACCTTTTATATGCAAAATAAGGTGGCGAACACAAAAATAAACAGCATAGCACCAAAGGCCGTCAAATAAGCAGATAAATTTAACCATCAGTACTAACGAAATGCAAATCAATAGAATTTGATGTATTAACGCATCAAATTTGAGTTATCAGATGGGGCTACTTTCGTATTGTTAAGTTGCGAGCGAGTAAGACGACGTTGACACTTCTGCAATGATGTATTAGTCTTTCTCTCAAGACGATGTTGATATTTTCAGTTTAGAATTAGGTTTGAGAATTATTCTCCTCCTTTTCTTCCTTTTCCTGTGGCATTTGGAACGGGTGAACATTCTTGAGAATTGTAGCAAACATATTTTATCATCGTGGTTTTAATCTTAATTCTTTTCTCAAAATATCTCTGCATTTTTTCTAGTATAAGAACTTTTTCATCGTTTGTTGCTATTTTTGTAGGAAATTATGTCTTACTTGTGCGGATGGTTGTGGATTTTTGTTTGGTACGCGGCCGTTGTAGAAATGGCGCGTTTCTCGCTTCCATTGAACATGGCTTGGTTTACAGAATTCAAGTTCTTTTTCTTTTCTAAGTATAAGAACACTGTTCAGCTATGGTATTAAGTAATTATTAATTTTATTTACCGTGCTATCGTACGGTATTCGTGGTATTTCTATTCGTGTTTCTTATTTTTATTTCCTTTCGTTTTTGTCCAGACTTGCCTTAGTCTTCTCGAGTATAAAAAAAAAAATCACACATACACATGTATCTATTTCAAATGTTAAATATAATGGAGTTGAATATTAAGTTATCCTAAAATATTAATGAAAACAATGCAGCTTGAATTTATCATAATATATCAAATAATAAGAATAACAAGTATTATATATTTACATGGTAAAAATTTAGTTAAATGAGTCTCGCTGTGGGTAATTTTCCATTGTATTTTAATAAAAAGTTGTGTCTGTTAAGTATCATTTTAGTCTGTCATAATGCCGAAACGAAAGTCTACCAGCCCCTATGCAAGACCTCCCATTGGTCAGCCTTCGCATGCTGTGGCGAGTCCTCAAGTTGACAATACAGTGGCGAGTCAAGTTGACAATCCTGGTGGGAGTGCTGCCTTGGGTGCAGATGACCCTAGTCCGAGACCTGTGACCCTGTCAGGCGAGCAATTTGCCGAACTGTTGGCCTCTGTTAAACAGGCATGTCCTGGGACTTCCCAACAGTCATCCACAGAGTCGGACCCAGGTAATGTGGATGGAGTTTTGTCTATTAATTCTTCATTAGGTGTGCATGTTTCACAGAATATGAGGCAGAAAATTATTAATGGAGAGTATGTTGAAATGGGTCAGCTTCTTGTATCGCATCGCTCGAACCAATCTAGCAATGTTTTGGTTGTTGATGGTCAAATTGTTGTTCAAAACAAAGTTAATTCTGTCAAAATAACCTCTATAAAGCAGTGGTCAGATGCCTTTTTAGTGTTTATGAGCATCTACCTTACAGCGCATCCTGAGGCTCTGCAGGGTCTACTGAAATATTTTAGAGATATTCGGCTTGCAGCAAGCAGATGTGTTGGGTTAGGATGGAAAGAGTATGATGAGCACTTTCGTCTCAATGTTGCCCGTGATCCCACAGCAGAATGGGGGGTAATCAATCAAGAACTTTATCTGCATTATGTTCGTAGTCCTAGTTTAGTTTCCCAGAAAGCATACTCTAATGTGCAAAGTGCTACTTCTTCCAAATACTTAAAATGCTACGACTATAACAATTTTGGCAAATGCAGTCGTACCCCTTGTTTCTACATTCATAGATGTTTGTCCTGTAATGGTGATCACCCCTCTTGTAAATGCACAGTTGTGAATTTTAGATATGGATCGGTTCACCAGAAGTCCCCACCCGGTAGATTCCCAACTGCAAGGGCTCCTTTCAGGCCCCGGGCATTCATTTCGCAAGCCTACAGGGGTGCTTCAAGGGGTGTTGTCAGACCACTCGCATCTGGGTTCTTCTCCAATTCAGGTCGCTAAATTAGCCAAACATCTTGAGCATTACCCCAAAACTGATGTTGCAGAAGAGTTAATTTCGGGTTTTAAATATGGTTTTAAGTTACAATATTCAGGCCCTAGGGTTGCAACTGACTCCCCCAATCTTGTTTCTGTTAAGCAAAATCTTGTCACTGCTCTTCAGCTTGTTATGAAGGAGGTGAATCTCGGCAGAGTGGCAGGTCCTTTCACTAAACGGCCCATTTACAACCTTAGATTATCTCCCTTAGGCTTAGTGCCAAAAAATGATGGGAACATGAGGTTAATTCATCACCTCTCTTATCCATTAGGTGGGGGTGTAAATCCTTATATAGATCCAAACAAGTGTACAGTGCATTATTCATGGTTAGTGATTTAGGTCAAGGGGCTCTGATGGCTAAAATGGATATAATGTCTGCCTTTAGAATTGTGCCTTTCATCCTGATGATTATTGCCTTTTGGGATTTCAGGTTGGAAAATATTTTTTCTTTGATAAATGCATGCCAATGGGTTGTGCCATCTCTTGTTCAGTCTTTGAAAAATTTTCAACATTTTTGGAATGGGCGGTCAAATTGGTTACCTCTTCTACTAATGTTGATCACTATTTAGATGATTTCTTCTTTGTTGGGCGTGAAGGCACTAATGAATGTTCATACCTCATGAATAATTTTGCTGATCTTTGCCAAGACATAGGGGTTCCTTTAGCTGTTGACAAGACAGTTGGGCCAACTTATGTCCTTCAGTTTTTAGGTTTAGAAATAGACTCTATTAAAAGGCTAATTCGAATACCTGTTGAGAAGATTGAGATTTTGAAAACAAAATTGTTAGACATGAAAAGTAGGAAGAAGGTGACGCTTAGAGACATGCAAAGTCTTGCAGGATCCTTAAATTTTTGCTCCAGAGCATTACCTGTTGCGAGGGCCTTTATTCGTAGGTTTTATAATTCTATGTCGGGAGTGTCAAAACCGTTTCACTTCATAAGGGTCACAAAGGATTTGAAGGAGGATATTGATATGTGGTTGGTATTCTTGGATATGTTTAATGGTTATTGCAAATTCCCTGACCGTTTTTGGGTTTCTGACAATGTTCTGCACTTGTATACAGATAGTGCGGGAGGTAATTTTGGCTGTGCAGCATATTTAGATCCTTATTGGTGTCATTTCAGTTGGCCATATAGTTGGCAAGGGAAAGATTTGATAAGGGATATCACCTTTTTAGAGTTTCTTCCAATTGTCCTGGCTTTTTTAGCTTGGCTTAAGCAACGTTCGGGAAAAAAATTACATTACATACAGATAACAAGTCTTTGGTCTCCGTTTTAAACAAAAAAACATCACATTCAAAAAGAGTAATGCATCTTCTGCGACCATTTCTCTTGCATGCCATGCTTAATGATATTCAGTTTAGGGCAGTGCATATAGATGGTTATCGAAATGAAATTGCTGATGCTCTTTCTCGTCTACAGTGGGCTCGGTTCCGGCATCTGGCTCCCAGGGCGGACAGATCCCCCACAGTAATTCCACAAATATTTCTATCACTGATATCAGATCCGAAGCTGATCGCTTACTGACAGCTTCTATTGCTTCTAACACAAAACATGCGTATGAAAGTGGCTTGAAAGCTTTTTGAGATTTTCAATTATCACTAGGCGTGAGTGAGTCGTGGCCTCCAAGCATGCAAACTGTTATGGATTTTATTTCCTACTTGTCTTTGAAGGGGGTTACTGTTAGTACCGCAAGGTCTTACTTATCTGGAATTGGTTTTAAATGTAAAGTTTTAGGTGTGGCAGACACAACACAAAATTTTGTAATAAAAAAAATTACTTCTTGGAATGTCAAGGTCTTCGTCTGTGTGTGACAAGAGGCTTCCTATAACAAAAGATATCCTGAGTAATGTTTTATGTAATTTGCCTGCAGTTTGCTCTTCAAATTTTGAGGCCGTTTTATTTGGAGCAGCCTTTTCAGTAGCCTATTTCGGGGTTTTTTCGTGTTGGTGAGCTGGTTGCAGACAGCTCAATGAGGTTAAACCATGCAATTGACATAACGAATATCCAGCTTACAGACCAAAATAAAGTTTTAGAGATCCTCTTGCCCCATTCCAAGACTGACCAAGCAGGAAAGGGGGTTAGCGGTAGGCTCCCCAGTATGCCCTGTGTTATTAATGAAAAAATATTTAACAATTAGGCCAAAATTGCAGGGTCCTTTATTTAGGCACTTCAGTGGTGCTGTAGTCACTCGTTATTAATTTTCTGCGGTGTTAAGGAAAACATTGCAATCATTAGGCATTGAAGCAAAATATTTTAAATCTCACAGTTTTCGTATTGGTGCTGCTAGCACAGCTGCAATGAAGGGATTCCCGGAGGAAAGTATAAAAGAATTGGGGCGGTGGGAGTCTAAAGCTTATAAATCTTACATCCGGGTACCTACACATGAGCTTTTATAATCATTTGATGGTAAATTAACGGGTTTCAACAGTATTTGGATAGTTGGCTCCTCCATTGTAAAAAGGGCATTTATGCATGCAAGGATGGCATCTGTGGACGGAGTCAACTTAGGTTTATCCAGGGCTCGCATCAACCTGTGGTGGCAGGGAAAGAGTGGATTGCGGGTCAAGGGAACCATTGGCTTCTTAAGGACTCTGTTGAAGTATGAAGACCCTCCTTCAGCAATCCTTCTACATGTTGGGGGTAATGACATTGGCCAAGTGCCACTTAAGCAGCTGCGGGAAGATATGGTCAACTTGTTAAATGGAATTGCTACCCTTTTGCCGAACACCACAATTATGTGGTCCCAGATTTTGCCCCGTTTGCAGTGGAGGAACGAAGTGTCACATAGGGCTCTAGAAAAATGTAGGCAGCGTTTAAACAGTTTTGTTGCAACGTTAATTCTAAGGTAAGGTGGCCGTTATATTCGTTACCCCGAAATATTTGAAAGGGATGCAAATTTGTTTAGTGATGGTGTCCATCTTTCCCATATTGGGAACAGTATTTTCTTATATAGGATAAGCCAAGCCCTCCAGGCATTTTCTGAATCATCAACTTGTGTAGTTTCACCACCTTTGGGCGAATTTGGTCCATGGCAGATATTGACTTAAGTCTCTCAAAATTTATGTAATGTTATAGTAAGCATTGCATTGTCTAATAATGCAAAACACTAAGTCTAGAGTTACACATACATGTATTTATTTCAATATGCCAGTCATAAGAACTTGTTTATTTACAATTTAATGCATATAGGTATTTTATTTGGGGGCTGTTATTTTACGCCTTATTTTCCAGGCCGGCGTCCAAGTAATTTAATAAAAAGGTATAATGACAGGTTATTAATCTTCATAAAATAATATTGAGCCAGTTTAGTTGCAATTTAAAGTTTATTCCCCCCTTCTTAATTTAAAATGTATTGTTGGCGTCACAATTAAAATTTTATAAATTTTAAGGAATAATTTTCTTTGCAATTTCAAGCATGGTTTGTGTGCGGGCTGCCATTTTAACATCTGAATTGGTTGGCGCCAAGAATTTATAAAAAAAAAAAAAAAAAAAAGGCTACTAATTTTTTCACAATGCTTTTTCTTTGAAATTTGTATTTTGTTTTGAGTGCATGACATTTTTGGGTGGCGCCCAAGTACTTAAATTTTAAAGTGCATTTGATTTTCGGGCTGCCATTTTACACCTGATTTTCTGGGTCGGCGCCCAAGTAATTGAAATTTAGAGTGCATTTGATTTCCGGGCTGCCATTTTACACCTGATTTTCTGGGTCGGCTCCCAAGTTATTGAAATTTTAAGTGAATTTGATTTGTCGGGCTGCCATTTTACACCTGATTTTCTGGGTCGGCGCCCAAATAAATGTATGGAGGACAGGTCACTATTTTTTGTAATGTGTTGGGGGCAGTTTTCCTTGGTTCACAGTTTACACTTTATTTCCTAATTTTGCTATAGGTATGATGGAGAGGTTTTTGTATTCGTCTTTCCTTTTGATGCTTTTTGGCGGTGCCAGACTGCAGCCTGGCATGTTGCATACCGCCAGGCTGCGGCCTGGCATGTGGCGTTTTGGGTTAAAAAGCATCAAAATAGTAATCAGTTATTTTAAGCTCTGTAAGTTGTCATTGAGTGGAGCTCATCTATGCACCCAGTGAGCATTTACTCAAGCAGATCCCAAAGTTAGCAAATTCGTAAAAAGAATTTAACTCCTATTTAGTAATGCTGTGGATTTTCTGTATGTGTATGTTTTATATATATATCTAGATAGTCAATAAGGGAAGCCGTGGACAGATTCTGCCAATAAATAATAAACTTTATTTGGGTTTGAGTATTCTTTATGAACAGGCATATGTGGCGGTAGACAATAGTATGCAGGAGTTCTTAACTCATGTATGCCTTTTGCTGAAGCAGATGCTTGTCATTTTTATCTCCCCTATCTGATAACTATATCCAGACCTGGTAGGAGCAAGGGGAGGCGGTGGGTTTGAAATAAATTATCTTCCGAAAATATTTGCTGCAGCTCGAATCAAACAAAAGAATCTAGTATAATCTCTAACCCGCGCCAACCCAAAATGCTTTGTAAATAACATCTTTATTTATAATTTATTAAATTAACACATCACGTAGTAAAGATTGTGAGACTACTTTAACATTTGGATGTAAATAAAATATTAATATTATGCCAAATAAAATTCTTAATCTCTAATCCTGTTTTTACATCAGGTACAGGGTGAAACCAAAGTACATCAGGTACAGGGTGAATACAAAAATATTACCTATGCTTAATTCTTATTATACCACCTAAAAGCATAAAACGCATTATTTATCAATAATACTGCATGTTGGAAGTTAAATCATCTGGCTACCTTGGTAACAAAATGGCTTTTTCCTGATAGTAATCTGGCTACTGTATTCGTAGCTCGTTGTGTTACCATAAATATAGGTTTCAAACAACGTATACGTGGCCTCCGTGGCCGAGAGGGTAAAGTCGCTGACTTAAACACTCACTCAGCTCACACTTTTTTTATGCCTATGATACGCCTAATTGTGTTAATGCCACCGTCACACCAGACTGGCGTCCCTACTGCGACTCTTCGAAAAACGTCTGTTGCATTAGGAACGAATAAAAATAATGTTTCCTATCATGTTTAAAACTTTAAAAGAAACTTATTTAGTTGAAATTATGTAGTTATATATATTTATTTCGATTGAATTATACTTGCCAAATATCGTGTAAATCAATAAACACTCGTCAATAATACAAACCAGCAATCGGTTTTGATCAGTTTTTTGTTACCAGTTAAACCGTACCCATTATTCGATATAATGGTTTCAAGGCAACGAGTTTTTAACACCTTGACTGATCGTTATAGTCAGGGTAATTACCTATATAATGGGCTAAAGGACGTTTCAGCGGGTTACAGCTGATTTCGATTTTGGTAAAAAGTTTATTTGAATATCTGATTTAAGTAGAATGATAGAAGAAAGCCCAAATTTTAAGAAACGTGTTAAGAATATCATTAAAAGTATATTTGCCAAATTTTTAAGGTACAAAAAAACTCATTTTAGTGTTTTTTACTGCAAATTTGGCTAAAATTTCAATAAAAAAGAAGTTCTAGTTAGAAAAACAAACCTTGTAAGGTTTGCCTTTTTTACTTTTTCAGAAAGCACTTATATCAAAGGACTGACTCTGAAAAAATAAAGGAAATCTGTCCGTTGAATTTTTTATTTAGAAAAATACATATAAAAATTCACAGTTTTGGGATAGTTTCTGTATACAGTATTTTTATCTGTAACTTATAGAATACATTATAAGTGATAAAAATATTTTAAAATATCATTTTTATATACTGTTACACCTTTAATGGCCGTCCGATTTTCGGATTTTACAGAATCCGGTATTGTCAGGGGAAAATAATATGGATTATATAACATAAAGAAAAACTCGGGACCAAACACAGCGACCGGTCTTTAGAGCTTTCCAGTTTTCTCAGAGTGCGGTTTTCTCAGAGTGCACTTTTCATAACGCGAAAATAATTGATGAACTGGTGAATTAAGTTTTTTTTAAAAAAGTACAAACGAAAGTCAGATCGCTCGGATGATTGTTGTGATAAATAATACTAATGACTTATTTATTAAGCATCTCATTTCATCCGTGGCAGAGACAGTACGGACCACTTGGCCACATATGAGCCCATGCGCTTATCTTATTCAGCCAGGTGATTTTCAGTTAGATCCGCTTATGTGATCAAGAAATTATTTTAAATTATGTATATAAAAGTCATACCCTTTGTTCATGAATCACAATGTTTAGCAGGGCATTTATAAGACTTGCACGAATTATCGGGAGCGATAGCGAACTCGAGCTAAAAAGGTTTAGGGGCTATTTCAAACTTTTGTGTCTGTAATTGGACCGGCTGGGGGCTAGAATACACCGGCTTCATCCATGCATAGCGGTACATACCATTCAATCGGAAAATTAGACATAAGTTGAGTCCACAACCGAATACTATATACATGAAGCGAGATTTTTCTTCTTTTTATATTTTCCACCCAATTTTAAGTAAAATCAAGTGTACATTTTCAAAGTCTGCATAGAAAGTGCCCTGCTTACAATCTCTTGGCCCTGTTAACGCTTTACCTGTTGTGAATTGAATGAAAAATGACCAAATGTTTCTATGGAATACTTTTTCTGATCAAAATGAATTATTTCAAGCCAAGCCACATCAACTTTAGCCCTCTGTCTCTTATTCTTCCAAACCAGGGCTTCCCAAACGCTTTTCCTGCAGCGACATGCCAACTTTAACATCTTATATATATCGGCACTATACTGGCATACGCGCAGGCACTGATGATCAATTTCTACGTTGGAATAAAAAAAGGGCAGATTGGGGAAATTTCAACTTCAGTGTAACGGAAATATGGAAATTTTGATATCTTCAAACATTTTAAATACTGATTACCCAATATTCTCCTTTTTCCACTAAATTTCATTCTATTGCAGAAAATTATATAATTCCTAAATCAAAGGTTACTAATAAAAATCGACATCTGATATTAATATTAGACCAATAAAGCAAAATCATGATTAAATCATTACTAAGGGTAGAAGCTCGCAGAACTATTAAGCAAGCCAACAAAAATTCCTGGCGTGAATATGTTTCCAGGTCTCCGATGAAAAAAGTATGTTTGTTTGTTTGGTTGGTTGGTTTAACGTCCCACCGACAGTATTTCAGTCATTTGGAGATGATGTCTACTTGAGACAGATATAGTGCTGCCACACTGCAGTATCACGCCGTAGACATGTGGCATGATACCACATTCAGTCACATTATCCTGACAAAGGGCCAACCAGTCCTGCAACTACCCTTATATGCTGAGCGCCATGAAAAGGGTATGGAAAATGGTTGAAAGATATCTGGTAAAAGTAAATCAGTTACTCATTTAAATGATTTAAATAAAAATGATAAATTTACCATAAAAATATATATTTCTTATTCATTGGCGAATGTTTTTCTAAAACCCTTCGAAAATTACTCCAAAGAAGTCCACATATCCCACAGTGGACAATTAAGAAACAAAAAGTTAACCTTAGTCTTCTTAATTATAAGAAATCAAATACATATCCAGTTGTCTTTGAATCAAAGTTTAATTAAGTCTAACGATCTATTATAATGACCATCATGAAATCTATACCGAAGGCCCAAAAGATAGTAAAGATAGTAAAGCGATTATTTCGCCTTCCAGATGGCGATTCAATTCTTTTTAGTCCCCTACCGGCATCGCCGAAGGGGTCTATAGGTTTGCAATCCGCCCGTCCGTTTGTTGATACTTTCATCGCTTTTATAAAAGAAATTGGCGTACATAAACTTTGATTTTTACGTTCGTACAATATCTACCCTGTTTACATTCTCCTATCACTATTGTGTCTGAAATATTTTTTATTGTAATAGCTAAATCAACAGTAGAAAGATATGCCAGAACTGTGGTTTTAATTTTTTTTTATTGCTGGGGGGGGGGGGGGCGGGGGGGACAAACCCGACGTTAGAACTGTGGTTTTAATGAATACTTTGGATGAGAGGAACAAACCCGACGTTTTAAAAATTCACTGACGCTAAATAGTCCTGAATCTAATATATATTTTATTGTTAAGTGCCAAAAGCCACAAGTACTATTTGTTCGATATTAATATATCGCATTTAGGGATCATACCTGCGAACTCAAGATCTCGAGAAAAACGTTCCAAGCATTAATTGGATACCATTGATCGAATTGTGAATAGAACAAAATACCGGTATATTGATTTCATACCTTTTTTTACAAAGTTACGACCTCCGTAATCAAATGTTCCTTACTTGTTCAAAATATCTTGTAATCAAGATTTCAATGAAATCGGACAATCTGCTGTTCTAGTGCCAGTGCGCCGGTGGTGAATAAGTGTACATTACTGGTTGCAGGTGAATACAAATTGGATTTGCTAAATTAAACCTAAAATGAGAGTTTATTGTCATTTCACAATTAAATATAGACATACGAAAATGGGATTTGATTTGATATCATGTAACAAGTCTGCATGGTACATAGGATATAGAAGTAGCGATCATGCATATATGCAGCAAAAGTAAAGGTCTGGTAAAGGTTTTTGAGATAACCCCTCGTTTGACTACGGTTGTCCGCTGTTCACTTACGTGCTTGTCATAGATCGTACAAGTCTATTATTTATTTCATTATGGTTTTAACAATCACAGAACACTTATTTTTCAAGCCTGAATATGTTTTGATGGCTAGTTACATGTTTTGTGGATTGGGTGAAACCAATGGTTGTGTTCGATCAGTATAAAAATGTCCAGCTCAAGGTCAGAAGACATCCTCCACATTCAATCTCTAGATCGACCATGCCATTTCCCTTGTGCAACGAATAAACCTATTGTCAAAGATCACCGCCTCGTTTCAGTTATAACGGCCGTGACTAGTTTACCTAGCTGGATCAGTAACTTTAAAGTGTACACACGAGACTTATTCCTAATGAATATTTTATCCTTAGCTACCAACAGCTTCAAAACAAGTTCCGGTTAAAGGCTTTGGAACCAATATCAACATTTTTTTTTTCAATTACGAAATCAGATATAGCTTTTAGGGTAATTAAATCATCCGCCATACCGCAGTTAACAAAATGGGCATGCTATTTTTTCAGATAGTAATTCTGGCTTCTGTATTCGTTGCTGGTTTTGTTTCCATAAATATCAATTTCAAACAACGTATTGGTATGAAGCTTCATAATACATATGTGCAGCAGGAAGTGAAAGTCGGCAGCGTGGTTACGTGTTTGGCGGCATGTAACCAGCGATCCTAGTGCGAGTCTGTGTCATGGGGGATCGCAGGAATGGTGTGCTTGTTATCTGATAGAAAAAGCACCTACGGGAAAATGAACTATGCAGGTACTAATTATGATCTTTTTTGCCCCCTACATATTTTATGTATTATGTGCTAATATACAAATGTGTAGATATCACGCAAATGATATACGTATTGATAAAACTGTTTTATTAGAGAGAGAGCGCACACGTTTAATATGTTTCAATTTCTATCATATCACACATGAGTATAGAAATATACAGGTTATATGGCATAGAATACATGCAAATACACATCGTCGGAACCCCACGGTATACACGGTAGTGATAAAATATACCGTGACATCTGACGATGACAAATTTATAGAAATCGCTGCAGTCATTGCTACAAAGCCCCCTTTACACCAAACTACTTGTTGTTCTCAGTATGTTCTGAAAAATGTACCCGAATAGGCGCAAATTGTGTGCAACCGGAATGGTCGTAGTAACAACGGTTTACGATCTATTTACAAACTTAATGGACGGTCTCAGACGGGTATGATATTTCAGAACTTTGAACATGTTCATTCATTTTGTGCGGTCATCCCGTTCTGAAATTAAACAATTTACTGAAAACGGAATGGACGTTCTACGAACTTTCATCGTACTAGGAACGTGCTATGACGTAGTTCGGTCGGATGGCTTCCTCACATGAAAATCCGAATGACCCTGCCGTGATTCGAACCCACGCGGTGAGGGGCTGAGTGAGTGCAAAAGTCAGCGACTTTACCCTCTCTGCCACGGAGGCCTCTGAAAGTATTTTACTCTAGACATGAAACTTCATGGATATATTAATCAGGACATGAACTTGTGCACCTGCGTATTCTCATCGAACCGCCGTTGGAGGTAACAGTGTTTTGAACAATATGGAATTTTATGCTTGCGTCGCACGTAACTCTGAAAGTATTTTAATACAGACTTGAAACTTCACGAATATATTAATCAGGACATTAACTTGTGCACCTTGGTATTATTATCGGATCACCGTTGACATTGATAGAACTATGGGCCTTGGTAAAGGAAAAATATGGAATTTAAATTTTATGGAGCTCACAACTCAGACAGTATTTTTATTACAAATTTTAAAGAGCACAAATGACAAAGATAAGGCAATCTGCAATGTTAATGATTTAATACAAATCGATTAATAACAAACATACAATAGTTATATCAAATATGGCGAAAGGGGGCTTGACTAGCACCATTCATTGCAGCAAGCTGGCGACCCGGCTGCGGCGACCATGACCAGGCAGTGAGGCTTGCACTCACTAAGGCAGTTCTGTGGAATTGAAGGTAGCCGTAAGGCTGATGGCAGTTCCACAGACCTGTGGGTAGCCGTAAGGCTGATGACAGTTCATGATGGTAGCCGTAAGGCTGAAACATGCAATGTGGTCATGGTCGATATTGTACAAGCTTGCATATTTGACCTTTGCAAGTACAAGAGACTGGATGCTAAGCAAGATAGAGCAGCCAAAGCCATGTATCAATGAACCACAGACTCGAACCCGTTGGGAAGGCCAGACTCGTATGTTGACCAGAGTAGGCAGTGAACACACTGAGGTGCTCACCCTGGTTCAAGTCTGTGATTTATTGGGGGCTATATATAACCAAGAGTTATATAGTGGCCGTGTGACCTTATAGGATGCAACAGACAGCACTCGCCAAGCTCAAAATGAGAAAAAACAAAATGGTGGTGGTGGGGTGGATGGTGGTTAGCGAGAGACTACACTATGCAAGGATGAGACTGACCCCGAGTAGACAAAGGAATGTCTGGGTGCGGCTAACTAGCTGATAAAACGAGGCTGCTTTGCAAGCCCCACTTTTCTTCTTCTTTTTTTTGCAACCAGTTAAGCACAGTATATAGGTCATAGGGCCTAAGTGATGCTGTGTGCGGCATCCCCCTCCCTGATATAACCCATGTTATTCATCTATCTAAAAATAGCATACATGCCCAGGTACGTCTACAAATGTTAGCCCCTCTGCTGAAGCTCTTACAAGTATATGTATATAAAATTGGTAGAGGACTGTGTTTAACATATGCGCTAGCCGCAGAATGTATCACGCACATACACACTCCCACATACAATGTTAGACAGCAGACATTCGCGCTCTTCAAAACATGGATAAACACATTCATCCAATCCTTTAAAGAGCACAAATGACAAAGATAAGGCAATCTGCAATGTTAATGATTTAATACAAATCGATTAATAACAAACATACAATAGTTATATCAAATATGGCGAAAGGGGGCTTGACTAGCACCATTCATTGCAGCAAGCTGGCGACACGGCTGCGGCGACCATGACCAGGCAGTGAGGCTTGCACTCACTAAGGCAGTTCTGTGGAATTGAAGGTAGCCGTAATGCTGATGGCAGTTCCACAGACCTGTGGGTAGCCGTAAGGCTGATGACAGTTCATGATGGTAGCCGTAAGGCTGAAACATGCAATGTGGTCATGGTCGATATTTTACAAGCTTGCATGTTTGACCTTTGCAAGTACAAGAGACTGGATGCTAAGCAAGATAGAGCAGCCAAAGCCATGTATCAATGAATCACAGACTCGAACCCGTTGGGAAGGCCAGACTCGTATGTTGACCAGAGTAGGCAGTGAACACACTGAGGTGCTCACCCTGGTTCAAGTCTGTGATTTATTGGGGGCTATATATAACCAAGAGTTATATAGTGGCCAAAACGAACGAGTTTGTTGTAAGGCAATGAACGGAGCGAGAGCCCCCAAATAAAGACATCACACCACCAAAACGATAGATAAAATGTTTTTTGAAATAAATAAAAAAATTTCAAATGTACATAGTAAATATCTGCGTGACTTCAGTACCTGACGGCTATGCTTAGATTAGTATAGTACTTTTATATCGACAATTTGACAGTAATTATAACCGTGTCGGGTTCAAGAATTGAAATCGGAAAGGTCATATATTCGATCTGAAGCAGTTGTAGTTGACTGAATTCGTGGATGAATCCAAAGTTCAAAACTGGTTGATCGAGATCCGATGGAAGACAGACTTAAACCTATCAATGACCATATAGAGAAGTACTACAAACACTCGTACCTCTCGATGATTTAGAAAACACAGGAAAGCTATGGGGATTCACAAAATATACACTAATTTACTGGCCTACTAAATTTCCACGTAGGGAGGTACTACGAACACTCGTATCTCCCATGACATCAGTCGAATTATCTATCTACCTATCGATGCCTTTATAGAGAAGTATTATGAACACTCATGCTTCTCTGGGAATAAAACTTAATTTGGTAGGATATAAGACCTATCTGAAATCTAAACCACGGAGTATACTGACTACTAGCTCCTCCAGCTAACACCTAAGGAGCAACGGGAAAGATATACTAAAAACACTCGTATACCTCTCGGACAAACTCATAATGGAATTAAACACATCCGCTGTTGAGCTTGGCGAATGGAACTTGCGTCAGCCCTGATGTATCTCGCGTAGCAGTTTGAAGACCATCTCCCCATGGTCTTGATCAGATGCTTTTGCTGCCGAAGTAGCTGCTCCAATTCGGAAACTATGACCGGAGTAAAGACCAGAATTGAAGCCTAACTTCGTTAACAGTGTTTTTAATTTCGTAATAAAAAGTTCTCTGCAAAGAATCGTTCCTTTGCTGGTGATGAAGAGAGGGTCGAATGAGTGTGCGCCTGATCTCAATCTGAGATTCATGTACCGGGCCATAGCTCTAACTGGGCACACTTCTGTGTTGGTAGCGTGGATTGAAATTGCAACACCTGTACGAAATATGTCTGCTTTCGAGTTTCTCAAGTTTAACCAGTACATTGAATTGTCATTACTGAACTGTATGTCTCCAAGTATAATATAAGCTAACTTTTCTGGATTACGACCTTGTACTGTGAACTCTCCACATCTCAAAAAACCAAAGAATGCAAGACTACAGACTGCTTTTAGCATCATTCCTTCATATACACCTACAAAACCGCTACCAATTTCCTTAAACATATCTCTTAAAATTGTATAGGTGATAGGCAATCTGTCCATGTTGATATTACATTGAGATTTCTTTACACCTCGCAATACCATCTGTAGTTGAGAAAGTTCCGTAGGTGTTGCTAGTGGGGACTGAACGCCAAACTTTAGGTAGTAGTAGCGTATGCCTGACAAATACTGTTTAATTGTGTCATGACGTAATCGTCTTCTAGCACAGAATGCGACAAAATAAATCAATGTTTGTTCACAAACAGGTGGCGGGACTTGATTATTGTCTGGCCATAACGAATGCTGTTCTAAGAATGCCTTGAAGAGTTTATAAGCTGACGTGTAGAGATTGATGGTACCTTTAGATAATGAAGCATTCCATTATTTGTCATGGATATGTTATTCAGGGCATACACTCGCTTGTTCATCTGGGCATTTTAATTGGCCAGTTTTCACTTATGAAGGGAAATTATTCTTATTTAAAAAAGTAACGAAGTAAACCACATAAAATTTTCAGCTTCATCAAAATTCATCGCATTTTTACTAAGATTTGGATATGACTTTTAATTATAACTTATCTCCTATCTTTGCCTAACAAAACGGGCATTATTGCTACAATGTAAAGGGTTCACATTTTCTTATATTTCATCCATTGATTACTTAAAGCACTTACGAGGGATGATCCAATGTGACTTATACTTTTGCTGTTGATTGATACGCGCGGATGTCTATTAGTTACATATACACTCAGTTCCAAAAGAAAGTGTGCACTTTATGGTTTTAAGTACAGTAAAACCTTTCTTTAAGACCACTTCAGAATTAAGATCACCTCGCTATTATGACCACTCATTTTTGGAACCAAATAGTTTTAAGCAGAAATTCAGTGGTCGCATAAACTACAATTAAGACAACCTTGCTATTCCACCATTAAGACCACCTCCAGCTGACAAAATATTTCATTTCACTAAGCTTTTTATCCCACTAATAAGACCACCAAATATCAGACAGAGAGCATTTATGACTGTGTATTAATTTATGACACTGTGCTCATCAAGCTGCTTCTCAGCTGTAAAACTTAGACATATTGTGTAAACAAAGTGTCAAAGGTGTGAAGCTGTGGACAATGACTATAAAGTAGTGGTGGACTGATTAATCAAAAAGTCAACGAATCAGTGACGAGCTACTGGTTGACGTGACGATGACGACGAAAAATGACTGTGTATTAATTTATGACACTGTGCTCATCAAGCTGTAAATAATTCGTTGACGAAATATTGACGAAAAAAAATAATAAAAGAAGAGGGGTGTCGTTATATTCAGCGCACATGATTGGGTAATTAAATAAATTTAATAAGGATACTTTTAAAAAGTTGCACTTTGCACGTCTTTGGTCTCTGATTGTAACCTCTTATACTTTATTTCCGTTCTATATAATCTTTATGGTACAGAGTACTTTCCGCTGTGGGTTCGAATCCCGGAGGGGATTTTTCATGTGAGGAAGCCTTCCAGCTGGATTGCGGTTGTTGGTTCTACCCTGGTACCTCTGTGTTTTCATGTTGTACAATAAAAACATAAAAAAATGCAGGTTTTAATCGGCATTTGCTCCAAAATGGTTTATTGTGTATTTAATCATAATTAATCAATTAATCAGTGACTTTTGCCTCTGATTAATCGACGAATATTTTTTCGACTGATTCCAATCACTACTATAAAGTCTTTAAGTATACTTCTATTTCGTTACGAATTACCTCGGGATGAAATGAGATGTGTGCCGCGCATGCGTAGGATCGGTGTGCTTAGCGCTTCCGGCGAGGAAGCAGTCCGATAAAATCCGATAGATTTCACTTAAGAAGGGTTCGTTTACGTGTATAATAGTTGCGTACATTTGTATTTATATTTTTTGTTTGTACGTAGTACAAACGCTGTCATTCTTTAATTATCTCGGGAATTAAGAAATTTGGAGTCTCACGTGGTGCGGTATTTAAAAACGGCGAATATTCGTGAAGTATCCAAGGAAAAAGAAACTCGCGAGTCGAGTAAAGAAAAACAGATTAAGACAAGTCGGAAAGGTAAAGTTTCTGCTAGAAACTCTACCCTTGATGAAAATGAGAAGGCAGGTCCGTCGGGAACCTCGCAAACCTCAAAAGATCGAGATGATGAATTGATGTCAATTCTGTTCGCGATCAGAGCGGAACAGAATACCACAAACAAGAGACTTGAATCTTTTGAGCATAGGGTGAAAGAACTAGAAAGCATTGATCACACACAGTATGAATATTATGATCCAAATCAGTATGAACATTATTATAAGAATGTTGATTGTGAATCAAATGTGATAGATCAGTCCGATCACAAGGACTTGAGCAAGATACTGGCACTTCTAAACGTAAAATGGATCAAAATAACAATGACAATAAAGCTGAAGGTACAAGTAGGTTGGCTAGTCTTGCGAAAAAGTTCAAGACTCGAGATGTCTATGACAAGGAGGTAGATTATGTGTTGGCTGAAAATGTTGACACTTTATTCAGAGAGGGAATGCAAAAGGATATGTATGAAATTATGGTGAAGGATGTAGTAAACTGTAGCCCTCAAAATTGTCAAGGACTTGTGCCTGTCAGGCTCAACCAGCTAGTTTGGGATATTGTCTCTCCAACAGCTAGGACTAGAGATGGGAAATTGCAGACAGTAAAAACCTCTGTTGTGAGGGCCGCGTGCATCCTTAATAAAAACGTGGATCAGGTCAGTAAGATGGAGAAAGAACATAAGGAAAATGGTGGAGAGTATGACATTGGTCATGTTATTGATAGATGAAATGATGCCATACCTTTTTTAGGGCATGCAAATACAAAAATAAACATTTTTCGAAGGGATTTATTAAAACCAGAGGTGAGAAATGAATACTCACATCTGTGTACTCATAGACTCCAATTCACTGATCAGCTGTTTGGGGATGACGTGTCCACGACTGCAAGAGATATAGAGGAGTCTTCCAAGATGGGACACAAATTGCAATATGGGCCAGTCAGGGGTAGTTTCAGAGGACGGCCAGGTTTTCGACCAAGATACCGAGGTGGTTACAGCCGAGGTGGTTACATGTACCGTGGCAGAAGTGGCCCGGACTACGGTCATTCACAACAGCTGCCAAATCAAAGCGCACAATGCGCTGAGAGACGGCGACGGGATTAACATACAAAACCCAGAGTTTCTGAAGTTATTAAAGCAGTCACATGGCGACAAAAACTCCACCCGCTGTTGTTACAGAAGTTCTGTTTGTAACATAATAATCCGGAGTTAAGTTCATGAACCTTTCATTCATAAAGAGCTGCAAAGCTGCATAGGTCATTCTCTTTCTCTAGTGCTAGTGAATTCGATCTGTTGTTTTGTATGTGTAGAAATTGATCAGGTATTTGGTTATTTAAGATACTAGAATGTTTGCCTATCTATTTCAAAGTTAAGACATGCCCTGGGAGGAACCTAACTCGCCATCGTGCAAAATATTGTGTGGACTACTTTAGGTCAATTACATACATACGGAGCACTACGTTTTCTTTTTACAGGAGTAGATCTTCATGTACGCAAAATGGGTTGCTGTTCTGGTTAAGAAATGTCACGGATATTTTTTTCACGCTTAAAATTGATGCTTCCAGTGCAAAATAATGGCAAAAGAAAACATGTTAACAAACAATAACACACTAAAAGCGGTTACGGTTATGATTTAAACGCCTGTGTAACATATTCCACTCGTATTCGTTAGTGCAGAATCGCATTGCATGGATCCGCACTAAGCGCGGAGAGGTACAGTTAAAATTGTTGTGGAAAATATGCAAATTAGCAAGGCCTGATTTCGTTCTTCAGCATAAGACGGCTATCGCCGTCTAAAAACCCGCCTCGCCGATTGAAAAGTTTTGTCTCAGAATGGAAAAAAACTTACAAGTGATCCATTAATTTTGGATATGATTGAACATTATCATGTAAAATTTAAAGATGGTATACTACCATTTCAAGAAAAAATTTCACAGCAAATTTTAATGCAAAAGAATCTGAGATTATTAACAAAAAAATTAATGCAGTTGAAGGTATCGAAGGAAGTTACGTGGGACTTGGACCAGTATTTGTCGCCTATCTTTTTAAGGCCTTAAAAAAATGATGAGTACAGAATGATACTAAATCTAAAAAAATTCAATGAATTTATACCATACCATCATTTTAAAATGGACACTTTTGAGACGGCTCCAAGTTGTTAAACCCAGTTTATGCGAAATTGCGAGCAGAAAGCCATATATGTACAGGCTTTATAGATGACAGTTTATTTGGTGGTAAAACATATGTTGAATGTTCAAATACACTTAGTGTATCCTGGGAACTAATGAAGAGAAGGTTTCATTTTGAATGAAGAAAAATCTGTAACAATACCGACCCAACGAATAGGATATTTAGGTTTTCTTATTGATTCTGTATTGATGATTGTGATATTACCACCAGAGAAACAAGATCACATTGTTTTCATGTGCAAGGATTTGCACGAAGCAAACACTGCAAAAATCAGAAAAGTAGCTCAGGTTATAGGCTTGTTGGTGTCATCATTTCCAGCTGTGGACTATGGGCAATTATTTTATAGAAAATTGGAGATAGGTAAAATAAAAGCTCTCAAGCAAAATTCTTGAAACTTTGATACAGATATGGCCATATCCTCACCCATGAATGAGGATCTGAAATGGTGGATTGATAATATTCACTCCCAAGTTCGAGTCATTGATCGAGGTAATCCTGTGGAGGAAATACAGACAGACAGTAGTATGTCTGGCTGGGGTACAGTATTTCAAGGTGAAAATTTTGGTGGGCGGTGGACCACAGAAGAGAAAAGTTTTCACATCAATGCTCTCGAGCTCATGGCAATATTGTTTGCAATAAAAGCTTTGGCTGACAGGTTGGCGAATAAACATGTACAAATTTTGTCAGTACAACTGCAGTGTGCTACGTGACCAACTTTGGTGGAATTAGGTCAGACAAATGCAATGCAGTCAGTAGGGATATATGGTTGTTTTGTATGTCTAAAGGCATTTGGCTTACATGTGCACACATTCCAGGTGTAGAACATAAGGTAGATACTCCTTCTCGGCAATTTAAAGATCACATAGAATGGGAATTTGATGATAAAGTTTTTGGAAAACTTTGTAGATTATGGCAAAACCCTACAGTTGATTTTTTGCCTCTAGATTGGAAAAAAAATGCCTGTTTATTGTTAATGGTTACCAAATCCAAATGCTTCATGCATTGATGTATTCACAATTGATTGGAGAAAGTTTGATAGTTCATATATTTTCCCTGCTTTCAGCATTCTGGCTCGCTGCATTCGGAAGATACAGACAGACAGGGCTAAAGCAATTATGTTAGCACCACTGTGGCCAACACAAACGTGGTTCACGTTATTGATGCAGATATTGGTAGACAGACCCGTGATACTGCCGAAGACAACAGAGTTGTTGATAGCTCCAGATCAAAACAGGAAGGCATCCTATGGCGAAAAAACTGGTGATAATTGCATGCAGAGTGTCCGGTGCTCATACAGAGACCAAGGCTTTTCAGAAAAGGCAACCAGCATTATCGTGTCATCATAGCGAGGTACCACAAAACGCGAGTATCAGGTCTATATCACAAGATGGTTATTGTACTGTGATAGACAAAAAATTTATTCAATTTCAGTTTCTGTCAAAGATATAATTGAGTTAATTAACTTCAGAATTTGATAGAGGGTTGAGTTACAGTGCTATCAATACGGCCAGGGCAGCATTGTCTTCGCTTGGCATCACGTTGGGTGCTTTTACATCAGGAATGCATCCAACTGTTGTTAGATTTATGAGAGGAGTTTTCAACAGACGAATATACACAAAATCTCTCACCAGTTAAACACCTCAGTTTGAAAGATTTGACATTAAAACTCACTATGCTAATGGTTCTGACGAGAGTGCAAACAGTACATCTGTTGAGTGTACATAATTTGAAAAAGTTACGTTCAGAGTTCATTTTACAGTTCAGAAGTTTATTAAAACAAAGCCGGGCAAGTTTTGAATGTTCTTTGTTTACTTTAAAAGCTTTTCCTCCAGATAGGAGACTTTGCGTTTATTCAGTGTTGAAAGAGTATTTACTAAGAACTAAACCATTGCGTGATAAAAGTGAGGAGTGCATGATGAAAGACATCATGAGTAGAGCAGGTTGGACTAGCGAGAGTACTTCGCTAAGTGTTACAAGAGAGTGGTCAATAACACCAAGTTTGACCAGACAGTACTCAAATGTGGAGGTATGTTTTTTTGATATTATTTAGCTTTAAAATCTCATTTCGATCCCGAGGTATTTCGTAACGAAAATAGAATTAAAAGATTAAACGAGTGCTTACCTGTAAGATTCTATGAGTTACAGAATTACGGAGGGATTAAATGCCTCTCTCCCTCCCTGCTTGTTTTACGGGTGTATGAAGATGACGTTTCTACATGGAAATAATGACAAAAAACCGTTAAGGCTGATCCTAGGCATGCGCGGCACACATCTCATTTAATCCCTCCGTAATTCTATAACTCATAGAATTACAATTAAACATCGACTTACAGGTTAGGTAAGTACTCGTTTAATTTTTAGCTCACCTGAGCACTTTGTGCTCAAGTGAGCTTTTAGGATCGCCCGTCGTGCGTCGTCCGTCGTGCGTCGTCAACAATTTTCTTTAAACGACATCTCCTCTGAAACCGCTGGACAGAATTTAATGAAACTTGGCAGGAATGTTCCTTGGGTGAGACTCTACAAAAGTTGCTAAAATAAACTTGATTCATGTAGAACTCTGGTTGCCATGGCAACAAAAAGAAGAAAAATATGAAAACTAAAAATCATCTTCTTCAAAACTACTGGCCAGATTTTAGAATAAATTGGTACAGATGTTCCTTGGGTAACCTCTACCAAAGTTGCTAAAATTATTCCGATCCGTAAAAAAACATGGCCGCCAGGGGCGGGGCTTATTTGCCTTATATGTATATCGAGAAACCTTTAAACAACATCTCCTCTGAAACCACTGGACAGAATTTAATTAAACTTGGCAGGGATGATCCTTGGGTCAACCTTCACAAAAGTTGCTAAAATAAACTTGATCCATATAGAACTCTGGTTGCCATGGCAACAAAAAGAAAAAAAATATGAAAACTTTAAAAATCATCTTCTTCAAAACTACTGGCCAGATTTTAAAATAAATTGGTACAGATGTTCCTTAGGTCAACCTATTTATCTCAGGTGAGCGATTTAGGGCCATCATGGGCCTCTTGTTTAATTCTACCGAGGGATGTATGCCCTAGCTTGATGATCATCTGAACCAGTATTTTATTTACATAGTCAACACCACTAAATGTACAGTGCTATTAAGATAAAACGTACTATAATAAAAAAAATGATGGCAAAATCAGAGGGCACAACTTAAACAAAACAGGTAGAATTCTGTTTTAAAATCAAGAGATTGACATGCACTACTTTTTTTGAAATTCAAAGTTCAGTTTTATTTTTTTTTTCTTTTGTAAACATTTGCATTTTTTAAATAACCAAACAATGTACACATGTATATAATTTATAGTAATAATAATGCAAACAAACTAGATTATGGTGCATGATCCTAAAACTAATTTATACCAGTCCTGTTCAGACTTAATTGGTTTATTTCACTATTAAAATCACTTTTTTCCGGAACCGATGCTGGTCTTAACAAAGGTTTTACTGTATCAAACATATCAGTTAAGTTCTCGAACACTATATCTCGTGTGTATTTAACATCGATCTAGCCCAAAATCTCTCCATGTCACGTGGGAGAAAATATTCGGTAAGCATGGCGATTATTTTAAGTGGCACCATGGTTTTCTAGCCGTCAGAAATCAAATGAACTTTCGTTCGCTTTGACGTCTGTTTTGTAATGACTTGACTATTTGAGTTTACCGTCGCTTCGACAGTTTTTCAGTCATATAGCGACGTCCAGCTAATTACGGGAAGAATCTTTTGTAATGACGTTGATTCTTTGTCACATTACGGTGGCGTGAGCTGGGTAGTTTTTTGTTTTGATTGTTATTTTACATTCTTTTTTTTTTCTTTTTTTTGTTATTAAGTAAGGAATTGCTGGACATATATCGATTTCCTTTAATGTCATTTTGATCGTTACATAAGTCATAGCAAAGGGTTACGTTATTTTGGGTTATCCTTCGTCTTTCAACAGTTTAAGGTGAACTTATCCGATGTAATAAAAGTATACTGACCAAACGGCCTGTGCCTCCAAACATTGTATTGATTTCAATTGTTTCTTCAAATCTATTCAATAATGTATCATACTGGAATAGTTCAGAATACACAGTTGTTCTTATATTTACGTCAGTTCAATTAAAAGACAATATTTGTGTCACTAAAGTGGACCTAACTTCATTGCGCATTAGAGAGCACAAGTATGTTTAACATATTAAATACCCTAAAGTTACATATTATCATAAAAACAATACATACTTTTTTTGTAATAAAACTCAGTTGACAGAAAAAAAAGACGGGCAGCGCTCATGATGGTTGAAAAAATCATACATTGATAAGTACCTGTTTAGTCATTTCAAGGGCCATCTGGGTCAGTCCGGCTTGTTATCGAATTTTCGTCGAGAAAGTGTGCCCATATACTTTGTGTCCACGTTTGGTAAAGATCGAGTCATGTTTGACTTTAATCGAGGACACTGTTAATTTAGCCATTTCAATTTCATCAATTCAAGGGTCATAATTCCGGATTGTCTGTGACAATCTGGTCATAGGACTTGTCCGAGATATTGTGTCTCCAAGTTTGGTAAAGATCGGTTCACGTTTGTTCGGTTAAGAGAGTGGACAACATCAGTAGATGCCGCCCAGCCGCCGCAGGCGAATTCATAGTACGTTCCGTTTACGACGGGCGTATTGAAACCCGCATCACGTATGAAAATCGTCTCGCTTGTGAAGTCCTTGGACTTACAAAGAATACATGCCAATGTCAAAACTCTTTGTTTGGATAATGGGTACTAATTACCAAAAAAGCACAGCTGATTTCAAGTTCACACATTTATGTGGCTGGATTTCCAATGATCAGGAACAGAACATTATAAATTCCTGCAACGGATTCGTAATTGGCAAGGAATATGTAACTGTTATCAGTGGGAAACTTTTGTAAGTGGTCCCTGGTTTTAGTCCTGGTCTGGCTGCACATTTTTCTCGCCTTCTTAATATGAAATTTTTTGTGTCCTCCAAATATGTATATTAGGCCTTTGTTTCAACATTTTAACGTATTTTTTTTTTTTTTTTTTTCTCCAAGATTCCCTTCAAGTCTTTGCACTAGTTTTCCATTTATGTACATGTACTTAAATATAGATACCTACGTAAACAAGTTCACATTTTAATAAAGGTTATGTAAAAATAAAAAAAAATCAATTTGTTTTCCTGTTAACCCACATTAATTTTATTATCAGTTTTTCTTTCCCGCCGTGCTTATTTCAATGTGCTGCCACAGGCCGCACTTTTGTACTTGTGTATCAATTGCATTGATACGCTACTGAGCGCGGGGCTACACAAAACAGTGAAAATGGCGATGGTAATTATGCATATTATTAATGCCTGCTTTTAAATACTGGCGGCTACCGACATTCTAAATAATGATCAACCAGACATTCTTAAGTAAGCAATATCTAACTACTGATCCAGTCCAGAAACATTGGAGAGGGATAAGTATTATAAGAACTTGTTTCCTAATCGCCGTAATATAATTAAGTTTAAATTTTTAAAGTTCCGATGATCTGGGAACCGAAAGCGCTTGATTTTTAGTAATGCAACCAGACGCTTGATAAACTCACACAATTCTCACAAGCGTCGCCCGACCCGAACTAACAAATAGCGAAATTACCGATATTAAGCGAAAATGGCGGATAACAAAGTTTTACAACCGTAATGACTAGGAATGCTAAAAAATGTTTTTCCTTTTCATCAACAATGGCTATATGTTCATGCATAAATATCTTTAGGCTGGGGTATGAATATTGAATACTTTTGTAGCCTTTGATCACATCGATCTGTCATTTCATAGATTACAAGCAATTAATAATTGACCTATTGGAAATTTTTCACGTTCAGCGGAACAATAATATCTGAATCATTGGCTTATGCTTCTACAAGGATTACTTCCAAACAAGCATGCATTACTAATAGTTTTCATTTTGAATGCTACTATGTGAAGATACATACCGACGCATTCGTGGCTGAATTTTGCTGACATATAATTCTACAACAAAACTGAACATGACTTTGGTATTAAAACTGACATTACTGTCTGGACTGTTAGCACGTAGCTGCCTCACAAACGAAAGATTCAAACGCCGTTTCAATGCGAAGCTCGTTGGCCAGGAGGAAGTGACCGTCGGCAGCCTGATGGCGTGCTTGACGGCATGCAACCAGCGATCCTGGTGCAAGTCTGCGTCATGGCGGGCTACTGGTTATCCATGTGTGTTGGCAGAAGACGAAACAGTGCATGATGGCAATCCGGCGGTCGTTTACGACACCTCATGGAGCACATACGGGAAAATGATTTATCAAGGTACGGTTAATGATTAGAGTTGTTTACATATTTATCCGTTTGGCAATAGATAATTAAAGATGAAGAAATTCCAGGAAGAACTAATCAAGAAAAAGACCTCACACTAAATAGAATGGTCTTATCAAGGTACAAATCGTCAGACGAAAAGCTCGTAACTCATTTTTACAACTTTTCAGGAGCGTAAAAATAAATGAATATTTTTTTTTTATTCTGCTCCTTTTACTTTTAAATTTGGAAATAACAATAAGAATGGTTTCACATGTATGACTATATAACTACATTGCTGTCAACACAGGCGCATTGCTTTGTTTTGGACTTATCATAATTTTGTTCTTATTTTTTATCAAGTAAGTCGACATACGTGTGATACGATGTTTTTTCCATAAATCATGTGTGATTTAATTTCAATAACGCAAGGTATGCAATGGAAACGAATTGAAATATTATACATATTACTGCTGAAATCATCCTGAATATGAGTGAAAATAGCAAAAGTCAACTAAGTTAAGTGTTCTTAATTCGCTGTTTATATTATGTTCAAATGTCGGGAACTTGTATTTACTATGGAAATGAAAGAAAAATGTTATTTAAGAAACAATTCTATTTAACTCATAACTCATGAAAAATAACACATTTTTTGAACATGGCATAACATGGCATAACAACATAACTTTTTATGACATAATAGCCAGAAACTATAGATAAACATTGCACACTATTTTTTTTTTTCGTTATTACGAACATTTTTTTTCTTTCTAACGAAATAGTATTTCCCATTTATTATAAGTTACTGCAAAAATGTTTACATAAACAATGTACTACTGAAAAACGAACTGATAAAAAATATGTAATTTATAATTACTTCCCGATTACCCTGAACTTTTAAAGCTTTTACGAAATAATTTTAAGTTTTACAGAATAATTTTTCACAATTATGAAAGTTATGAAAACGAAATATGATGCTGTAAAACCTAATATTATTTATTTATTTCGAAATAAAATAAAAGCGATGCACAAGAAGAT
>CM037793.1:20932157-20970604 GCA_021229015.1 Solen grandis
GTCATATGAATATATATCTACAAGTTCGAGAACCCTGTGTTTAGCTCTAGAGGGAAACTAGTATGATTTGTAGATTAATGATAGCAAACCAGAGAGAGAATGTTCTTTTAATATACAGGATAGGTTCACCTTCTATGCTTCTTTTCCTTATTTGCTTGCATTTTGCATTAGAACTTTTTTTTTAAGACTCATAAACGAAAATGCGTTAAACAAGTCACATTTGTCATAAATGAAGTCACCTATACAAGTAAGTTTTCGGGATAATTATATATTCAATTTAGGTTTATATATTTAAATACACACATATTTTTTCTATTGTCGAATATGTAAATGTAGTCTACATATAGTAAATCTAAAACTTTTTGCTTACGATAAAAGTCAATCCTCATAGTAAGATGTTGGAAAGCAACATTAGCGTATCTCCAGACAATCAGACTGTTTGTACCACTTAACACTCCATATGATTCCCCGTTATCATCAGTCTGTTTCTGTATGCCTCCTTGTACCGATACCCAACCGTCACCATAGTTCTTTACGCTCCAAGCCTGTTGAGGGCCATCAAACTTCACCCATATCTCTTTCTCGCAAGGTTCGAATTCTGATGAAAATAAATGCTTGTTTCTCAGATTTGTGAGTATATTTTATGGAGATTTCCAAAATGAGGATTTTTTTTTTTTTTTTTTTTTTTTTTTTTTTTGTGAAACAGCAGTGCTGTATGAAATAAATAAAGGGTAATAACTCTGACAGTGAAGTTATCCCAGTGGAATAAAATTTCTTATTCTAAATCTGCCAACACATATTTGTTTTATGTTTTATGAAAATCATTATATAAAATACAGCTGATTTACTAGGCTCATATACATTTGGTGATTTCTCAATATGATAAACTGCATGGGACTATTTAATGGAACTAAAGGTAAGGTCTATTAATCCCTGTGTCCTATTAATTTAATGAATGCAAATTACCATGCCTATTTAAATAAAACTGATAGAAAAAAGAGAAAAGGAAATCGAGCATTGACTTATACCCCCCAATTACTATAACTTTATTATGGAAAACATTTTATCACGGAAACGGCAAATGCTTCACTTTAAATAAGTAAACATAAAGAATGTGATTAGGAAAAAATCTGTCTACTAGATACTTCCCGATAATGCAAATGAAGTTTCAAACCGCTAAACTTATCTTTAAATGTTTGAAGCTTTTGTAGTTACAAATGTTGGGAATGTTAAGTTTTATCCGGAGCTTAATTCATACACTATGAGACATATAACCTTGAAGCGCCATAGGTGGGTAGACGTTATGGACCAGTAATCGATTTCCAGGGTTTATTATAAGAGTTTTTCCCCCTTTAATCTTAATATAACTCCTGTTGGACACATGTTATTTAAATTCATTTCATTTATGGAAAGAAAGTGTCATGCACAAGTTTCGTAACTCTGGCTTCAGTATTTTTGGAGTTAATCCCCCTTTCACAATTTCTTGACCGCAAGATAACTCATGTGCTGTACTTATGCTATTGAAACATTTTCAGTTATTTAAAAAAATTATGAGAGGAAGTGTCACACACAAGGTCGATAACTTTGGGTGAAGCATGATCAATATAGTCAGATCTTTAACAACTTAATCTATGAATAATGATGACGTCATTCTAAATTTAATGAATATTAAACAACATGAATTAAAACAATTGGATTTTTTGGTATGAAGTTGAATCAGCCACGTACTCAATAACTGCAAACATCTGCCTAATCTGTACCCAAGCCAAACATGGCTTACTTGTTGCTTGTCATCCTAGTTATTATTTTGCATGTGAAAAATAACAATGTATTTCTATTTGCAATAGTGGGCTAATGTTTAAGTAACTGAAATCATGGTAGATCTACTTTTTACAGTCATTATTTCAGTCATTTGGGGATTTTTGTCTACATGAGAATGATGCAGATATATCAAGCTTCTGAGGTTTACAATGAAGACAATGAGAGAGGGAAATATTCTGATGGAGAGATAAATATTTATCATGACTATGCACATATATAGTCATAAAAAGTAATACGAAAATAAAACTTAAACCCAAAATTCAAACTAGTTAAAGTTAAATAACTAAAATAGCGAGCGTATGAGAGCTACAACAAAACAGAGTATCTATATTTTCTTGTTAAAATGCAACGATAAATAAGGAAATATCTTTTTTTCTGGATTCTGCATCTACCTATTCGATATCTAAACAAAAGCATTGATTCATGAGAAATCCTGAAAATTCGCTTGCTTCTTTTTTTTCATATGCATTTGCATATTTTAGTAGATGTGTCGATGCAATATGAAGATTAATTTAGCTTTAAAATACTAAAGACTAGCTTTCATTTGATTCATAATTCATTCCGATCACAGGATTAGAGGAGAGGGATGGACCAAATAAAACTTTGTAAAACATCAAATATATTTTAGAGCGTATAAGCTGTCCAAATTTCATGTTTGTAGCTTATGTGGAAGCTATAAACACTTAAATGCATTTATAGGTCCTTGGTTCGAAACTTGAGTTTGCCATATATCTGTGGCCTTTTCGAATTGTAGTAAGGGGAAGAGATGTGCACATCTAGGCCTTGCGATATGCGTTCTGTGAAAGAAAATCCGACCATATATAGCGGCTACAGAGCGCGTATAAACTCAACATTATTTTTAAGTTTGACATTAAATGACGTATAAAAATATTGCATTGAACAGGGCCAACATTGCTGTGGTTGCTGTTCAAATTTCATAATGCTGGCACATCGACAATCTGTTTAAATTTGAACCTCAAAAATAATGAAAAGAAGAAAAAACATAACAAATCCAACTGGTCTTTCTGTTGGAGGTAGTAATATTGTTCCTAAAAGTTATTTGGGAAAAGAAAAAAATGGGGCCACCTAAAGAAGTGCGTGAAAGAACAGTTTAAATTAATTCTTATTTTTCATGTAACTTCCTTACATATTTAAAATTTTAAAAAGCTCGATACCGTTAGAGAAGTCTTTATATTTCCAACATTGAACCTGCTTCATATTTAGACCTATCTGTAACAGCTTCTGAGATATATAAAGTTAATTCTCAAGCAAACGACAAAAATCAGCAAGAAATGTTCATGTCAATAACAACTTCCCGACCGATTATTTTGTAATTAATAGTCCGACAATTAAATCTACATACCATTAGAACGGCATTGCATTAAGCTATGTATAATGCTAATACATGTACTTTCAAATACTTATTGTTTCTTAGAAAGAAAAATAATTGGTACTAACTACAGAAGTGCATGAAAGAACGCTTTTAATGAATTTTTATTTTTCCATTAAACTTCCTTATATGATGTCCGATTTTTAAACCTAGGTACCGTTGGAAAGGTCTTTCCCAACATTCCCAACATTTCACATACTTTACATATGTACATGTATCTTTTACCGCTTTTTTTTTTAGATATGGACGGTTAAACCTCGAGAAAACGGCACAAATCGGCAAAATATGTTCATGTTTTTTCATTTTTTTCCCTATAACTTTATGAATCATAGGCCAATCTTTAAAATCAGGAATTGTTCTTCAAACTATATTCAAACTCATTCATATTTACAAAATTCAATTATTTTCAAGAGATAAGCAGTTAAATGTACTTTAAGATATAAAAACCGCTTATTTCGGATGCAAAATTGATTATTACGATCTGACGTCAAATGACGTCATGCAACGTCAGATGTCACAGAATACAAAGAAGACCACTGCACACATATGATGTCCAATTTTCATGCTTCTAACTAATCAGGAGCCTTTGTTACACTAAATTATATTTTCAAGACCACAGTTCGAATCTCTGTTTTGACATAAAATCCCAAAATTTTCGAATTTTGAAAATTGAAGGCATAGGTGCACATCTAAATCCCAACTTACACCTTCTGTGATAACATCAAGTCAAGACGACCAGAACTGACCGCTGCATAGCGAAAACCATATTTGATACCTTATTTCAACCGTGATGCCACATGACGTCATATGAATATGAAAGTTTTTGCATTCAAAATGGCCAAAGTCTACCTGCTATCTGCTTACTGTTAAAATTTCATTTTTCATCGTTTTAATTTGAACCTAAAAATGAGAAATAACAATAATAAGAAGAAAAAAAAACATAATAAACGCAAAAGGTATTTTTGCTTGAGACAGAACGCCCTAATAAACAACACCATACCAGGTTCAGGCGTGGAAGCACTTCTGCTAGCATGTCCACATGTACACAAAGTGGCTCTGAAGACAGTTCCTGGGGCACACGGTTGTGTCACGTTGGAGTTGGCGTCAAGATCTCTAAATCTTGTCTCGTCCTCCTCAACCGCCTCCAGTCTGCATTCTGACGTCACAATTGATACCCAGTTATAGGTACTTATTACTTACAATACTATCAACAAAATCAACAAAAAACAAATGCGGTTACAATAACAACGAAATATGAAAAAAGAATGTACCACATTTTTCTGAAAATGAAATTGCATACCTTCTGAATGCTTTGCTGGACATTCCGTCTGAATGCATGGTTTGATATTGGTTGAAACACATACACCGGAAGATGGGTCAAACTCTCGACCGGCTCGACAACACATTTCTTTAAAACCTACAAGGAAATTCATATCTGCGTTTCGACGTATTTCAAGACTGATATGTATTTAACACAATTAATGGAGTAATATTTAAACGGAATATGTGAAAAGCTTTATAGAATAATTCCCATTTAACTAAGTGATAAGATGTGATAAGATTTTTTTTAATAATAATTTTCTATTTTGTAACTTAACCAAATTTTTAAATAATTTCCGTTTAACCCATAATCATAAAAAGGTTTGTTCAACTAAAGGTCACCGCATGGCCACGATGCAGCCGTTGTGGGGTTGCTGCGAAATGAACGATTGATATCCGTGTAATTTGACGTGTACTGGAGGATAAACCGATCGGCCGTGCGAGGGCCATACGAATGTCCCGCGACTACATTGTACGTTTAATTATGACCAAATCTTCACCAAAATCGTACGTTTGATCAATGCCTATGCTGGGATTATGCATTGCCAGCTACGATATGTCTAAAGACTACGTGCTTACAATTTTTGTTCAGAATCGAAGAGGTTGCGGAATCGTGAATCCGTGCTAAAATTTCGTCGCTGCACACCGGAGGTCAAATGTTAATAAGAATACGATATACCAATGGTTTCAGAAATGAAATATCTTGGTTGCCGGTTTCATAATAAATGTTCAATATAGATTTATAATTTCGGTTGTCATTTATATTAAAACAATAGTTCTGTATCTATTTCAAAGTTTTCGGTAAAGACTCTAACCGATCTCCCATCAGTTTTAGAGAATATGTAATTAGACAACTGTTTTTAATGATGCGTATCGCATGACCGGTGATATCAATAACTCGCAACAAAAACATTTATGTAAGATCAAAACGTTTCATTACCTTCAGCGGTACAAGCGATGTATGTTCGACAGTTTCCATCATCGAAATTGGCTGCAACTACACTTCCATTACAGACACCTGTTAAATAAGCGAAAATCAAATGTTAAATATAAATAATATAAAACGAATAAAGACTTACCGAGTATAATATGTAGTAAATTCAGAATATCATTAATCAAAATCCAATTTCTTTTAGACTCCACTTTATACACTTAAACAACCTTACATGCTAAAATCACGTTAAGAAACGAAACATTATGCACCGTTTCTTAACTACAAGCACTGACTTTATTTTCTGACTATATGATTATATAAAACAAATTCTTTAATGACACAACAAAGTATAAAAAAGATGTATATACGAGATTTATATAAACTGTTGAAATTTTATGGATTATTTGAAATCAAAAGGACCCCATTACAATTAATTTTTAAATTGGGAACGCGTTGTTTTTTACACTTGACTTGGTTTTTATTGAAAATAAATAAACAAAAGATGTCTTTAGTGAATCATGTGTCGTCTATCATATGTTAATTCATCATAACTTTTATTTGTAATATCATTGCAGATTTTTAAGAGAATTTGCACCATAAAAAACAACAACTGATTCAAAAATAAAAAATAATAAATATAATAAAATGTAACATTATTGTAGCAAATAATATCTTAAGGAGCGAATGCCTTTAATTCGCATATCCTTACACAATGAAAAATAATACATTTTGGAAATCATGCATACTTGTACACGTAATTCCATCCTTCTGAAGCCTATAACCGGGATTGCATGAACATTTGTAGGAACCGTGCGTATTGCTGCATTTTTGACTGCATCTGGATGTCTCTGATTTGCATTCGTCTAAATCTAAAATATGACAGTGACGAGAAATGTCTTTTCTAGCATATTTGTTATACAAAGGATTATATTATTGAAGGTAAATATGAATCAAGGAGCTGTGGCCTTTTTCACAGAGATTACTCATGCATATTGTGAAACCCGTAAACCTTTACACGTGATTCATCGCTCGGAAGTTTGTAACCTAAATTGCAGGAACATTTGAAGGAACCATCCGTATTGTTGCATTTTTGACTACATCAAGCTATGCCTAACTTACACTAAATCTTAAGTAGCATAGTGACACGAGTTTTCTAGCACAAATTTTATGAAGTGTTACAAAATTGTTGATATTATCTCTCAAGGGGTAGTGACCTATGTATATTAAAAAAGACAAAAAAAATAACAACATGCATGCTGTAATTCCATTGTACTGAAGTGTGTTACAAGGCTTGCAAAAGGAACATTCTGTATTGGTACATTTGTCTGCGTTTGGCTGCGCTTCATTTTCACTCATCTACATCTAAAAAGGATAGCGACACGAGTTTTCCAGCAAATTGTTTACGAAGTATAACACCTTTACACCCGCATACCTTTACACGTGATTCCATCGTCATCTAGTTTGTAGCCAGGGTTGCAGGAACATTCGTAGGAACCTTCCGTATTGTTGCATTGTTGACTGCATCTGGCGGTGCCTGATTTACACTCGTCTATATCTGAAACAGGATTGTGACTAGAGTTTTCTGGAAAGATTTACAAACTGTTATATAAGTGCAACTAATGATTTATTCTCGGGCGAAGGCAATTCACAATGAAGACCCATGCTATATACATACCTTTGCAACTGATTTCAAATTTTGAAAAATGTGACATAATTGTAGGATATATAAATGGGCGATTACGAATCCCACATATTATGTTACCTACATACCTACGCACGTGATTCCATCGTCCTGGAGTTTGTAACCCGGATTGCAGGAACATTTAAAGGAACCTTTCGCATTGTTGCATTTGTGACTGCATCTGTCTGCGCCTGATTTACACTCGTTTTCGTCTAAAAAAAAGTATAGTAACACGAGATATTTGGCATATCTTTTTTTTTCGAATTGTTACACACTTGTGGATAAGTATTATTCATACGCAGGGGGGCCTTTTATCACCATTACGAACGGTACTGAATGTGAAACCCGCGTACTTTCACACAGGCGATTCTTTTGCCCTGTAGCTTGAGACCGGGATTACAGAAATTCCGTATCGCTGCACATTTGACTACATATGGCTGTGCCCGATTGACTTTCATCTGTACCTTAAACAAATCAGGATAAATGAACGAAATTTCTAGCACATCATTTACATATCTTTTTTATATATACTGATTATGACTTAGTTGCGCATACATTTATTGGTACTGAAGAAAATACATACTGTGAAACCCGCATACCTTTACACGTGATTCCATCGTCCTCTAGCTTGTAACCAGGATTGCAGGAACATTTGTAGGAACCTTCCGTATTGTTGCATTGTTGACTGCATCTAGCGGTGCCTGTTTTACACTCGTCTATATCTGAAACAGGATTTATAAACTGTTATAATCATGTGCAAATAATGATTTATTCTTGGGCGAAGGTAATTCATAATGAAGAATCATGCTATATACCTTTGCAAGTAATTTCATTGTCTTGTAGCTTGAAACCAGGATAGCATGAACACTTGTAGGAACCTTCCGTATTACTGCATTTTTGACTGCATCTGGCTGCACCTGATTCACATTCGTCTATGTCTGAAACAGGATAGCGCACGAGTTTTCCAGCATGTTTTTTTCAATTTCTTACATTTTTGTAGATTAATATATATAAAAGGGCGGTGGAAACAAACCGGATACCTTTACACGTCATTTCATCGTCTTGTAACTTGTAACCGGAATTACAGGAACACTTGTAGGAACCATCCGTATTGTTGCATTTTTGACTGCATGTGGCTGTGGTTGATTTACACTCGTCTATATCTAAAGCATTTAAGAGGTTATCCTTAATTTGTAGTCGATCAGAATCTCTCTAAAAATTCAAATTTATCTGAGACTTATTTTTATAGAACATCTCTTCTATTATACCATGTACATAATTTGATAAATTTTTAACAGAAAGTTTTTCACAAATTTTGTGTGACATGGAACGCTCTGTTTTATGTATAAAATTAATGTCATTAAAGAATCTATCCTATATATAAATGCATAGCATTTCATATACAAATTATAACGTAATTATAGATGTCTATTTATTAAGGTATTAGCACTCTCATATCAATATCTTTCCACTGAATGGTAATAGGTCTATGAAAATTTATCACTTTGAAGACATTCAAACATAAAAATGAATCACTGAACATGATTATTTTTAAAGTTTAATTAAATTTGGGAGATATTCTGAATTAAAGTTAAAAACGAAGCCTGTGGAGATTCTACAATAAATGTGAATATAGAAAACTGAATTTAATTTTCAAAAACATAATAATAAAAAATAAACTCATGGTAAAAATATGCCTTATTGGGTCTAAAATATGTTTTAAAATCCAAAACTATAATAAATAAATAAACCCTACAATACAAAATGGAGAGAGTCACGTTTTTATTTTCTCAGAGGATAACTCAAAGAATTATTATCAAGGGGAGGAAAACGAAAACTTATATCACTGTATAACTTGTCAATTTGCCCCAAAGATTTTCATTGTTTTGCAATTTAAAATCATATATCGTGATGTTATATGCATGCTTTTGATAGAGTTGATAGCTATTGGGGTACTAATACCTTATGGCGCTGTGGTCATTGATCGCAATGAAGAATCACAAATATTTTAGAATCTTCATACCTAAACACGTGATTCCATCGACATGAAGTTTGTAACCTGGATTGCAGGAACATTTGTAGGAACCATCCGTATTGTTGCATTGTTGACTGCATCTAAATGCCCCTGATTTACACTCGTCAAAATCTGAAATAGAATAGTGACACGAGTTATCCAGCACAAATTTGAAAAAAAAATAACATAATTGTAGGAACGGATATATAAAGGGCGATGGCCTTTAATCGCAAAAATCCCACATATTAGGCTATGTACATACCTACGCACGTGATTCCATCGTCCTGAATTTTGTAACCGGGATTGCAGGAACATTTAAAGGAACCTTCTGTGTTGCTGCATTTTTGACTGCATCTGTCTGTGCTTGATTTGCATTCGTCTATGTCTAAAAAAGAAAAGTAACACGAGATTTTTGCATATCCATTCTTTCAAATTGTTACACAATTGTGAATAATCATTTATTAGTTTAAGTGTGTGAGTGGGGGGGGGGGGGGGGTGGCTTAAACCACCAAAAATTACGATTGGTAATGTGACACCCGGATGCTTTTACGGGTGATTCCATCGCATTGGTCCTTGAGATCAGAATTGCAGAAACAGTTGTAAGAGCTATCCGTATTGATGCACATTTGACTACATATGGCTGTGTCCGATTGACATTCATCTGCATATAAACACACAGGATAATGAAACGAGATTTCTAGCACATGATTTACATTTTTTTCAAATATGTAGATCATGATAGGCTGAGGGGCGCATACATTTATTGTTACTGAAGAAAATACATATTTTGAAACCCGCATACCTTTACACGTGATTCCATCGTCATGCAGCTTAAAACCAGGATTGCAGGAACATTTGTAGGAACCTTCCGTATTGTTGCATTGTTGACTGCATCTGGCGGTGCCTGTTTTACACTCGTCTATATCTGAAACAGGATTTACAAACTGTTATAATCATGTGCAAATAATGATTTATTCTTGGGCGAAGGCAATTCACAATGAAGAATCATGCTATATACCTTTGCAAGTAATTTCATTGTCTTGTAGCTTGAAACCAGGATAGCATGAACACTTGTAGGAACCTTCCGTATTACTGCATTTTTGACTGCATCTGGCTGCACCTGATTCACATTCGTCTATGTCTGAAACAGGATAGCGCATGACTTTTCCAGCATGTCTTTTTCAATTCTTACATTTTTGTAGATTAATATATATAAAAGGGCGGTGGAAACAAACCGGATACCTTTACACGTCATTTCATCGTCTTGTAACTTGTAACCGGAATTACAGGAACACTTGTAGGAACCATCCGTATTGTTGCATTTTTGACTGCATGTGGCTGTGGTTGATTTACACTCGTCTATATCTAAAGCATTTAAGAGGTTATCCTTAATTTGTAGTCGATCAGAATCTCTCTAAAAATTCAAATTTATCTGAGACTTATTTTTATAGAACATCTCTTCTATTATACCATGTACATAATTTGATAAATTTTTAACAGAAAGTTTTTCACAAATTTTGTGTGACATGGAACGCTCTGTTTTATGTATAAAATTAATGTCATTAAAGAATCTATCCTATATATAAATGCATAGCATTTCATATACAAATTATAACGTAATTATAGATGTCTATTTATTAAGGTATTAGCACTCTCATATCAATATCTTTCCACTGAATGGTAATAGGTCTATGAAAATTTATCACTTTGAAGACATTCAAACATAAAAATGAATCACTGAACATGATTATTTTTAAAGTTTAATTAAATTTGGGAGATATTCTGAATTAAAGTTAAAAACGAAGCCTGTGGAGATTCTACAATAAATGTGAATATAGAAAACTGAATTTAATTTTCAAAAACATAATAATAAAAAATAAACTCATGGTAAAAATATGCCTTATTGGGTCTAAAATATGTTTTAAAATCCAAAACTATAATAAATAAATAAACCCTACAATACAAAATGGAGAGAGTCACGTTTTTATTTTCTCAGAGGATAACTCAAAGAATTATTATCAAGGGGAGGAAAACGAAAACTTATATCACTGTATAACTTGTCAATTTGCCCCAAAGATTTTCATTGTTTTGCAATTTAAAATCATATATCGTGATGTTATATGCATGCTTTTGATAGAGTTGATAGCTATTGGGGTACTAATACCTTATGGCGCTGTGGTCATTGATCGCAATGAAGAATCACAAATATTTTAGAATCTTCATACCTAAACACGTGATTCCATCGACATGAAGTTTGTAACCTGGATTGCAGGAACATTTGTAGGAACCATCCGTATTGTTGCATTGTTGACTGCATCTAAATGCCCCTGATTTACACTCGTCAAAATCTGAAATAGAATAGTGACACGAGTTATCCAGCACAAATTTGAAAAAAAAATAACATAATTGTAGGAACGGATATATAAAGGGCGATGGCCTTTAATCGCAAAAATCCCACATATTAGGCTATGTACATACCTACGCACGTGATTCCATCGTCCTGAATTTTGTAACCGGGATTGCAGGAACATTTAAAGGAACCTTCTGTGTTGCTGCATTTTTGACTGCATCTGTCTGTGCTTGATTTGCATTCGTCTATGTCTAAAAAAGAAAAGTAACACGAGATTTTTGCATATCCATTCTTTCAAATTGTTACACAATTGTGAATAATCATTTATTAGTTTAAGTGTGTGAGTGGGGGGGGGGGGGTGGCTTAAACCACCAAAAATTACGATTGGTAATGTGACACCCGGATGCTTTTACGGGTGATTCCATCGCATTGGTCCTTGAGATCAGAATTGCAGAAACAGTTGTAAGAGCTATCCGTATTGATGCACATTTGACTACATATGGCTGTGTCCGATTGACATTCATCTGCATATAAACACACAGGATAATGAAACGAGATTTCTAGCACATGATTTACATTTTTTTCAAATATGTAGATCATGATAGGCTGAGGGGCGCATACATTTATTGTTACTGAAGAAAATACATATTTTGAAACCCGCATACCTTTACACGTGATTCCATCGTCATGCAGCTTAAAACCAGGATTGCAGGAACATTTGTAGGAACCTTCCGTATTGTTGCATTGTTGACTGCATCTGGCGGTGCCTGTTTTACACTCGTCTATATCTGAAAAGGATTTACAAATTAAGCAAATAATGATTTATTCTTGGGCGAAGGCAATTACAATAAGAATCATGTTATACCTTTGCAAGTTATTTCATTGTCTTGTAGCTTGAAACCAGGATAGCAGAACACTTGTAGGAACCTTCTGTATTGCTGCATTTTTGACTGCATCTGGCTGTGCCTGATTCACATTCATCTATGTCTGAAACAGGATAGCGACACGAGTTTTCCAGCACGTCGTTTTCAATTCATAACATTTTTGTAGATTAATATACATGAAAGGGCGGTGGCAACTATTACAGCGAAGAAAAAACCGGATACCTTTACACGTCATTTCATCGTCTTGTAACTTGTAACCGGAATTACAGGAACACTTGTAGGAACCATCCGTATTGTTGCATTTTTGACTGCATGTGGCTGTGGTTGATTTACACTCGTCTATATCTAAAGCATTTAAGAGGTTATCCTTAATTTGTAGTCGATCAGAATCTCTCTAAAAATTCAAATTTATCTGAGACTTATTTTTATAGAACATCTCTTCTATTTTACCATGTACATAATTTGATAAATTTTTAACAGAAAGTTTTTCACAAATTTTGTGTGACATGGAACGCTCTGTTTTATGTATAAAATTAATGTCTTTAAAGAATCTATCCTATACATAAATACATAGCATTTCATATACAAATTATAACATAATTATAGATAATTATTTATTAAAGTATTAGCACCCTCATAGCCCTATTCAATATCTTTCCACTGGATGGTAATAGGTTTATGAAAATGTACCACTTTGAAGACATTCAAACATAAAATGAATCACTGAACATGATTATTTTTAAAGTTTAATTAAATTTGGGAGATATTCTGAATTAAAGTTAAAAACGAAGCCTGTGGAGATTCTACAATAACTGTGAATATAGAAAACTGAATTTAATTTTCAAAAACATAATAAAGAAATAAACTTATGGTAGAAATATGCCTTATTTGATTCTAAAAAAAAATTTAAATATAAAAAAAAAGAAAAAAAGAGAAATAAACCCTTCAATATAAAATGATTTAAAATGGAGAGAGTCACGTTTTTATTTTCTCAGAGGATAACTCAAAGAATTATTATCAAGGGGAGGAAAACGAAAACTTATATCACTGTATAACTTGTCAATTTGCCCCAAAGATTTTCATTGTTTTGCATTTTAAAAGCTTATATCGTGATGTTATATGCATGACTTTGATAGAATTGATAGCTATTGGGGTACTAATACCTAATGGCGCTGTGGTCATTAAACGCAATGAAGAATCACACATATTATGGAATCTACATACCTTTACACGTGATTCCATCGTCATGAAGTTTGTAACCTGGATTGCAGGAACATTTGTAGGAACCTTCCGTATTGCTGCATTTTTGACTGCATCTGAATGCCCCTGATTTACACTCGTCAAAATCTGAAATAGAATAGTGACACGAGTTATCCAGCACAAATTTGAAGAAAAAAAAAACATAATTGTAGGAACGGATATATAAAGGGCGATGGCCTTTAATCGCAAAAATCCCACATATTAGGCTATGTACATACCTACGCACGTGATTCCATCGTCCTGAATTTTGTAACCGGGATTGCAGGAACATTTAAAGGAACCTTCTGTGTTGCTGCATTTTTGACTGCATCTGTCTGTGCTTGATTTGCATTCGTCTATGTCTAAAAAAGAAAAGTAACACGAGATTTTTGCATATCTTTTCTTTCATACACAATTGTGAATAATCATTTATTAGTTTAAGTGTGTGAGTGGGGGGGGGGGGGGGTGGCTTAAACCACCAAAAATTACGATTGGTAATGTGACACCCGGATGCTTTTACGGGTGATTCCATCGCATTGGTCCTTGAGATCAGATTGCAGAAACACTTGTAAGAACCATCCGTATTGCTGCACATTTGACTCATACGGCTGTGACCGACTGACATTCATCTGCATATAAACATACAGGATAATGAAACGAGATTTCTAGCACATGATTTACATTTTTCAAAAATGTAGATAATGATAGACTGAGGGGCGTTGACATTTATTCTCAGTGGAGAATACATATTTTGAAACCGCATACCTTTACACGTGATTCCATCGTCATGCAACTTGTAACCAGGATTGCAGGAACATTTGTAGGAACCTTCCGTATTGTTGCATTGTTGACTGCATCTGGCGGCGCCTGATTTACACTCGTCTAAATCTGAAATAGGTTAGTGACACATTCGTACGTATCGTTATATTTTTTTTTAATTTCAAAACGAGAGAAATTCTAGGCTGCAAACAAATTGGTGGAAGTGAAATAACTCACTGTTGCAAATAGTTTTGCATGGTTAGTAGGTTTTGGGTTCACATTTTACAAGATATGCGATGCAGTCTTTAAAGTAAAACATTTTGTTTTCACTTTATCGAAAATTATTCTTCTTTGTGATGAAAAAGTAACGAGTTACGAATTTGGAATGGATTCCATACAAATCATGAGGAAACCAATCCTATTAATTGATATTACCTTGACACATTTTCCTGTCTTTCTGAAGTTGATACCCCACCCTACATTTACAACGGTGGGTCCCCGATAAGTTCTCACAGAGGTGACTACAGCCGCCGTTGTTGACTCGACACTCATCGATATCTGGATAGACAGTAAGTAGTAATTCAATCGCTTGGTAGGCGACAGTTACATAATCTGAACGCATGCGACTGATACTCTCTTACTTAAGATTAATACAAGGTTGAAACCGAAATATTCAAAGGCTTACCAACAATACCGTTCCATTATTTTCTATTTATATTGCTCTTAGAATAGTTAAGCAGTCAGCATTCGAAATGGTCAATCCAAACCTGAGAAATTTGGTATTTAAGGCCCGATCAAACAAGAGTTGAGCCTTTCGCGATCGTTCCAACTAAATGTACATCCTAAACTGCTGTTATACAGGTTATATGAATTGCAATACTATTGTACATTTTTCCAAGGCCATTTACCCCTTGTGTTTATTTCATTTAAGTATATCAGATGATATACCATAAATATACAAAGAATTATGAAATTCTGAATGTTTAAAAAAATTATGTACCTGCCACGATCATTTCTAAACAAGAATGATTTTAAGCTTAAGAGATATCATTATAAAAGCAAAGTTATGTACAAGGTATATGTAAATACTTCTGGCATTCATGCCATAATACAATACCTCGGCATGTTCTCTGGTCCGTATTCAAGACATAACCGGGTTTACAGGAGCACCTAAAGGAACCCACTGTGTTGTACAAATGTGTTGACATCCACCATTGTTCTTTCTACATTCCATGTCATCTGTAAACACGAACATAAGAATCTTTTGATACACATTTGCATCTCTATGCAAAATTAACTTATTTTGTATTCAGGTAAACCATCCATATATTAAGTCAAGGTAATTTCATAAAACAAATCATGATTAAGTTGCAGTGTATTCAGTTAACATTATTATGTATTACTCATTGTTCATTTTGTTGAAAAAAAAAAGATATTGTATTACACTCAAGCGAGACGAAGCACGCGGCAGCAGCTCATGTAACCGTGCAAAAATAAACATAATTTTCAAATAACCTGGGCAAAATGCCAACATATGGATTTTTGTTTATTTTTAACTGAAAAAGAGCTATTCATTGGCTAAAAATTGGGGCAAACGGTAAATGCTGTCTCTTCCTCTTATATCATATACGGTAATATGCCGATAGGGTGCATGACTTTAAAAAAAGAATATGAATCATAAGATAATTGTATACCTGTGCATTTCTGTCCCACATAGCCCGTGGCACATATACATATATTGGGACTAACACACCGGCCATTGTTTGGACATGAAGTGTAGCCGAATTGTATACAAATTGTTTCACTAGCAAAAAAACTTAGTGGTTGAAAAGTTCTGAAATAGTGGCAAATTGTAGTAAAAAGACCGTAAGAATGTTGAATGCCAAAATATGATTAGCTTCTTTTGACCAGTTTACATTTATTTTTCTACAATATTAAGCTTAACATGTGCATGTGTATTTTAAACAGTGTGTCAACGATATTTAAGTGATAAGACACGACACTCACGTGTAGTGCACGGGTATCCCGTGTATCCACTACAGCACACTCGTTTGTAACATGTCCTCGTGCATCTGTAGTAACTTATCCTGGAAATATACAATATATATATATATATATATATATATATATATATATATATGTATGTATGTATGTATGTATGTATGTGTGTGTGTGTGTAAACATATTTTGAAAATTAAAATAGGTTTAAAAACCGCAAAGAGACTGCAGATTTTGTTTGTCCTTGTTGCATCTTAACGCGAGTTGGCGGCTGAATGACCATGCTCGCTTTCAGGGTAAAACATTTACGCGGTTTGAATATGACGTTGACGACTTCACCATGTAGTTTCCTAAATACATAGACCGTTTTTTTAATGTAACGGTATATCGGTGATTGATTTGTGTGATGGATCCGTTTGCTCAGATTGAAGAGCATTTGCCCGGTGAGCGTGGGTCATGGTTCGAGTTCCCGTCTTGTTGCTCTATAATCCAACTTTTTTACATTCAACTAAGGGCCATTACAGTATAATCCTTCAGTTTAACCTGCACATTTTATGTACATGAACATGTAATTGAGTTCGTCAGTGCATTTTGTTACATAATGAAGTGGTATGTAACGGCCTAGTGGTAAGCCATATCGGTAACATATTTATGTCATTCGCCGCTTAAGGAATCCTGGATTTGAGAGTCGGTTTAGCGGAACATCTTACCGTAATATTAACCAGTTCACTTCACATATTCGAGTCGAACAAAGGGAATAAAAACAAGCCCTTAAATGCATTCAAAAATCAAATGCGATAAAGAATACATGTGCTGTATTTTGACTAGTTTCGATTCTTTTTGATAAACTGCGTACAAAACGTGTGGCAATCACAGGGACCACATTAGATGGTTCTACGTTTGAGTGGTCCAGGTGAGGTGTATAATGTGAAATATTGTTTTCTTCTCCTTCTTTTTCTTCTTCCTCTTCTCATCATCAGTATTTGGTGTTGCTTTTGAGTTGGTGTTTTTGTGGTGGTGTTTTGATTTCAATTCAATTTCAATTCATTTATTCAGCATATGAACATAATACATGTTCGTCGCCTTTCATACAATGATACAACATGAGAAGAGCATGAGCATCACAACATCATCATCTCATACAATTATTAGAAATATGCTTGTGCTATTAACAATAGAGCAAATCTATTACAATAGGCAGTTTTATTATTATTATAATTATACAGTGAATGTATTTAACTTCATGATTCAATACACTGGCCTAATTAAATCGTAAACTATCCTTGATAAAATCTAATCCCATTTGAACGGGATTTCAGTTTGAGACCTATATTGGTATAAAATGTCTGTACGCAATTTTTGAGTTAGGCCAATGTATAAAATCAACTAGTTTTATATGGTTATTCATAATATGCTATTATCTATATAAAAATGTTATGTAAAAACCAAGGTTAATATTTATCCTGTGCGCATCTCATTTGCTATGTTAACATATTTTCCAAGTTTTTGAAACTTTTGCAAAGATGGACATAGACAATAATATTTAGGAAAACACATTTTTCTTTCATATCTATAAAATGGACAAACCAATGCAAAGTGAGATTCGTCCTAAACAACATTCACATAAAAATATACGCATTTTAATAAGATATTTCTATATTTTTCGTCGACCCTCCTCTATAGCTAATTCATGTGCAGAACAGCGTAATCTTGACAAAGAAATACGATGATAATAATTTCTAATAAACGATAAATATTTTTCTTGATAAATCCATGTTTTAATTGCTTTATATGTACTTAGATTAAGCATAGTATTTAACATAGCATAAAAGTATTGGTAGTACTGGTCATACGTCGTTCAACAACTTCAATGTTAAGATTCTAGGGTGTAAACAGTGAAACCTGGCATTTTTATTAATTAAAGGGCCATAACTCCTGACCTTATTATCCGATATCAGCCATAGTCGAACTTGGTCTAGGGAGTATGGCTTTTAACATTGTTATATAGTATAATAATGATTGCTTAAGATGTGAAGATGCTAGAGTGCAATCAAAGTGAAATCAGGCAATTTTTAATTTTAAAAAGGGCATAACTCTTGTCCAAATTGGCCGATATCAGCCATTATCTAAAGTGGCTGAAGGATTATGGCTATAAATATTGTCATAAAGTTTGAAGATGATTGCTTAAGAAATGAAGATACTAGAGTGCAAACAAAGTGATATCTTGCATTTTTTAATATTAAAAGGGAACATAACTCCTGACCTAATCGGCCAATATCAGCCATACGTAAACTTGGCCGAAGGTATATGGCTCTAAACAATGTCATAAAGTTCAAGATGATTGCTTAAGAAATGAAGATGCTAGGGTGAAAACAAAGTGAAATCTGGATTTTTTTTAATACTAAAAGGGGCACAACGCCTGACCTAATTGGCCAATATCAGTCAGAACTTGGTCAAGAGATTATGTTAATAAATATTGTCACATAGTTTTAAGATGATTGCTTAAGAAATGAAGACTCTAGAGTGCAAACAAACTAATTGTGGACGACGGATGGACGACGGACTTTCATCTATCCTAATAGCTTAGCCTGAGGACATGTGCTAAGGTGAGCTAAAAATCATTCAAACGTTTTTGTAGTATTCAGATATATTCCATTTTGAACAATATGATTTAAGTTTGTTTAATAAAATTTGCAAATCACTTAAAGAGTATGAAAACAACAGTATCGTCTGCATTAATATCCATAAAAGAGTTGAAATTCGTCTAAAGATATATCATATCAGCTTTATCAGCAATATACATTTCCAAATCGTTTATAAATAGTTTAAGTTGCAAGGAAGACAACGTTTCATCTTGCTTTGCTCCCTTGCAACTGTCAAAATGATCTGTAAGATTACCTTGTACCCTTACGTATATTTAAACAGAACTTTACAGAGACTTAGAACATATATTTTATTGCATGAGTTTATAGCAAATTCCATTTCTGTATATCAAATTGCGCAGTATAATTTCTTACGTTCATGTTGGATAATCTTATTAAATAAAGATTGCAATAGAAATATACAATCTTTCGTGCTTCGCTTTTGTCTAAAACCAAATTGACAGTCAGATAATATCTTATTTTCTCCAATAAATTTTCGGACTCTTTTATTAAAAAATTGAGAAAATATTTTTGAAAAAAAAATGCTTGTTATCATTATACCTCTGTAATTATCAACATTAGTACATTAGTAAGATCACCTTTTTGGAACTGGCACTAAAATTATCTTCGTCCATGATTCAGGATATACACTTTTACTATATATAAAATTGAACAATCTACAAAATACTGGCAATAAAATATGTTTTGCATCGATAAATACTTTTGGAATTAAAGATTTTCATCGGCACTTTTTTGCCGTTTTAGTTTACCTTTAGGAGTATATACTCCATCAACACTAAAGCCGCAATCCAGTTCATTTACAGCGGTATTTGATATACCATGATTAACTAATTGTTCAACATCTGGGTCAGTGTATATGATATCAATGGAAAACAAACTTTTAAATATTCATAGAAATCATTTACTGTAAAATTATTAGTTCTACATTTATTATTGCATTTTCGTATCAGGTCCCGTTTTTTTTTTTTTTTTTTTTTTTTTTTTTTTTTTTAAGGATTTTGTTAAGAAGCATTATGTCAGTCTGTCTTCTTCCCTTGCCCGTCTATTATATTGTCGTTTACTGATAGATACACGATGATTTTTATGCGATATATTACTTCGATACACATTATTCGCATGATCTAATTCAGACCTAGCGGTCCTACAATCGCCCGTGAACCTCAGGTTAGTCTATCTTTTATTATGTGTATTCGTACTTTCATTTATATCAAATACCGTGACTGCATCATCGTACAGTATGTTTCCAAAAGTAACTGTACCATCGCCTAATGTGACGCTTGACGATTTTATATTTTTTACAATGTCATTTAAGGTACCTGTGTCAAGTAATAACGGATATTGATAAACAATAGCCAAATTTATCGCACAGATAAAATTCGTACCGTTTCCTTGTTGTTTACATGAAACAGGAAGTAATATTCTATGTATGCACCGTTTGAAGGTCAAGGTTACTTTGCTTAACTTAAAGCGCGGCTTCAGCTAAACTCGCTAAACTTTCGATCAGTTTAAAATAAATTAAGGTATTTGGTAAGATGCCTAGAGGCAGGGGTCGGAGGACGCGGGGAGGTGCAGGAGTGCCCTATACGCGCGGCAGAGGAGGCGGCACAGCAAATTCAGAGGCTAGCGTTACTGAAGTGGTGCAGCTGTCTGCAGACACGTGCACCACTTCGCCAGGTAATACCGGTAATCAATTGGATAATAACCAACCCGGTCATGTTTCCTCTGCTCTTTTCCAACCACCGCCAGATCGTCAGCACCGAGATGGGACGGTCCAATCGTTTCAGGATAACACCTCTGGGTTTTTATTGCCCGAAAGTTCCATCTCGTGTGCTGACGATGACCTGACGATGCACGTTCCCTCAGAAATTGTAAAAAAGATTTGGCTCGGGGAATATGTCAATCTTGCCCTATTGTTAAAAACTGGGGCTAATGATTATAACACTGTCACAGAGCAACAACTCTGCGTCAATGAACAGGGACAAATTGTATCAAAACAAAAACCGGGCCGCAGAATTCGAACAATTCGGGAGTGGACTGATGCATTTATTGTGTTCATGGCAATCTATATAAAAAAGAAGCCCGGCGCTGCACAGGAACTGCTACATTACATGAATGTAATTAGGGATGCAGAAAGTAGGAGTCCAAATTTGTCATGGTGTGCCTATGATGAAAATTTCCGCATGCGTCAAGCAAATTCATTACAAAATTGGGGTAAAATTAACCCAGATCTCTGGCTTAGATGCATGTCTTTCAATCAGCAAAGCACGCCTAGCAGTCACTCAGCAATAAATAAATCGCAAATATTCGCTTCTCAAAGACCTCGTGGTATTTGTCTTGACTTTAACAACCCCAAAGGGTGCTTCTACAAAAACTGTAAGTTTTCTCACAAATGTTTAGGCTGTGGTAAGGACCATCCAGAATTTAGATGCTTTCGTACAACCAAAAGAACATAATGGACCACAAAATCGTTTCAATTTAAGTAAGTCCCCAATTGTCTTAGAAATGCTGAGCACGCTCTTGTCTGATTACCCAGATCATGAGGCTGGGACGAAACTGCTAAGAGGTTTTGAAAATGGTTTCTCTTTAGAATATACTGGTGAAAGAAAAAATTTTGAGTGCAACAACCTAAAATCTGCAATGGATAAAAAAATTTTGGTTTCCGAATTAATAAATAAAGAAATAAGTGAGGGGAGAGTTGAGGGTCCTTTCAGTACACCACCTTTTAAAAATTTTCGTGTTTCTCCACTAGGCCTTGTCCCTAAAAAAGAGGCAGGCAAATTTCGTTTAATCCACCATCTTTCATACCCTGATGGTGATTCAGTGAATGACCATATAGACCCAGATCTCTGCTCTGTTAATTACACTAGATTTGATGCTGCAGTCCAGATGGTTCAGCGCCTAGGTAAAGGTGCTCTGCTAGGAAAAGCAGATATAAAATCAGCATTTAGGTTAATCCCAGTTTCACCCGAAGATTATTGCTTGCTAGGTTTCAAGTTTGAGGGAGGGTACTATTTCGACAAGGCACTTCCATTTGGTTGCAGTATTAGCTGCGCAATTTTTGGAACATTCTCAACTTTTCTAGAATGGGTTACTAAGCAAAACTGTGACCAAGCCGAACTTGAACATTATCTTGATGATTTCATCTTTGGTGGTAAGCCGGGCACTGATCAATGCTTCCAGACAATGCATACTTATTTTAATATATGTAGCTCTATAGGTGTACCAATTGCAAAGGAGAAAACAGTTTGGCCAACCACTGTTCTGGTTTTCCTTGGCTTGGAGCTTGACTCCGTGCTATCACAGGTCAGAATTCCTAAAGAAAAAATTGAACAAATAGTTACATTGATTAGGGAGACCCTTACCAAGAAAAACATTAAATTAAAGGCTATGCAATCCATAATCGGACTACTCAACTTTATGTGCAGGGCAATCGTACCAGGTCGACCATTCTGTAGACGCTTGATAAATTCAACCCGGGGTATTACTAAACCCTACTACCATATTCGCATTTCCAAGGGCATGCGGCAAGACCTTGAGATGTGGCTTACTTTCTTCAAAGACTTCAATGGAATTTCTGTCTTTCATGACAAGTTTTGGTCTCTGAATAGCAACGTTTCTCTTTTCACAGATAGCTCTGCAGCAGTTGGTAATGGGTTTGGGGCTTACTTTAGGGGGAAATGGTCCTATGGTGTTTGGCCAGCTGATTGGCACAATCAGGGAGTGACAGATGATATAACACTTTTAGAATATTTCCCAATTTTAGTGGCTGTTTACATATGGGGCAAGCAACTGCAGAACAAAAAGGTAAAATTTTTGTGTGACAATGCTTCAGTTGTAGCAATCTTAAACGCGCAAACTTCTAAATCCCAGAGAATTATGGTCTTAGTTAGGGCCTTGACACTGAAGTGCCTTGAATATAATATAGTGCTGAAGGCTGAGCATGTCCCAGGCGTAAAAAATGATATTGCTGATAGTTTATCTCGTCTTCAGTGGTCAAGATTCCGCAAGCTGGCACCAATGGCAGAGAAGAACCCCACACCAGTACCAACATACCTCTGGAACATCTTCAGTTTAAATCCAGACAGCTTCTAAATGCAGGCTTGTCAGCAAATACCCATAAAGTTTATAGAAATGCGATCACATCTTTCAAGAACTTCAAAATGAATTACGCATTAAAGGACGAATGGCCTGCCCCGGTTTATCACATTGAGATGTTTCTAGCTTATTTGTTTGACAAAGGCTTTGCATATAAGACTGCAGCTACATACATATCAGCTATTAGTTATTTTCACAAAATAAATGAAATGTTAGATCCAACTCAGAGCTTTGCAATAAGTAGTAGATTAAGGGGATATCAAAGATTTAAACCATCAGCTGACAGGCGTCAACCAATAATGTATGAACTGTTGGTTGAAATCCATGATAAGCTACATTCTGTATGTCACAACGAATATGAAACCTTACTTTTTCAAACAGCATACTCAGTTGCTTTCTTTGGTCTCTTTCGTGTCGGGGAACTTACTTTCACTACGAAAGACATGAGTGTTAGGCCAATTTTTATTTCAGACTTGACATTAAAGAATCAAAGTGCTTCCATCAACCTACGGAAATCTAAATCTAACCAAAGTGGGCAAGCACAAATCATCAGATTGGAAGCCCTTGATACAAGAGTATGCCCAATATCTCTGTTAAAAAGATTTGTAGCAGTAAGACCACAAGGGTCTGTATACTTGTTCTGCCATGCCAACGGTTTACCTTTAACACATTACCAATTTGGGGCTGTCCTTTCAAAAAATTTAAATCAGTTGACCAATTCCTCGGGTTTCTTTCGCACTCATTCCTTTAGAATTGGTGCAGCAAGTTGGCTTGCATCCAAGGGTGTAGATAATGAAACAATCAAGAAATTGGGGAGATGGTCTTCAAATTCTTTTACAAAATACATACGCATTTGATATGGCTTTGTTTCAATGGACCATTCCTGAACTTCCTTGTTACTCCTTCATGCAAATAAAAGGTACATTAACCTACTTGATCGACAGTTTATGGATGGTCCATTCTTATTGTTATCACCTGTCATTTCATAGTTACTAATTGTGGATAAGTTATATTTTCAGATGTTTGGCTTATTGGTGACAGTTACATATACTGGATGGAGCAGAGAGCTCATGAACGCCACATCAACTCGGACCTAGGAGTTACTGGCAGGCAATTGGCATGGTTTGGTCACCGTGGTATGAAGTGGAGGGACTTTAGACACAAACTACAGTATGTGGCACTCCACTATAAAGCGCCCAAGGCTATCTTTATCCATCTGGGTTCCAATGATCTGGGAGACACAAATGGCTGCCAACTGGAATATACTATCAAAAATGACTTGTCAAACTTGCATGCAATGTTCCCACATAGTCAAATTGTTTTTTCAGCCTTACTTCCAAGATTAATCTGGTCTCATACAAACATTCCGAAAGAAAAAATCGAAAGAAAGCGAAAGCATTTGAATGGTAGGTTGAGGCGTTTCATGGGTAGGGTAGAAGGTACTTTTATGCAGCATGAAGATATAAAAAGTGATACTCCAGGACTTTTCTTTAGGGATGGTGTGCACTTGTCAGATGTTGGTATTGACTTGTTTATGCTTAGTTTCCGAGATTTGTTGGAAAAGCTGCAAGCTAAATAGGTGGTGGAATTTTGGGGCGAATATTCTATTCGTGTGGCGGAAAATTCTGGGGAGGGAGGCCATGAGATACCCTGCAATGCGTATTTTCACCCTGCATTGTCTTGAGACTGTAGGGTCTGGTCTGGTGCGTCAAATCTGACATGGGAGTTGGACCTCATGTCAGTAGTCCCTCTGGTTTATACGGGGGACTGTCTGGTGCGTCAAGTCTGGCATGGGAGTTGGACCTCATGTCAGCAGTCCCTATTGTCTATACCTGGGACTCTCAAGGAGCGTTTCTTTTGTCATGTCATAAGAGATGGACCTTATGACATGTGGTTTGCTGGTGCGTCTTGGTTGTTGCGAATGCAGGGCTGGTCTCCCCCTCCGGTGTTTTCCCCCTAACCAAATTGAGACCATACTGCCACAATCAAAGAGAAGTTAAGTGTGCAACATTAAGTAGAAGGTTATGTTTTAGTTTGTCAACGATAATGCGGTTTTCTTATGGTTTGTCATGTACGGAAATAAACCGATATGTGCTTTTACATTTTGTGTTTTGTTGCTGAATTTTAGCCATATTGCGATAATAACGGATATTGATAAACAATAGCCAAATTTATCGCACAGATAAAATTCGTACCGTTTCCTTGTTGTTTACATGAAACAGGAAGTAATATTCTATGTATGCACCGTTTGAAGGTCAAGGTTACTTTGCTTAACTTAAAGCGCGGCTTCAGCTAAACTCGCTAAACTTTCGATCAGTTTAAAATAAATCCCCCCCCCAAAATTTTTTTTCGGTATTCCATATTTTGACTTATCATGACTAGTTATACATGTATATATTCCAATCTAATAAGTTTTCATGCTAAACCTTTTCCATATTTCAGTATCTAGCTGCTGTCTCAGGTCGGCGGAAAATTCTGGGGAGGGAGGCCATGAGATACCCTGCAATGCGTATTTTCACCCTGCATTGTCTTGAGACTGTAGGGTCTGGTCTGGTGCGTCAAATCTGACATGGGAGTTGGACCTCATGTCAGTAGTCCCTCTGGTTTATACGGGGGACTGTCTGGTGCGTCAAGTCTGGCATGGGAGTTGGACCTCATGTCAGCAGTCCCTATTGTCTATACCTGGGACTCTCAAGGAGCGTTTCTTTTGTCATGTCATAAGAGATGGACCTTATGACATGTGGTTTGCTGGTGCGTCTTGGTTGTTGCGAATGCAGGGCTGGTCTCCCCCTCCGGTGTTTTCCCCCTAACCAAATTGAGACCATACTGCCACAATCAAAGAGAAGTTAAGTGTGCAACATTAAGTAGAAGGTTATGTTTTAGTTTGTCAACGATAATGCGGTTTTCTTATGGTTTGTCATGTACGGAAATAAACCGATATGTGCTTTTACATTTTGTGTTTTGTTGCTGAATTTTAGCCATATTGCGATAATGATACATTATTATACTGGTCAATATTATTTAAATCCCAGTTAAGTTTGCGCGTGCAATTTATATTGTTTACACTAATATTCTTATTACAATGAGCACCAATTCTGACTTTAATAGATACATGTGTAGATTCTGAAAACATGTCATGTACAGTAAAATCACTTTTCATGGGAAACAAAACGTATGATGCAATTCCATAGTCAATTACACTTTTACCAATACTAGATAGAAATGTAAACCGTCATATGGGTTTTTCATCACCAACACTATCATTAATTATTCTTAAATCAGTACAGTATTATAAGTTGGGGTGGTGAAAGTACTATATGCAGTTGCAGTAGTTGTGGCTGTTTTGTTGGTTATATGAACTGGGTAGTAGAAGTAGTTATTGTTGTTGTTGAAATTGAAGCAGTAGTAGATATTGTTATAGTTATTGTAGTAGTTGTAGTAGTAATGGCTGTAGTAGGAGTAGTAGTAGATTCATCAGTAGTTACATAATTTTATAGTTGTAGTAACATAAATAGAGTTTATGATTAATTGTTTAAATCGGTATAACAGATTAAAGAACAGTTTCTGTGAATAAAAATTAATCGTTTCACCACTGAAACTGTTTAACATAATTTTAGAGAGAAAAAAAATAAATAAAAATTTACGTATGATGAAATGAAATAGGAGGTGAACTATATTTGAGACATCCACAGCAAACACTGGACCGTTTGATGTATCACGGGCACGTAACGTGCAAAACAAAACAACTTACCGATACCGTTTGCATCTACTAAACCATCCACAATGCGTACTGTAGCTTGTCGAGCTTGCACACTGGGAGGGACATGAGGACAATTTTTGACAATATCCGGCATCACCAAGTCTAAAACATAAGACACCAATAAAGAAATGGAAGAAAATCGCACATTGACTTCAAAATGTAATCATTTTTAAACAGCGGCTACTATGTACCTAATATAAATACTACAGTATCACATTTTCTTATCAACCCCGTCATCCAGTACCATTTGTATAAACGAAAATCACTCCAATTGAAGAGTATATGACTTAAATAATAATAATATTAAAAATAAAATGAAAATGAAAAAAATGATAAAAGAAACTTTTGATTTGTTTTTTGTCGTAATAATTTTATCATAATTGCTTCAATCTTATATATTGTCATCAACACGCAAATCTTGAAATTTGGTCTGATATTCAGCTAAAACCAAATATCATAATATTGATTCGTACTCGAACATATTAAATTGATAAATCAAATATTTCAAACAGTGGGATTCAGTTATTCATATCTTCGAAGAATTTTACAACACCACGAAGAATATTAGAGTCTAAATAATAAAAAGATATAAAGTATATTAATACAAAACTTACTCAAATAGGCAGAAGAATACAACGAAAGAAATCCAAAGTATGCTAACGTCTGTCTTCATATTTCTAATGTTGGTAGGAAATCGCATTGCAGGCGAACTTCCTTACAACAAAGTCAATAAATAAATTATGATACGCGCTGGTGTTTAATTTATAGGTGGTTTGTTTGGCGCTCCTTCTCGTCAGTAACCTATCACAGCCCTTTCTGGGTACGCAAAGTTTTCATCACGTAGTGAAACTCCCAAAATGACGACATATGCTATTAATAGAAATGGGCTCTTTTTAAATTAAAACAATTAATTTGATGAATTTTAGTACAAATTATTCAAATCATAGTGGTACATTGTTCATAATACTTGTGGTTATCGATAATTAAATCGTGGTTCTGTTGCAAGAACGTGGCACCGATATTCGATGAGGAAGCAGTTACAACAATTTCACCTTCACCTGACTATTCTAATATATATATATATATATATATATATATATATATATATATTGTTGTTGCTGTTGACTAGACGAATTCCGGAAATAACATAAATGGGGGTTTTCATTTAGGTACAAACAAGGTGTTCATTCAAAATTGCTGTAAAGCACACATCACAAGGGTATGCCCCAAAGCATGTGTTGACGAAAGGTGTCACGTGTTGATGTTGAGTTTTCAAAATATCATTAAATCAGCATATCAGAAATTTAATTGTTTCATTTAAATGATGGTGATCATAATTAAAAAAGAAAATTACTTAGGACTTGACTCATTCACTTAATGACTACGAGTAAATGTCCTAGATAAACACCTGAATAATGTTATGTCGACCAAAGACCAACCTTCAGTGACTGATTTATTACATCATTTTTTGTTATTTATCATAGGAATAAATATTCTAAGTCTGACAACATCGCATTAAAGATCACGTCAGATTGATCTTAGAAGTAATTTATATGCATAAACAAGTGCTCGATTTTAAACCAGTAAACTAGCGCGTTTCAAACTGACTTCAGTATAACATTAAAAATTGATGCCTCAAGAACTACTGTATATAAAGTACTTACTATATATCGGATACCTTCTACACGATGTTGTCAGATTCAGTTAGCGAAATATGAGCAAATATACTGAATCTGCTTTTAATGAGATTGGTTGATTTGCTTCATTCGAACGTAGCGCTTGTTTCTGAATGTGTTGAATATCGCTTTTAACCGGCTATATTTTACTATGTTGATTTACCATGTTAATGATATTGTGTTTGCCGTCGCTGAGACAGTCATATAGCTACGGTTAGCTTGATACAAGTAGGGAAAGACCCCGAGTGCACTGAGACACCCGTGTAGGACCATCATTCAACCAATGCCCAGCTAGAGGGTTTCATCCTATGAAAAGTCCAATTGAGCTTGTCTGGATTCGAACCCACATCCGTAAGTGGCTAGCTGACGGTGACTTTACTGTTTAAAAATTTTCCGTAAAATTTTACGGGAAAATACCCGGCAGCTGGTTTCCAGTACAATCCGGTGGACCGTAATTTTACGGGAATGTCCTGGAAACCAGCTGCCAGGTATTTTCCCGTAAATTTTTATGGGACATTTGGCCCGTAATTTTGAGATTGTCCTATTTATCCTTTTAGTTAACAATGTTTGCTAGAAACTACATGTGCAAGAACTCGTACAATGGTCCTGGCAGTATTCTGAAAGATCCATGAGCAATGCAATGTGTAAATAACTGTACATTTTTTTATTATCAAATCAAGCAATTGATTTAATTAGTATTAAATTGAATTAATTGGTTTAATTAATACTGAATAGAATTAAAACAAATCGAAAAGAAGAATAATATCAGAATAACTGAACAATTATTAACATTTATATGTAGTGAACTCTTATTATATAAAGAGCTTTAAATTGGCGCAGACTGTTTCAAATGCCATGTGTTACAAAACCATAAACAAATACATATCATGGGGTTTCAGACGGAGCTTTCTGCAATACCATCGTGCTGCACTGTGCAATCCTCTGTATATTCATCTTTTTTAAATTTTAGTTTTATTGTATGTTAATTGACTGTGTTTATATTTGGCGCAATCGACCTTGACCGTCAACATTGCCAAATTACCCGCCATACAGTAATGATTTTACGAGTAGTTGCTTCTTTTGCTACAACTTTGCCACAACGCTTTCAACACCATCCAAAACTCGCATATTTTTTATATTTTCTATTCAAGTATTTGCATTCATTCTGCTATCAAAGTTGCATTAAAACACCTTTTTTTCTCTCTTAATCTATTAATGCCAGGCTTTATGTAAACTCACTCAAAATTCCATTCCAGTGAGTCTATTATCCGCTGAAAGGAGATGGTAAGGAAACTTGAAATTTCTAACATATTTTCTTTTTGGAGTTTATATTGGAAATGAGAAGGGTAAACATGAACTTACATCAAGAACAGCAAAAAAGCTGTCATCCTCTTCCCCAAGGCTTTTCTGCAGGCAGAGGATTAAGGGGGCAAATTGCTGATAGATTGTCATTGCTCTTCTCTTGCTCTGCAGCAGTGATATAAGGCTTCACCTGAACCGGAAAAAAAAACGAATCATTCAAGATTGCACCTTTCTTTCGAAAAAATGTTCTCAGCGGCCTCGACAAGTCCAATGCCAACTAGTTTCTGAACATGAAACAATAACACTTTTTTTTAATTAAAAAGTATGAATTTTAGGTTTATGTGTTTCTTTTACAATTATCTGTCCATAAAATTCAACACTGATAATGTGGCTTTAGTTTTTCTATAGTTTTACACGGGGAAATTGAAGTTACCCCGGGTCCAGATTTCCGGACAGACGGACGGACGGATGGCAAACCTATTGTCCTCTCCGGTGTAAACACCGTTAGGGGACTACAAAATGCCTTTCTTACAAAAAAGACTCGATTTGAACTGGGGACCAGTTGTGTAAAAGGCCTGAAGAAGTTGATGTCTGTCCGCAAGAATTTTTGCTAAATGTTTGAAGTTATAGAGGCGCCTGGCACAGCTTTTAATGGCTTCCTTTCATTATTTCACCATTCCTGTTAATCCATTCTCTTTGCCTTTGCAAGCGTATGGAAAACTGCAACCATTTTATGTTGTTGTTTTTTTCATAGCAGCGCCTAAAGTATTCACAACTTCAAAGGCATCTTGATACAGAATTATTGCAAGTCTTCGAATCAATCAAAACATTATTTCTGTTAAAGATACTTCCATCAGATATATCACAAAGTACACTTTTTTCTGTACAGCTGGGGTTGTTAAAAAATGAAATGATTTCCATAATGCTTATACAAGCTTGCTAATGACTGACAAGTTGGCACATACTAGTAGGTTTTTCTTCTTTGCTGACTATCAATTCCTTAAAAATATTTTACTGGGTCACAAAATGCAAAGTTCGTTTTGTAGAATGAAGACCGTTTTGCAGAAGTGTGTTTAATAGCCCCTTATTATATCTTGAAAATGCATCACTCATACACAATTCTTCTTGATTTCAGAAATAACCTCTGACGTTACACCGTGTGGTTCAAATTTCATGAGTAACTTCTTAAAGAACAATGTTTTACTAACTTCATGGCATTTTTGAAACCCTGAGGCAATGCTTTGACGCTTTGACTAACTGATGATGGTAACAATTTCAAATATTTTCCTTTAAGTGTCATGTAAAAAGGGGCAATTGTTTTCAAGAACTGCTCCAAAATGTCAGTATTGCTTTCATAGGCAAAATCGTCAATGTCTCCATCAAAAGTGACCTGTTTGATAAATACATTCCGAATCTGTTTGTTCACTACATGTATTGCAATGACTTGAATAACTTAAATATCACTGCTGAGTTTTGAATTTTTTCTAGATAAATGGGAATTGAACGATGATTTAATTCTAATTTTGATAAAAAAATCAATGAAAGGGCAAGTTATTACCTCTTTCTTAATTAAATGTTGTTTCAAATGTGTGCTGAAAGATCGGTTCAAAAATTCTGCTCTTGAACAATGCCTTAAAATATCTTCATTTAACTCACTGACTGAAGAATTGTTATGAGGACCTATTGAATGAATTCGTGAAATATGTACCTTAAAGGACACGAAAGTGGTATACATTTACATATAATTTTCCAATGGACATTTATATATCAAATCTGTCTGATTTGATTGATTTCGGTGAAGTTTACAATGCGACAAGAATTTTGAAATACTTTCCTTTCTGAATTCACAGTTATTACAACTATACACTGTCTCCGACATCCTGATTATCCTTCATTTCAACAGCTCTGATGCAAATGTTGATGCTGTTATCAGAAGAAACAAGAACAAGCCTCTACCCTTAACATAATAACCATAACTACATTAAATTTTGCAGCAACACATTTTATATACAGGTTCATCATTAATACCATTTTTATTTTAAAAGTCAACATGGCAAACAAAACGAAAACGAAGTTACAAGTATTGAATAATATTGATTATCGTTGCAAAAAAATGCACTCCATTGTCATTTAATGAATAGTGCAGGCGATCAGTTCGATTCGTCTTCAGAGCAGTTTTTTAGATATTCAGTCTTAAAAAAAGATTACCAATTAAATGTTTGCCGTGTCTTAACTGTTTTACCCACCAGGCAAAATATTTAATGGTCAAAAACTGTAACGGGTAGGTACGGTCTAATTCCGTAACGTAGATACCGTAAAACTGAACTAAAATTACGGTATATTTTTACAGTGTATGCATAAATGTCCTAATTTGAATTAAGATAATATTATTTATAGTTCGGTGGCTTTTGCCTATGCAAAATTGAGAATGAACTTCAAAAAGTGCTGGCTGATGCTATTCATCTATTGCTTGTGTATGTATCCAAGGTCTCAATGAAGATTGCATGTCTTATTCAATGGGTTCATTTCTTCAGCTGTTTCATATGAAAAGTGTTTGTGTGCACGAGAAGCAAACATGAAAGTAATCGCCTACACCTTGATGATATGAACCAAATCACATTTGAATTAAGTAGAATGTAGAATACAACTAGAAAGCAGCGAGTAATAGTGTAGACTTGTGAAACCCAAGGGTGGATAGACCATGTGTGGTAATTTTCCATATAGGAGGTGTATCAAATGATTTCAAGCGCTTGTCTTTATTCCTGTGCTCTGGTCCGTGTTAAGAGGAGGTTTGATTTCTTTTCAAATAACCGAAAGTAATGTTATTCACTTAAATGTTTAGGTCATTACTATCCTTGTATATTGTTGTTGTTCAATGTCCCCTTTATTTATATTTTCATATGCTAGCAGTGACAAACCTATGGTCAACTACAATAAAAGAAAATATCACCTTTACATCCTTTCTTATCTGACTCTAGTTCATAACCAGCCCTACATTTATACCGGTAGGTTTTGGAACGGCTGCACTGTCTTATGTTGACCATCTTTGTTCTAGTTGGTGCAGCTGTAATTAGTTATGTTATACCATGTATTTTCTTTACTCTGTTGTGTACGTCTTTATTATGTTATTTATAATCTTTGTTATGTTACGTATAATTTTTAGAATGTTGTGTAAATTCCCCATTCCTTATTATGATATGTATATTTAACAATATGTTATGCACTCTTTATTATCACTCTTCACTATATTATGTACTTTTTTTTACTTTGTTGTGTACATTCTTCATTATATTACGTATATTCTTTATTATGCTATGTACATACTTCATTATGTTGTTCTTTATTATGCTATGTACATATTTCATTACGTTATGAACAATCTTCATTATGATGTTTGCAACTCTTCTTGTGTTTGTAATATTTCTTTTTTCCGTTGAAATTTCATTAAGTTATGTTTATTCTGATGATGCGGACAATATGTTTTAGTTATCGTTTATATTTTAAATTTATGGGATTTATTGTAAGCGACGCGAGGCGGAGCGCTGTCGTAAATCCATACAATTTAAAATATAAACGATAATACATTTACAGTTTGTCATGTACGTCATACAGTGTTGCCTTTGACATCACATTATGTACCCGCCTCCCGTTTGATTGACAGCTTCACGTGATGTGTTAAGTACTGTTCAGGGTCAGTGTCGCTGAGTACATCTATATTTAGAGCTACAAGAAATATGAGGCAAAGAAGTGGCCATCGCAACTAGCTCAGCCCATAATTCGCTTTAGTCACGTAGGCACCATAAAATTATATTTTGTCCATATCAAGAACTCATGGATCATTTTATGCAAAATAATTTTCAAATTTTGAATGAAATGCAAGCTTTTCTTTGGACGATTAAGTGGGACAAACTGTAAAATCGAGTTGATGTTCATTTTGCACCAGTAAAAAATTGCGGCAAGCTACGTCAGAGTATACGTCATAAAATTCTGTGGAGCAAGAACATAACGAGAGAATCAGCCCGTTGCAATGAGCAGCAGAAATTTTAAAGCAAATAGGATTGCTGGATTGATTTGAAAATTTTGTTCAGCAGGAAGTTTACGATTTAAGTATCTGTAAGAGAGTTACGTAATTATAAAAATAATCATGAAAATATTAAATTAAATAATTGATAATGTCAATTTATAAATGACAATCTACAGTTCTGAGTGATTAGATCTAGATCTATATACTTAAATCAAAATGACCGAGTGGTTATCTAGAGCGTCCGCCTTGGGAGCAGGAGATCGTGTGTTTGATCCCCGACCGCGACTTACCAAAGTCGTAAAAATGGTACTGTTATAGCTCCCTTACTTGGCGCTCAGCATATAAGGGTAGTTGCAGGACTGGTTGGCCCAGTGCCAGGATAATGTGACTGTGTGTGGTATCATGCCAAATGCCTATGGCGTGATACTGCAGTGTGGCAACTGTTGGCGGGACGCTAAACCCAACAATCAAAACAAATACTCTTTTTCAAAAATATTGAATCATAATTATTCTACAAGAGAGAGAGAGAGAGAGAATCTTTGATAAAATAATCAATATTGTGGGAACTTAATGATTATATGAACAATTGTTGAAGCTTGAGAGAGAGAAAGAGAGAGAGAGCGAATATATGGACGTATTTCGGCAAAAAAAAAACGGGCTATGCCGGTCACATGACTGGCCGCGCCGGTCATATGATCGGGCTCAGAGAGAAACGAGTGTAGCCGGCGACACAAATATAGCCGACAATGTACAATTATTGGTATTGGTAAATATTGGTAATTACCGTCGACAAAAATTTTCGTTCGCCCAGAATTTTCTTGTGCTACTAACGTAGGTATGCTATGTTCGGGGGCTATTAATGACAGATATAACAAGTCTTTGCACAGGATCTAAAAAAATCCTCTAAATAATCTCATCATTATGGCCTTAATTAGTTCTTTTCTTGGAAGCACGAAATAATATGGGGACGAATGCACTGAACTACGTTATAAAATGCTCTTTTATCAGATTAAAATTATCACGGAATCTCTGAAACTCCTGGATATAGAATATATGTGTAATTAACATGTGGTTAAATATAATCGCCATTTAGTATAAATAGTAATACTTCCATTATAATTTGCTTCGGGAAACAAGCTTAATTGCTAATATCCGCCATTACTCGCCGGTCTAATTTGGCGGCGCACACAACACAATATAATAATTAAAATGAAGAAAATACTTAACATTATATGGAAGGTACATAACATAATAAAGGATGTACACAACATAATAAATAATAAAAACAATAAAGAACGAACATAACATGATAAAGAAAGTACATGACATAATACAGTGTGTATATAACATGATAAAGAATGTAATACCATAACAAAGATGGTCATTATAGTGGGTTCCTGGTAAGTTCTTACAGGTCTGACCACAGCCTCTGTTGTTAGATTGACACTCGTCAGTATCCGGATGGAAAGTAAATAGATGTTCAACCCAACGGTCACAGTTACTAAACGAATTAATTGGCACTGTACAAAATTGATGAATGTATAAACCGACAATTTAAGACAAATCGGGGATTAACAAACTGTTTCAGATACTTCTACCTTAGCAAAATTATTCAAACAAAAAGATCGTATAATTGTTTTGAAAAACAATATATCTATTACGATGATATCAAGTATGAGTTGTGGCAGTCTTGCCAATGCCGTGATCCGTAGAACCTCAATAATATATTCACAAATAGCGTCACTATTACAACAGGTTATAAACAACTTATTTTATCGGCCGTTGAATTTTAATGAGAAAGGGTCTGTTTCGGAAAAAAAGTTTTAAGTAAAGTTAAATGTAGTTGAGGACCTGTGAAATTAAAAGGTCTTTCTTTGCTTTGAAAGTCCACAATTTTTGATTTGACGAAGAAATTATATAGTACAACATAAAAATATGGTTTAAAAACAAAACTTCGCCAAATCTGTTATATCATTAGCTACTATTGTTATATTAAAAGCCTTCCTTTATCCTTTAGTATATCATGGCTCATTCCATCGAAACCTTTGGTCACTTTTCATTCAAATTCACGATAACTTAAGCTTCTATGTCCGTCATTGGATTGCTCCAATGTTTGGACAAATGCTTAAATGGATGGACCTCTTCATTATGCAGTTAACATTGTGACCTTGACCTTTGACACACTTTTGATGAAAATTAGCCCCAGAACAAACGTCCATAATACTATCAGGTCTTGTTATTTGATGTTTGTTTTCTGCCAGTTTTGAGGCCCCATAAAGAAAAAAAAAGTCCCATTACCAAACAGTGAACATTATAGAAATGGTAATAATCATTGTTTGAAACAATGGATACTTCCATTTCTTATTCACGGATAGTTCCTTATAGTCCACTGAAAACATTAGATAAATGCATATTTACCAAAAACGGTTGTCTATGTAACACAATTTTATGAGATGAATGACACGATATGTCGCAATGGTTCGACTGCTGTCGACGTTATCCATGCTAGCTATTCTGATACCGACTGTTGTCATCGTTACTCAAATTTCGAAGTAATGCAACTTTATCATTTTATATCTCTGTCAGAAAAGTGTTTGGGAAGCCGTGGTTTGGATGGATAAGAGACAGAATGTTAAAATTGATAATGGATAGCTTGAAATAATTAACTTTGATCAGAAAACGTAAATGTTTGTGACTGATTGGCCAAATGGCTCATTCCATTGACACTTTTGGTCATTTTAAAGTAGGTTAACAGTTTGTCAGCAGGACACTTTGTATTGTAGATTTTAAAAATGTAAACTTTATTTTACCTAATATTGGTTATATATATATTAAATGACAAATACACACACTGTATATCCACTGCGTCTCACGCTACATGTATATAGTACGACTGTTGGCGTCGACTCCAACTGATATCTTGTTTTTCGATCGAACGGTGTGTACGTTCTTCGAATTTATTTCAAACCTGGTGTATCCACAAGGCTACGTTGCTATTTACACTTAAGTACCTTTTTCTCTGATAAATACAACAAAAAAATAAACACACTTGTTATCAATATGAACAAAGATTTCCGCATTTAAAATTTAATGCACCTGTATTGCTATAAAAATATCTTGTTGATTTTGCCTGACACAGGTTAACTTTTATTTATAAGTGGCGAATAAATAACTATTTTATGATTTTGGTCATTCCGTACGACATTAGTCATGCGGTATTATGTCGCACATCGATTTATATCGATTAGTTCCTTGTAAGGAATTATTACCATTCGACTAAAACAGACACAACTTTGTTTTCTGTACCGTTCCATCCACCTAATCTTTGTCCTGTTATAATGCTCTGCTATGATATATAATTTTGTTCAGTTATGATTTACCAATAGTGAAATGTGCCACATGGATGGTTTGTAGTGGTTCTGGGCATGTTTTCTTTGTCCACTCCAATTCACATTTTTATAAAACATGTTGTATATTACAAGTGATGCTTGTCGACCATAATAATTCAAAAATACTTTTATATCAGAGGGTTTGTCTGTTTCTAATGAAGAGAATGAATAAATCACTTGTCAAATTGATAGGACAGTTTTCAAAGTTTGCATCAAATTTTGCATATGTTTGTTTGGTGGCATTATCTGCAAGCCACTTATCCACTTAGCTATGTCGAAACTTCTCTAAGAAATTGTCACATATTCAATTATTATCTGGCAAGTGGAACATTTTCAAGTTATCTACTTAGGTATCTTAACAAGAATAAACTGTCTGTTAGTGCCCACTACTGTCCATCACATATTCACTTATCTTAACTGGATATCATGTTGTTTTTTCTCAGATAATTATGTGATAAAAAATGTTTGTATCCACATAATTTAACTAACCTGAAAAAGGCCGAGACATCTAGTTATCTTAATTTGCTTCATTCTGGAACAATATCCTAACTATCTGGATGAGAAATAAGCCATAGCAATTCAAATTATTGCTATTTTCATTTTATTATATAAACGCAATACAACATAAAAACAATAGTTTTGTATGGCTGGCGTTTATCTTTATTTCGTGATTCTTGTAGTGACGCTAGTCGATTCTGTTACATTGTACCTACACTCATATTAATATCACGAGAGCTTCGCCTTCGTGATATAATTATTCGCATCTGATCGAGGAATCTTTTGGTTAAATACATCACAGACATTTAGTGTTTTGAGTATAACGCGAAATTATATATTTTTCATCCGTGACTTTTTTCTTTAAATGCGGTACCTTCAAGCTAACTAATTTATATATTCGGTAGAATTCTCACAATATACAGAAGGTGATAATTAAAGAATAAAAACGCATGTCAATATATAAAGTTACCCATTAAACCAAGAGGTTCAACGAGGTAAACCGATCGAAAATTTTGAAAAATACTGCAATATTATTGGTCAAAATTAATTCCATACCTTAAGTGGTATCTCAGCTGTTTTATTTTATTGTATATGACGTCATTTCGATACGTCATCCACGTATTTTTTTGAGATAAAATATTAGAAATTGA
>CM037793.1:20970704-21020704 GCA_021229015.1 Solen grandis
TATATATATATTTTATATATTTTTCCATGTCGTGCGCACGCGATATAAATATATTACATGTCTCCCTTATACCAACTATATAATAACTTGTAACGGTATCATATATACAAAAGAAGCATGTCGCCACATCCAGTCAAAAGTATCAGTATCATTAGAGAGGGTCAACCTGTCCTGGAACTACCCTCAACCGCCATATATTTACCAGTGCCATTTTAATTACCTTACGGTCGGTGATCCTACCCACGACACTATCTACAGGACGGACGTTCTAGATATGCACTATCAGCAATTATATGATCATTGTCATGAATATAAAATAACTTAAAATGAGCAAAATATTGTTGTACAAGCTACTATCTATGGATTGAACAGGGTTGCTTGCAACAGAACACGCTTCTATATCGGACATTTCCTGGCTATATTTAGATAATATTTTTTCCTCTTTTTCACTACACGGAGATATACTTCCAAATTTTGTTTTCTATCTCACCAGTTATGGACGTTTATTTTTATGTTATCTTAAAATGATTGCATTTTTAAAATCGAAATTGAATTGATATAAACTGTAAAATAAATATAAAGTGCACAAGCGAGTCGATCACAATTCATTCGGAGACATTTGAATCTTCATAGAAAGCGCCAAACCCCGCCGTAGTAATTACCTCCTCTTACAGTTGTAGATAACCACTGACACCACAAGTAAAAATTAACAGAATTTAGCTATTTTTGCTTTTTCAAAAAAAATTCCAATTTACTGCGAGTGTCATTTCCTTAAGTATGTTTTCTTTATTTTCTTGTTTGCAAGGGAGATCACTGTGAGGAGTTTGAGAAAGCGTACGTATAGATCAGTTGGTTGGTAGGTTTGCTAGGAAACTCTCACAACGTATTACTGAAATGGTAGGTCGCGAGTTCGAATCCATCACGATTACATTTAATATATTTTATGATGTTTATATTAGTTGAAATAATGAAATAATGAAAATTTGTTGTTTCATATTTTCTTCCTTTTGATTTGAATACATTAATTCATGTTAATCATATGAACTGTTTGCCAGAGAGACATGAGATAGAAAGAGGGGCAATGCGCATGTTGTAAGCACTTAATTTAAACAAATATTGAGTTACGACCATCAAAGCTGGTTAATAACATTGTGATAATTGCCATCGTTTGAAATTTATCCTCGCTTATTTAATTTACTTTAATATACAAAATGAATGCGACAAACATTTCTCTTCTTTCAGCACTATCGGCACTTTGATTTGTGTCATACTTCTATGTAGGACTATAGTTCACCTAAAGACGCACTAGAGCTAAATCAATACCTTGAATAGTTTGAACTGACTGTAACAAATAATGGACATGTCACTTATTCATCTGTTACTTTACTGGATCTTCTGAAAAATGATTTGTCTCATCCCTTACATTTAACTTGTGATCATCTGCAATACCTTGTCACTGATTCGGGTGCTCTGCCAACTAATGTACATTCATTATATAAAAACACGAGATCTAAAATAAAACTCGTGTTCGTGAGATCAGAGTAGAGCATGTCTACATCATTTGTGGCTATTTCACACGATAGTATTCATTTTGACCACGTGACAGAGCTCGATCGATTTCGGGAAGCTTCGTTAACCATCGGAAATTTTTTATCCAATATATTGGTGATTCTATCGGTCACATTCTTTGAACTACAGTGGGAATAATTTGGAATTTAAAAGATTAAGCTTTCATCTATTCACCTTATTTTTTTTGTAATTGCATTGATTTTGGGATAATTTTGCGATTTATATGTTTATTTTGAAATATCCGTTAAATCATCTAGAGGAGAGAGAATAAGGAAGTTGCCTAAATGTCATTGAAATTCATATATCATTTAATGCCGAGTTGCACAAATATTATATGAAAATAAGAATTGAAAATGCGAAATATTTCTTTTGCAAACATTAACGTAAAATAAAGCACGTGCACATTTTAATGATATAGTCAACAATTCTACATGTATTCTTTTTCTATATATGTATTATATGTGTTAACTGTACACGTATATCCGCTTGGGTCATTGACCTTCTGGATTTTGAGAAATAAAAACTAAACTAAAACTGAACTGTGATAACAATACACTAGGCAGTAATTAAAACTTCAAATGGAATTTATAATCTTTAAAGGACCATTACAATTACTCGTGATACATTTTATATGGAAAAGAAAATTTAATAATAAAGATAAAATTGCTTTCACATTTTGTAGACCAACGCAACTGGTACTTAATGTGCAAATTTCTGTTATAAAAGGACAGTTAAATGAATTGAAAATATTGATCATATTACGTCATTTAGTATTTCGTATAGATTTCAAAATACTCCCGTTGTTTTAATTTTGCATAGGCGAGTTTTTCCGAAGATTATGAATGATCGGAAATAATTTGAAATCGAATCAGAATTTGCTATGTCATCAAGCTGCGTTACAAATATTCTTTCTTAAACATTTATGTATTGTAGTACTGTTGTCGTCAACAAATATAAACAGATAACATACGTTTCGCTTTTCTGTCCGAAGAATATACACTGCTTCGGGGAAAATTATGAGCCTTTAAGACCTATAACTCCCGTATCTTTTGACTTAAAGAATATGATAATATATTCATTTTATAATTCGTTTACTCTGAGAGAACGATGTATTTATCACATATTACCTAAGAATGTGGAATTACGGTTATTCCAATTAGAATTATATTAAAAAATGTATTTTTTAAATATTGTTCAAAACTTATTTGTCATATAGTTCGTTAAACAGGTTAATGGACTACGCTTCTACTAATTAAAGAATTTAAGATATTACCTAATAATTGCTATAAAATATAGATTGTGACATACGAGTCAGGTTACTTTCAGTTATTTTCGCTGTTGTGCATATAATCCTGTATTGCCACAATGTCATAATGTCACCACATGTTGGGGAAGTTATCGACAATAAGACACACATTTCCATCAACATGACTTTATAATCAATCAGAACATGTATCATTTGTGTTTTCGTTAGCATGGTAAAAGGCAATTGCGTGATTGTGTGTTATATCAAATGGTTTTTACTGTCATATAAATCGACTTAAAAATGATTTTTAAAAGTTCAACAAATGTTCACAACGAGAATTTAAAAGCAAATTCGTTAAAACATTGCAGTGTTGATATCAATCTGATATAGAAAATAATATCCATTTATTTATATTTACGAAGTCTGATTCTTTATACTTGTATCGTAAATATAAGTGGCCAATCATACTAATATTTAATTTCCGACAAGTTCATGTCATTGTTACTTTTGTAACTTGTGAATTGAATAAAGACTTGAATTGAATTGTATCGTTATGTAAGTCACTTCTTGTTTTAGGATAAAATTATAAATTTGCTTTTCTTTATTATAAAATCTGCATCAAACGCTATACGTTGCGTCACTAAAAGAATGCCGGTTGATACGTGGATCAATAAGGAGTTCGACTAAGACGTTTCGTTGAAGCGTTGTCACTCTTGATAGTTAGCATTTCTTCTTATTCCAGCTGATAGACTAAATAAAGTCGATGAAAAGATAATCTGATTGCTGGTGCCGGGTTCGTGTCGAAGCACTACCAGCCAGTAGGATTAAATTCTAGTCTTTGGCGCTTTTGCAAAAGTTGTCTCATGTTATGAAGAAATCGCTGTAAATTTTCGTTCTCATTGGGTTCACTCCTCCTCTTCCTCCAGCCTGTAGGGTTTAGTCCAAGCTTTGCTCTTTTCTCCGTGTATCGGTTTTCCAAGTTGTCCAGATCCAGGCTTGTATTCTCGTCCTTCAGGTACCCTGTGTTTTCTCCAATTGGCATTCTCTCCATGACACCATTTCCGTCGCTCGAAATAAAAGACAAGGTACAAGCCTGTTTTATATTATCAAACTTCTCTTTAATTTCACTAGCATCAACTTCCTGCACAATTTTTGAAGTTAATCGTCCCGAAACCTCATCGACCAACGAACCTTTATCAATATTGACCGTGTCACTGTCGTCAAGAAGAGAGTTAAAGAAGTCATCAATATGAGTTCCCTTCATATCACTCAATGAAGGTTTGATTTTTCTGTGCATGTCTTCACGAAAGTTGTAAACCGGAAGTTTAAAATAATTTATTAAAGACCTTAAAGCTGCAGAACTGCAATATCTGTCAACTTCTGAGGCGACTGTCGGGGATCGGTTACCAGGGAAACCAACAACTGCTTTGACAGTCACACACAAAAGCACGATCCATAACTTTGAAAAATCCATCCTGAAACATAAAGGGAAAAGACTGTCATTAAAGATCAAACGATTTTGAACATTAAATGCAATGGATGGGTATTAATCAAACAAGTTCTATCATTATGGACGTGCATTCTTGCATGGCAACAGTTTCGTTCTGTGGGAAATATGTAGTAGAAATTAGAAAATATACTACAAGACGCATCACGGTTGTTATAGTAACAGAATGACAAATGCCTTTTATGAAGTCTTATGTTAGTCTGTTTTGATTATGAGACTTTATACTAGTTGGTTTTGGCTATCAGAAAGGCAGTATTTCAGTATAAACGCTCTGTTTCAATCTATACCATCATATTGAGCACAATGCTCTCAAATAATGGACTTGACTTGACTATTTGAGTTTACCGTCGCTTTGACAGTATTTCAGTCATATAGCGACGTCCAGCTAATTACAGGTAGCGGAAGACCCCGAATGCACGGAGACATCCGGGTAGAACCACCGACCTAACGCAAGCCAACTGGAAGGCTTCCTCACATGAAAATCCGAATGACCCTGCCGGGATTCGAACCCACGCGGTGAGGGGCTGAGTGTTCAAATAATGGAGTGAGTAACGATAATGGTGTTATATCACATACAAAAAGGGCCACACTTTAGGCAAATACTGATCCATTAAGTATTTTTTCACAAATTCGATGTCTCTTTTTCTTTTTGTCAACACCAAAATTATTTTGTACGTAATGTATTTCATTTAACGAACTAAATATATTGTGTATACAAGAGATAGCTAAATAAAAAAAATCAAATTACTGCTTAATTCTTGCATTCCTAGTTTCATGGTTGAATTAACATAGTATCATTATTTCTTAAAGTTTTTTAAGCTAGTGAGTCTGGTACGTCATCTATGTGTTTTGCATTAAACGCATAAAGATATTTACAGGAATGGTTGGCCCGGTTTCTGGATAAGGTGACAATGTTTTGCACCATACCAGTGATGTAGCACTACTTCTGACTCATATAGGCAAAACTCTTAAAATGCCCAAGACAATGTCGATGGGAACAAATAAATCATATGTTATTGATACATTTTAACTGCGTTTTAGATATACTTTATACTTTATTTTCAATACAGTTAAATCTGTATGAACGGTCACCTGTATTAAGCGGTCAATCTGTATTAGCGGTCAGTTTTGATATTACCTTACTAGCATATTTGTTATATGTTTAACCCATATTAAGCGATCGCCTCTGTAAAGCGGCAACTTTCTCTTGTTCCCGTGACTGACCGCTTAAGACAGGTTTGACTGTATTTGTGATAATGCTTGCAATTTTTCAAATCAATGTTTCATAGCCCTTTGATAAGGTGAGAAATTGTTTGTGTGGAAAAAATGTCATCTATTTGCAGTTCTTTTAACCGTTTACTTCATAAAGACTCTTTTTTCAGGGGTTGTCTAATCAGGGTATCCTCCTCATGTTCATGTATCCTATACATTTCATCTCTCCTAACCAAAATCTAAGTGATTAAATTAGGGGGTTTTCCAAAGTGGTTATTGAATGTTTAGAAGATCCAAACAATGGATACATTCCGGTACCCTTTACTTCGACTTGCTTCGACCAGAGATCGTTCCCAAGACCGCCCGGTTACAGTGTGGACGTTCTATCGACTCAATCTCCGAAAGCAGTTATTAAGAATGCGACAGAATATCTGGGCAACATGAAGATAAAAGTACAATACGGCTGTTAAAAATCGCACTAGTTATTCAACACTAGATATTTATTAGATTTGAACAATTGTTTGCAGAAAATAATCCACGGCTTAATGTTGCTCTTGTCCCCAATAGAATTGTCACGGTCCTCGAGACAAGAGGCGAGGGAGGACGTCAGCATAATGACGAAAAGGTACTTGTCAACGATTGGGTTATCCCCGAGTAATCGAGTTTTCTCTCTCGTCCGTACTCAAAATAACATATATGCACTGCTATTTAACGATAAGACACTGTTTCGTGCTATACTACCTCCTACCTTATGGTTCTACAATCGCTGTGAACCCTGCTATATTGTCTGTATGTCCTCTTCCTTTACAACGAGCTCATATAATAAGTATAATGTCAGCATATACTGTAATCGTAGTTTATTACGCTTGTTAAGTAACCCTTTTGTAAGTTTTATAATGTTGAAAGAATTTTTCTTTTCATAAACGTAACATTAAAAATAACATTCTAGTATTTAAGTGTTTATACTGTAAGATGTGTCCTTTTTATCGTATTAGTGTTAAAATAAGTTGAATGCCATTATCATTTATTCGTTTAACATCCGTACCAATGTTTTTGATCACTGTCATTGTTGTCGTTATGTGATGTGCACATAATCACAGTTGGTGCAATATGCAGAATTTCAAACTCCACACAGTGATCTCCCTTGCAAGCAAGATAAATCACTGCCGTCTCAAATGTCACGTGATGATTGTAAACTAACGAGGCGATATTTGATGTTTATTAAAGAAATCATATTTAGGGAAATGGCACTCACAGTAAAATATTTTATTTTTTTTTGGAAAAAAGAAAAATTAGCTAAATTCTGTTATTTTTTACTTGTGGTGGCAGTGGTTATCTACAATTGTAGGGGAAGTAACTACTGCGTGGAGTTTGGCAGAATGTTAGAAGATTCCAGTTTGTGTAATATGCAGAATGTTAGAAGATTCCAGTTTGTGCAATATGCAGAATGTTAGAAGATTTCATATCCTACAACCATTATGTATTCAAACAAAAGTAGAGCAACACCACACAATTTAAAAAAAAAAATGAAAAAAGAATGCTGTTACCGCTAGAGGACATTTCGACGTTTGATTCTACAGTTAATTTTCTGTCGTGTTCGTCTATCATGATATCTTCTTTGTTAAATTATTGGATATACATTGGTTGAAATTAAAAGCAAAGTTTATGCGTACGAATGTGACAAGCAACCGATTACTATGAAGAAATGCAAAGACCCGCCGACAAGTAAACTACGACCACTTTACCATTATTGCACTTATCATCGAAGAATGATTTACCGAAATAACTCTTTCTACTACTTACGATCACGATTTTATAAAAGCAAAGGCATGCACGCTTCCCAGACATAAAATATGGTTACCAGGGCCACTTGGTCATAGGATGTGTCGTCCAACAGAAGTTTAATTTCAGCTTTTAGCAGTCTAGCGGCTACGTGAACAGCCAATATCCGAAACTGTCATCATCACTTTTACTGTATCGCATTGAAATGTGTGAGACAGGATTCCTCTATATATATGGCAATTGCTTTTAATGATTTTCAAAACGGTTATATGTGAGCTTCTATCCATTATCTTTATTACAACATGCTGTATGCTATTGTAGTTTTATGGCCTATTCTATTATTATCACCTTTTTTGACATCATGAATATTGCATGTGATGACCGCGACACGTATATAAAAACTCGTGACTTGCCTTTTCACCTTCGCTAGTTTTAGTCCTGACTTTGTTAGTATCGTTCACATTGTTGCACAATCTCAGTTTAAAACTTTCAGTTTTGTCCGCCACTGCGGCTCGGACAGCATTTGCAATTATTTTAAGATTTAATCTAAACGCACATCAATGGAGTGCTTACACTGTCAATATCCCATGAAAACTCTCAAACGTTGGAGATAAATGAGCTTGAAAAACTTGCCTATGGAAGACGTGGTACTGCCTTCATTTCACAAATGAGAGTTTTCTTTTCTTCGATTTAAGCGTCATTTGTTTTGTTCAAATCAAAATGCATGCGTTAATCGAGGAGCTTCGTGTCCTGATAGCGTTCATCATAACATAAGTGATAGTTGGTGTGGCAAATGATTGATGAATTATTTAACACATAGAATGAGCTCTTAAAAGACATTCGACAATCCTTTACAACTTCGGCTCAAAATAAGTCTTACTGGCAACGTAATCACTGTAAATATGCTTTGATTTAGTGTCAAATTGCTATTGACAAAGTAACAAGAAAAGAGAAACATATGAATAACATTGTTAAAACGAGAGTCACATCCAAAATGAAAAGCAAGTCTATATAGACCATATATAGACGCGTTAAATTTCTATCAATCATGAATTCCGTTGTTGTATAACATCTGACTGTTGGATATTTAGCATGATCTTCGTGAATGACATTGTTTGACACTACCGATTACTAAAAACTGTAGGATAATGTGACTTTAATCATGTTTAAATTTGCTGAAGAAATTGCTTTATTTACAACTTATCTCGTAAATCACAATTCAGGGTTGATTCAAACTTTTCTACAGTTTGGGGTTTTAATGTTGATGTAAAAAGTGCTTTTCAGAAGGAAAAAAATCATGTTCAATTGCATTAATGGTGGTAGATATTCGATTAAGGCAAATACTTTGATACTGGGTTAATGAACAATACTTCATAATCACAAATTAAGAGATAATAATAAATTTCTGTCATGTTGCTTTCAATTACAGAACTGCCATTGATTCGATTGCCTGTTTCTATTTTATTCTGCAGAAGTCTATGTATAAAGTTAATATGATTGTAATATGAGGTTCTGTAAAACTTGGTGTGCGTCAACAGACATCTGATATAGCTATTTAGGTGAAATATGGGGCAATCATTTTCTGTAATCACTGACCTATCGATCATTATAACGCATTGGTTTATTCGTACTTTGAAACAATGTACCAGTGTTCTAGACTTGTGATTATTATAGAAAAAAGAAGTCGTGATTTTGTTTCCAAGACTACACCATGTATGACTATTATAAATCTGCCGCACTGTTTTTTGTTATCATCCTATAAACATACCATGAAATTGGATACTAATCAGACTTAAATTCACAAACAGCACCTAGCGCCTTGTAAGACTTAAACTTTTGATTCTGTTAGAATCACATCCAGAATATTCTCAAAATATTCAGGTACATTAGTAAGTTGACACAAATCATAACTTTAATAACAAACAATATTCATCCCGAGAAATATATAGTTCCCACATCAGTGAATATTCTTACTCTTGGCAGCCATATTGATTGGGAAATTTGAGAAATTTTATTTGAATTGTATTGGAGCAGAAATTTTATTTTCTTATATTTTCACTATTTCTGCTCCAAAAATCAAAATGTAAACACCATTATAAAGCTTTTGAAAAACATTTCATTATGATAAAACATGCTGATATGAATATGTTCAAAATTACAAATAAACAAACGCACCTAAAAGAAAACAGTATGAGTTCTTCATTTAACAAACTAAACAGTGTAACTATTTTGGTAAAATAAAAAAAGACTTTACCTTTGAATGTAGCAATATATTGTTTTCATATTTAAAATTTAACTAAAGCTGTTTAATATGACATAGATATCAGTGAGATGAACTGAAAAAGAACAACAAAAAAAAAAAAAAAACACAAAAAAAAACACACACAGTGGTGATTTAAAACAAGCAAGTATTATCAGATTTCGGCTTGCATTTTCCTATCAAAATGGCTGCCAAAAAGAGTCTCATCAGTGCCTATGACGTCATACGAATGACGTCATAGGCATAATTAAGCCTAATGGATTGTCTCATAAGAAGAGTCTAGGCTACTCTTTTGTATTAGCAAAAATACCTTGACCAGAAATCAACGGAAATGCCAATGGTTCTACATGAGGCTGCAGAGAGGTTGGGAAAGTAATAGTCTAATAGTGTTAAATCATGTACTGTTGAACCTGTATAAGCGGTCAACTCTATTAAGTGGTCATCCTGCATTTAACGGTCAGATTTACTATCACAAAATTAGCATTTTGTCATATGTTTAACCTTCGTTTAGAGACCGCCTCTGTTAAGCGGCCATTTTCTCTTGTTCCATTGATTGACCACTTAAGATAGGTTGACTGTATATGTAGGGTGTTGCTCTTGTCATTTATGTTAACATCTGATATGTGGCCAAACATTAATGTGGAAAACATTTTAAATAAAAAAAACATCATTTATTCATTTTACATTTCCATGTACTTTTATTTATCATATTGCAATGTTCCAGTCAAGATTATTGTTTTAAGCTTGAACTTGTGTCAGTGTAAAACTCATATAGAGTACATAACATCATAAACATGTATACATGTATGTAAGTTTTCTTTCCTTTTTTTTTTTTTGGCCGTATATTGCAACAGTACAGATTATAAAACATTATAGGTACAAGCATGATATTAATTCAGGTGTTTTATATTCTTGAAAAATATTGTAGTAAGCTGCCAAAATCATTTATTCTGTAGTAATTTCAAATTCATTTTCTTCACATTCTTTCAGCAATATGTAAATAAGTATAACTAAGTTGCTATGGAAAAATTAATTTGATATGCATAATTGCATTGTGTCAAGTCACAATTTGAGATCAAAATCTGTAGTATTGCCCTGGCAACCAAACGGACGTCATCGTGGTGTTGTATGTCGCCCTTTGGCAATGGCCAGTCTCTTGACAACATTATAAGCTCGGAGAAATTAACATGGTCCTCTTGAAATACAGGTAGGAGGTTTATAAAAGAACAGAATATAACAAAATCATTATAAACTTGTACTACATGTACATCGTTATTCATATAAATATATATGAATATGAAAAATAGATATAAGTAGCACAAAAATAACGTTCACAAAGATATCGGGGGCCTCCGTGGCTAAGGGGGTAAAGTCGCTGACTTACACATTCTCAGCCCCTCACCGCGTGGGTTCGAATCCAAGCAGGGTCATTCGGATTTTCATGTGAGGAAGCCTTCCCGCTGGCTTGCGGTAGGTCGTGGTTCTACCCGGATGCCACCATGCATTCGAGGTCTTCCTCCACCTGTAATTAACTGGACGTTGGTATATGGCTGAAATACTGTCGAAGCGATGGTATTCTCTAATAGTCTTGTCAGACAAATATATCAAATGTAAGTATATAATAATGTCTAAACAGAACAGCCAATGAAAGGATGAATATAATATAATATAATGAACGAGTCATTTGAGATAAAAAAAAAAAAAAGAAGAGCGAATGGACCATTTCACTCCGAATTGAGTCGTTAACCTACGTAAATGAACGAGCACTTCCCGAACACCTTGTTTACACGCTGATGTAAAGCTTAACACACTGTTCAATTGGAAATAAACATACACTTCATTTTTTTCTCCAGTCACTGATTGGTCACTTTAAATCAGCGAACTATACCAGGAATTACCGAGCTGGTGAAATGGTCTGCAGCCATCGAGTGTTTGAATAAAGACTTGCGAAGTTACCAATTTGAAATAAGAACTGTCCAATGTATACATTACTTGAGAAGCATTTTAGAAGGTCGGAATATTTTTAAGAATGACCTAAGCAAAATAGTCGAAAGAGGCTACCGAGAGGTTGGCATCATTATGTAAATGGATATTTATTTCTATACTTAATAGAGAGTAAATACTTATCCATAATAGAGAAAGTAGCAATGTGGTATAAAAAAGACATGGAAGATATACACAATGTTTCTATCGCGTGCGCACGCGATAATTACTGAGTGCAAAAGGAATTTCAAAGATATTGTCTATGCCCGCTTTATGTCACCGTTTGGGAAAGGTCGCGTAACACGTGAATCGCATTGTCCCAAGAATATGTAGGCCTTGAAAGCACATCGTAAAGTGAAATAAATACCTACTGAAAGACGCTCATTTGCTTTTAATTTAGTTACTCTTGTTACAATAGAAACTACTCTTCAAGAAGAGTTCGTATATCGGTGCCATTTACTAACTGAAGTTTCCTTCCCCTCTCTCATTACCACAAAATCAGACTATTAAAACGACGTTTGTTTGTGTCATGGGGGATAGATAATTAGGATAGTTACCAAGATCATTTAAGGGAAAATTATAGCCAAGAATGAAAATGGAACTAAAGCTACTAAAAAAAATGCTTTCAACTGAATAATATTCTGTAAGTTTACTATTATTGGCAATGACTTAATGTATAGATCTAGTAATTCAAATTTAGTCTTTTCATGTTGGTTGTATGTTTTTAGAATTTAACCTCCCATATACAGTTACTCAGTCATTTAGAGACTATGTCTACATAAGATATAGTGCTGCAACACTGAAGTGTCACATTATCCTGACATCAGGCCAACTTATCCATCAAATACTCCATATATATGCTGAGATATCAAACCGTTTTAAGAACTTTGGAACGGTGATGTCGGGAATCAAACCCACGACCTCGAGCTCCCTAGGCGGACGCTCTAACCAGGGGACGATTTGTTGATTGATGTAACAATTATAACGTCCAAAACTGAACATAACAACTTGGTGCAAATAACGTAAGAACAGTACGGTTATATAACAACAAATGCATGTTTTGGATTTAACATCCTGCTTCAAATCTGTAATATTTTAGCAGGTTGCTTGCAACTCTGCGCTATGGTTCGCGGTTCTGCAAAATGAAAAAATGTGATTGGGTTTTGGATATAAGAAAAAAAAAGAGAAAAAAATCATGAGAAATCAGGTCAGGTAAGGAGGATGGTTTTCAACTTTAACACTTTATGAAGCAAATGAAAGAGATTTAACAACCCCACACTTTCTTTGCTTGGACGTTTCCTTTTATAAACTTCTCACTTTCTAAATAGCAAAGTTCTTGTAGGATTGGGGCCTCCGTGGCCGAGAGGGTTAAGTCGATGACTTTAACACTCACTCAGACCCTCACCGCGTGGGTTCGAATTCCGGCAGGGTCTTTCGGATTTTCATGTGAGGAAGCCTTCCAGCTGGCTTGCGGTAGGTCGGTGGTTCTACCCGGATGCCTCCGTGCATTCGGGGTCTTCCTCCACCTGTAATTATCTGGACGTCGCTATATGACTGAAATAATGTCGAGGCGACGGTTAATTCAAATAGTCAAGTCAAGTCAAGTCTTGTAGGATTATCCAGTGACCGGCCGGATAGACACAGCACTTTAACGACTGCTGGTCCACTTAAATTGATTTTTTTCTGTGGTTTTATAAAACGTATGTTTTTCTTTAGTAAGCAAAACCAACGAATTATCAATAAAAGATTGGCAACTAGTCTCACTACAGAAGATAGGAAATCGTCCAATTATAGGAAATTATCCTTATCTATTGAAGATATGTGGCAGTTAATTGTATCCTACAAGAGAACATTACAATATCATCAGAATGGTCAGAGCGTCCGCCTCGGTCGTTGGTTCGATCCCCGGCCGCGACATACCGTAAAAAATCGTAAAAAATGATACTGTTATAGCTCTCTTGCTCGGCGCTCAGCATATAAGGGTAGTTGCAGACTGGTTGGCCCGATGTCAGGATAATATTTAATTATTTATATTATTAATGATAATGGTTGTGGTATCATGCCACATGTCTACGGCGTGATACTGCAGCATGGCAGCACTATATCTGTCTAAAGTAGACATCGTCTCCAAATGATTGAAATATTGTCGGTGGGACGTTAAATCCAACAAACAAATAAGCAAACAAACAAACAAGCTGGTTTCAGAACCAAGATAGAAAAATCCAGCTATCGCAGTCACCCCCCCCCCTTTTTTTTTGCACATTAAGGCATGGCTTATTTGCTCCTCTGTGCAAATGAGATACCAACCTATCGAAAACTTTCCTCATGATCATATGCTTTTCCAGAATATTTTGCACACTATCTTGGATATGCTAGTACGTATATCATCTAAGAAAAGTAATTTCCCAGCTTTAAAAGCTTAAAACCACCTAAAAACTGTGCGAATTGAGATCCATATTCAACACACTGCAAAGCGTACCACGGTGGCATTTAGCCGATTTTACTTCGTGACAAGTAAATTGGTCAGTGTATATAATTGCATGTATTTTAATTTGAAATAACTCGGTGATTTGGAAAGCAATTTGCACGAAAGACAAGGATATCGTCAGCTATTAGAAACACAATTTAAGTCCAATGAAGCGGATGGAACTTCGGAAGCCCATTAGTGACATAATTCTTTGCAGAACCTTCGTTGCATACATCTCTTAACGGGGCACCATTTCGGGGCCACATTTAGTAACACTTGAATTTTTCTCTCTTTTTTTTTTTTTTTTTTTTTGCTACGCGGAGATATAGTTCAAACTTTTCTTTTCTATCTTTTCCCGTAGTAATGGATTTTTTTATGTTTCTGTTAATACTAAATTGCATTGTTGAAGTCCAAAATAAATTAAGTGATCTACAATAAACAGCAAAGACGCGAGCGAGTCAATCGTTATTGATTCGGAAATATTTGAAATCTGATGTCGGCTGGGATTTCATCCGTTATATTCAAATAAACACGAGGTAAATGGGTAAACTTGCCATCAGAGTATTTTTATTCATCGCGCTGCCGTGGGTTCGAAACCCGGCAGGGTCATTCGGATTTTCATGTGAGGAAGCCTTCCAGCTGGCTTGCGGTAGGTCGACGGTTCTTACCAGATGCCTCCGTGCATTCGGGGTCTTCCTCCACCCGTAATTAGCTGGACGTCACTATATGACTGAAATACTGTCGAGGCGACGGTAAACTCAAATAGTCAAGTCAAGTAAACGCGCTGCAAGGTCAGAGCGCGAGTATTTTGGGGTTATATCAAATGGTATTTTAATTTACCTATACAATACGTAAATGAATTCAAAACCAAAAGTAACTTATAAGGTAATATGTTCCTTGGCGCAATGCAGTAATAGCGTATTACATATATATATTTTTAGGCTCTAACTTAACAAGAAATATCTTTAAAAAAATATTGTCATTTGTAACATGTAAAACAGATTATAACTTTTATAAAGTTGGTGTTGTTGTTGTTGTATTGGGGTTTACCGTCGCTGGATATATTTCATCATATTCCAATTAAAACAGATTATAACTTTTATAAAATTGGAAACATTACCAAAAATGTTTACAAGACTATGGGAGGCATTGTGTAGACTATATAACCAAATTTATTTTACAAACTTAAAAAAAAAAATCTGATCAACAAACTTCAATTAAATATTTTTCACTTGCTGTTTTTTTTTTTTTTTTTTTTTTTTTTAAAGTAAAGACAATTCGTATGTAACCATGCCAAACAGAAAGAACATAAATCGAGATCCGCACAATAAACTGCACAACTCCTCCGTGTAGTTACCTCCCCTGAAGGCCCAGTCCACTTTTACAAACTCGGGGAAATTGTAGTCTAAAAATAGACATACACATGCTTCTTATTTAGTTTAAATCATATTGCTAAAGCAGTTTTCCTTAATTGACAAAGAAGTGTTTTAAGCTATATCCTAAATATCCTAAAATAAATTATACAATCCAATGATAGTATTGCATTTACTCTGGCTTCATTTGCATACCAACACTTGATTAGTTTAAGAAGAAGGTCAAAATCAATTATATACAGCTACGCCGAAAAATGCATCATTTGTTTAGTATCACAATATTTTATATACTGTTACATATATATTCTTGTTCATTTATTTCTTTATATTTGCTTCATTTTGATTTAAATGCATAATTGCATTTATTTTACTTTCATAAACTGTAAAAAAATGAGGGATGAAAGAGGAACAATGCGATTGATGTGAGCCGTCAATAAAACAAAATGCTTGATCATCTGCTCTTGTTACGACTTATCGTTAGTCAAATCGGGTTTATAACATCAAGTTAATTGGTATAACTTACAATAAAATGCAGCAAAATATAAAAGAATATAAAACAAATGCAACTTAATAACATTAAATGCCTGTTCTCTCATGCTATCGGCGCTTCGATTATGTAACCAAGTATGCCACGGCAAAGTATCAATCCCATGACCTCCGGTACGAAATGATTATGAATAACGATATCTCATTACCGTGAACATATTTGTCTTTTTTTATACTGCCAACTATTTTAAATTAAAACCTAATATAATGATATCCTTTTATGTGATTCTTATAATATTACACTTTGCCAACTTTGTCCTGATTAAACTGGATTGTATCATTCATTTACATTCTTATGAATCAGATATACTTCAGTTAATTAAGTTAAATGTCCCTATAGCGTCTGCCTCGGAAGCTGGAGGTTGTGGGTTCGATCACTGGTCACGACATACCAAAGTCGTCAAAAATGGTACTGGTATAGTTCCTTTGCTTGGTGCTCAGCATATAAGGATAGTTCCATGACTGGTTGGCCCGATATCAGGATAATGTGACTGGGTATGGTTTGTATGCAACATGTCTACGGCGTGATACTGCAGCGTGGCACCACAACGAGTATCTGTCTCAAGTAGACATCGTCTCCAAATACCTGAAATACTATCGGTGGGACATTAAAACCAACCAACAAACAAACGTAAGTTGAGACATGAAGTGTCTTCTGAAATTGTGGATGTGTGTGGGGGTGGGGGTGGAGGAGAGGAGTGTAGAGAAGGAGAAAGATATCTGATTGATAAAAGATAAAATTGGTAAGTGTATGCGCGTGCGCGTTAGTACTTGCATGATGTCACAAGTGAAAGATTATCGATGCAACAGTGTATAATGTACACATTGTGAAGGAAAAAAATGATCCGCCACCGGAACTGTTGTTACAGAATTAATATATAATACAACTGATAGTGATTATTTCTACCAAATACCTCGGAAGATTTTTCTATACGTGAATGTTTTATAATAAAATGGATGAAATGTGTAAGTAAACCTAAACATTAACATAATAATACTCACACTGTCCGACAGTTCCCACGATTATTCATTTGTTTTTATATTTTCTTTTAAATCAGATAATTCAATTAATTCCTTACCCCCATTAATTAACTGCGGACGAAATTAAATCATTATCAACCAATGATTGATATATTTATAAAATGAAAGAAATTAAAGTATGACTAAATGTCTCCTAATTCTCACGAAAGGGGCTACAAAACATGTGAATTTCACGTGGGAAACAAAGCAAGCTTTACGAAAATGTATTATTGGTTGCTATGGTTTACGCGTTTGCACGTGCCCACGTGCCGTTAATATTTATGCCATTCAATTGGTCGTGAGTAAGAAGCTATTTGTCACCGAATATTGCCCGACAATCAACAAGTGTCATGGGACACCACCGTCCCAGAATCCTATTCTACCGCCATTCCTTTTTTATTCATATTCATAATAATCATTTGTAGACTTTAAAAACGGTTTTTGTTGCTTTAATCCTCTTTGTCTTGTAGAGATGAGACTTACAGATTGTGACAAATAGCTTTTCAACAGTTTTGTCTCCAATTAGTCATTTTTCTGTCTTTTGAAAAAGTGTGTTTGAATGTGCCGTGTATGTATATTGTGTGCTATTATATTTGTTTTATGTTTAGATAATCAGGCTAGTTAAGACGTATATAGGTTTACGACGTATATAGGTTTACGACGTGTATAGGTTTACGACGTATATAGGTTTACGACGTGTATAGGTTTACGACGTGTATAGGTTTACGACGTATATAGGTTTACGACGTATATAGGTTTACGACGTATATAGGTTTACGACGTGTATAGGTTTACGACGTGTATAGGTTTACGACGTGTATAGGTTTACACGTATAGGTTTACAACGTATAAAGGTTTACGTCGTTTATAGGCTCACGTTTGAGCTGTGTACTATGTTAATATCAAAGATAACAGCCTACGTAACTGTATTCTTTGGTTGGCAATGTATACCGTTACGTACGCTCAAATTCAAAGTGAAAAGTTCAAATTTTATTTATTATTGGAGAAAGGTTTTATAAACAGAAAAACATTAGCTATGAATGGCGTTAGGTATATGCATATTCTTATTAAATAGGTCTCTCGTCTTACGTTTATACCTCACATGGTGATTGACAAATATTAAACATATTTGTAATTATATAGGATCGTCATCATTATAATATTCATTAAAAGTAGTAGAAGTATATCGAGTAGGAATAACAGCAACATTAGCAGAAACAGAAGTAGTAGTAATTATTTGTAGTAGCAGTAGAAGTAGTAGTAATAATAATGACAATGCAATATTAAGGTGTCTCATTTAGTACTTAATGCTACACAAAGTAAATGAATTACAAACATATTACACTCACCATAAGGCGTTCAATAAAACATAAGCAAAACATTGGCTCAACAAACAAGCAAACAAAATTATTATCAAATCTAATAGAAAAAGCAACATTAGTAGCAGAAGCGGTATCCACCTCCCCCACAGCACAACGAAAATCAACATCAGAAGCGGGCGGTACGGAAAATTATTGATCTCTCTGCATTTTCTTTTGTCTCAGTTTTCATCATTTTATTTCGAAAGAAAAGAAAATCATTCGACTTCCCCGATCAAATAATTATGCCCCCCCCCCCTCCCGCACACACACACAGTTAACTGAGCACCTCTTCCGGTCCCAAAGAGTTTTGATCCACAGTAAAAATAATGACCCCTGCAGTTTCCACAATGAAAAAAGTATGTCCTTTGTAACATACACGCTATTTGTGGAAGTTTCAATAAAAATATTACCTTTCAAAACATTGTCCTAAATTCATACACTCAGAACGCAGTACTTCCTCAATTAATACGCATGATACCATGCTGTAACAAGACACTGAGTGAAGAAGCTAACTAAATTTCTAAATTGGCTTGATCTTGTTTATAAACTGCAAGACGCGGGAACATTAGAGAAATTCATATCATGAAATTTTACAGATGCGGTTTACAAAAAATATTTTTTAGATATTTCACTTGACAAAGCAGTTTCCATGAATTAAATAATGTCATTTTAAGGGATATGTGCCACCATCTCATGTTAACGACTAAACAAGAGAAAAAGAATGATCAATGCCTGGCACTTTCCCTTGATCAGTTTCTTATTTTCACTCTCAGAAATGAATAAAGTATTCTTAATATGATATAACAACCATCCGAATGGAAAAAGTGTCCGCTTTGGGAGCGGGAGATCGTGGGTTCGATCCCGACCGCGACATATCAAGGTCGTAAATAAACGGTACTGGTATAGCTCCCTTGCTCGGCGCTCAGCATATAGGGGTAGTTCCAGGATGGTTGGCCCGGTGTCAGGATAATGTGATGTCTACGGCGTGATACTGTAGTGTGGCAGCACTATATCTGTCTGAAGTAGACATCGTCTCCAAATGACTAAAGTATTGTCGGTGGGACGTTGAACCCAACAGACAAACAGTAAACGATTTTATATATAAATGACAGTGGTCGGAGAAAACTAGATACCGTTTTTTTTTTAATCATATTTTCACAATTTGCCGGACTGTAAACTACAAAAATAAGTTACCGCTATCCAATCCCTGCTAATTATATGATAGATGTCTGTAAGTTAGCATATCGTTCCTATGCTGTACTTTTGTAATCCAACCTCTTATAATTTTTCTCAAATATTATGGCATGCATATTGCATTGAATTCTGTCTTTGTCGTACCCTTTACGTTCAAATGTTCATTTGCCCGAGACTGTTAATTGCAATGAACTATCTTACTAAGAAGTATAATTCCTATTCATTTATAACTGCACGAAGAACCTTGTTTTAACCCTTTCCCTCATTGAGGACACCATGAAAAGACCTATGCGAACAGCATAAAATCAGATCAGCCTGCGAGTAACTCGCAGGCTGATCAGGTTTTATGCTGTTCGCTGCTCCTCAGTGGTCTGGAAATGAGGATTTTGTAATTAAATTTGGTAAGATTTAACTGTGGTTTTCTGCAGATCAGGCTTTATGTGATACCTATTGAGTGCGTCAAAATGAGTCTATATGAGGGAAAGGGTTAAAACTCTTTATAAAGCATAATTGAGTTCTTTTATATGTTAATATGATAAGAACTTTCAACTCGGGTTGATTATATTGGTGACTTCAGTCTCATGTCATTGATGTGTGTATGTATCTGTGTTTGTATCTTTTATTCACTTGTAAAATCTTCACTTATCATTTGTGCCATGTAATATATGTAATATTCATGTATGTAATATTCATGTAAGTAATATTCATGTATGTAATATTCATGTATGTAATATTCATGTAAGTAATATTCATGTATGTAATATTCATGTATGTAATATTCATGTAAATATTCTGCATACAACCAATATTGGTGGCAATAAAGAAATTGAATTGAACGAAAAAAATAATAGTGGCGCATTGGCGTGTCGCAAATTCGGAATTCTCTGTCGCTAAGGCGAAAATTAGATAAATATGGTGGCATATTTCTGCCAGCCACTTATCTACTTAGCTTTGTCGATTTTTTTCTGAAAAAAATGTCACATATTCAGTTAGTATCTGGAAAGTAGAAAACTTTCGTGTTATCTTTTAGGTATCTTAACAGGACAAAACTGCCTGTTAGTGCCCACTACTGATAGCCATATATTCACGTAAGATAACTGAATATCTTGCCTTTTTTCAAGTTAGCCAGTTAAATTAAGTCGATAACAAGCTTTTTTTTTCACATAATTATCTGGAAAAAAACCTGATATCCATTAAAATAATAATTAAAAGTATGATTTTTTAATGAAAACTTCCCGAGATATCTACTTGCCCTTATTTTTTAAATATGAAAACGTTCATATGATGTTATAAATTCAGGGGCCTCCGTGGCCGAGAGGGTAAAATCGCTGACTTTAGCACTCACTCAGCTCGGGGTCTTCCTCCACCCGTAATTAGCTGGACGTCGCTATATGACTGAAATACTGTCGAAGCGACGGTAAACTCAAAAAGTCAAGTCAAATGTTATTAATTCGGAAAGGAAATGATTATGATAACCAAAAAAGCTACCAGCATATCTAATATTGCAATTGTAATTGAATAGTTCATTTATTTGTTTAATACATGATAGCCATAGGTGCTGCTTGACCTAGAAAAGAATGACAAATGGTGCATTACAAGTTTAATCAGAACTGAATCTTTTAAAAAAAAAGTATGTCATTTCTTTGAATCGTGGTATTTTCACGTGCTGCCTGGAGCTCAGAATTCCAATAACATACAACGATTTAAGTTTAAGGAAATTAATTATCGTGCAGCAATATATTTGCAGGAGAATAGAAGTAATGATACTGTCATGTTACTGCCAACTGTCGAGTGTATATAGGGCAGTTTGAAGTGTTTTTTTTTTCTCTTGTATGTAGTTATAATAGGAATCACAATCTCGTAATTCAAATGAAGTCCATGTCATCTTAGCCCAGTCATTGAGACTGGTTTTGCTCTGAGAAATGTATTTGTAGCAATTGAGACTAAAGAAACGTGGCAGTTACTGGCATAAACAAAGCTCTGAGAGTATCGGTGGTGGTTGCCTAGAGGCCGGAAAACTTTAGTGATCATATGGCGTGTGGGGGCGAACCACACACTGAGCCGGATGCTGCAGATCCGCCTCGCGACTTAGATCTGCTGCACTATAGAGACACAATGGTGATACTGTGAGTTTCGCTCTAAATAACTTACTGAATGAAACTTACTGTAAAAGCAAAGGAACAGTGATAAAGTCAGTTTAGACTTGCTTACTATATAGATTTTACCAATATAACTACTTTGTTTATTGGTTCGGTGGGTGACTCTTAAGAAATCCCACTTTATTTAATTGAAAAAGAGTGTTAAAGGAACATATGTGTGCTCGCGTTCTGGAACAGCCTGTTTGCTCTTGAAGGATTGAACAACAAATTAAAGGTGATTTTACACAAACAAACATACAAGAGAACACTCACGTTTATTACTCAATTAATGGTCGCGGTACTGTTTAATTTGTAGTGTACAACTCCCACCGACAACACGTTAAGTCTGTAGGGGAGTTTGTTTACATGAGACATACGTAGCACATTACGCTTAAGACAGGTGGTGAGATACAATGATCTGTCACGTGGCCATCGCCTTGTATACTACTAAAATACGCCATGCAAAGATGTATATAAGGATGATGTAACCACTTGGTTTTCATATCCCTCTTAATGGGCTCATTGAAGACCCTCTTCTTTGACGGGGCTGATTATTGTGTAGTTTATTCAATGATAGACACAACATCGGGTTTGAGGAATAAACAGTTCTACAGATGAGGGGTGTCCCAAACCGATAAGAAATTGCATCATATCAAATCGAACTTATCTAAGTACATGTATATGTGACAGTCATTTCGAATGGTTTATATAAGTTTCTTTATTTCACATTTAGTTATCATGCAAGCAACTTTCAGTGTGTATTTCAATAAAGAAATGAAATTGCGCAATATATGAGTATATTGCAGGTGTCAACTACATTGAATATGACATCAATTATGCAAAACAACATCGCACTAACACCAATTTGAAAAAAAAGTAAAATCTCTTAGAATTACTCTCACCATGACGTCGGAGGAATGGCCTGCGCAGAGATGAGTCATGAACTACAAGAAACCATTCTACATTACGTTGTTTACAAGTGGCATAGCCGATTTTTAGATGTATGGAGTTAGGAAGTGGGTGTTTTAAAGCAGACTTAGAAGACTAGTCGGGGCATCATCGAAGAAGACTGACAAAAGGCAGGTCTTAAGCTCGCAATAATTGCAGTAAATCTGTAGTTTGGGTATACTCCATGAAGACTTAGAAATGACAAGGGTGTCAACTACGATTGTTAACAGTACGAAAAAAAAGTGCAAACACATTCAAATATATTTAATGCCACCACGTTTAAAAGGTGTGCGCTGGCTTTGCTATAGGCATATATTCTAAATTAGATACCTTAATTCTTGTTTAGCTATTCCAATATATTTACACATATATATATCCATGGATTAAACGTATTATTTTTAAAGTAAAAGCAATGAATAAAGAGTCGCCACGTCGTCACCATTATAATTACACAGTAGTCAAATTCCAATGGAAATAATTTAACGTAAAGACCTAGTTTACAATTTTTTATAGCCGATTTTCAAACGTCCCGGAGTTCTTTTGATGACTCTGAAGATTTCAAAGAGAACTTTTGTAACTTCCGGGGTGTTGTGCTATGCTAAGATGCTCTTTAGAAAGGGTTTTAGTCATGTTCTACGTAAGACATTCATCCAAGACACAGGAGTGTGAATTAAAGTCAGAAAATTGTATTTAGTGATGAAGATGAACATGTCTGGAAAGGTTAACTTGCCCTGTTCTAAAATTTCAAATGAATTAGCACATATGTTTAAAATTCCAATCATTTCAAGGACATAGCCAACATGTCTCCGTTATTGCATTTTAGGAGATTGGTTGTTTATTTGACACAAGCTACCATTAATCAATAGTTTTGTTGTTATTATGTGTACAACTTCTTATGCTATTGGTATGATACAAAGATACAAATGTTTTATTTCCGACGTGTACAATGTACATTGTCAAGTATACAATAAATAGAAAATATATCAATTTGTCTATACTATCAAGTCAACGAAAAAAAACTTTCCAAAGCGATGATGAATTACTACCACAAACACAATATATTGTATGTATTTTGCATATGCATTATATACGAAGATAAATAGTTTAACGTATATAAACCGTATGTATAATACTTTCATAAGACTAGACCAATAAATAATTCATTCAAAGTTCATATATTTAATAAATATTAAACATAGACATCAGAAGGCATTTATAATCATTCAACAAAATTATTTAATAAATTATTTCTTACTTCCATGTCTTTCTTAAAATATAATGCCAATTTTACATATAAGAATGATAATAAATATTTTCACATAAATAAACGTATGTATAATAATTATTTTATATGACTAGACTAATTCATGCACAGTTTATATTTTAAACATAGACATCAGAAAGGCATTTTTAATCATTCAACAAAATTATTTAATAAATTATTTCTTACTTCCATGGCTTTCTTAAAGTATAATGCCAATTTAATAAGAGTTCGATTGTAATAATGTCAAAATTGTACATACTAGGTCTAGCATAGAAGTGCTTATTAATAAAAAAAAGTTTCCTTTTATTTTCAAAACACGGACATTTTAAAATAAAATGATATTCATCTTCTATATCTAATGAATTGCAGCACTGACGGTAACGCTCATTTCTTGGAATTCTTTTTTGCCCATATCTTCCTGTTTGTATTCTCAAACAATGACCAGAAACTCTTAATTTAGTAACATTATATCTGAGACTTTGCGGCAATATACCTAAGTAATCCTCGTACTCAAAAATACCTTTACATTGATTATAAAGATCAAGTACACCACTCGTTTCTTTTTCTGAATACCAGTTTTGTATAAAACTATCAATTATCTTTGTTTAAAAATGGTAAAACAGATTTAAATCGTACAATTCTGGATTTTTCCATACATCAATAAAACCATAATTATATAAAAATCTTTAACCTTTTTGGCCCAGTTATCAAAACCCATATTACAATATGTCTTACTTGGCTTAACGTCTTTGTTTTGTCAGACTTCCCTTCATGATTAAGGTGCTAAAAAGATTGTATTATTCAATCAAAAGTTATTGATCAGTTTACAGTTTATTTATTCACTCAGCACAAAGTACATGTGACATGAGGTATAAACAATAAATAATAAATATATGTTGACCAAGCTGTGTGTTTTACATAGACAATGAATTTCTTCAAAAGAAAAAAAATAATAATAATACAATGTACTATTACAGAGAGAAGAAAACAAGTATTTTATGAAATATGTTATGAACATAGTTAGTTGCCAGGTGGGTTTTTAAAGTGTTTCATTAAAATATTGATGAATTTACAAAGTTTTGCTAAAATAGCCTCATCATTCTCATTCATTAACGACTTAAAAGAAATACAATTTATATAAATTTTTTGGTCCATTAAGTTTTTTATAGGAAAATGATGATTACACATTCTAAATTTAATAAAGCAATTCAGGTAATATGGTGGGAGTAAATCCAAGTAATTTTCAAGTTTGTGTTCTGTTTTGTATATACGGTAGTTAATACATTTTGAACAGTCAAATATGCTGCTATGCCAGTTTTGCATAAATTGATCTTTTAAGCATTCTTCTATTTTGCTCAGTAGTATTTCCCTAGATCCATCGAAATTCTGATCATCCCAAATAAAACTTAATCCACATTCATCAAAAATAGATTTTACAAAGTTTAACCAATCATATGTTTTATCATTATAAACTGAATCCCTAAAATTGAATTTGTATAGTAAATGTGATAATTTATTTGTGTTTGTTATAATATTTAACCAAAATCCAATAATTCTTTTTTTAATCGCAATCTGTAAAGGAAATCTAAAATTCGTTTTTAAAAAATCAGTATGTACTTTCTCAATAACGCCTAGATCAGAAATACCCCACACCTCGCACCCGTATGTTAATATTGGTGATATAGTAGCATCAAAAAGTTTAAGATGAAGCTAAATGAAATAACTGTGGTGCCACTCCGGTGTCACCTTTGAGAAGGTGAGAACATGTTAGACTCGAGAATATGTTGTCAGAACGAAACAGAACAGAATATTTCTTTTATTTGACGGATACAAAGTATATGGTCAATAGAACATAATATACAACATATAATCACCATTTTTTTTTTTTTTTTTTAAATATCCAAACTTTATTACACTCAGATTCTAGACTTCAAGCTGGATGATGTTCCTTAAGTTTAGTTATCTTGTGTCACCTGAAATATTTTAAGAAGTGTGTTACATTTGTGGACTTGTGTGACGAGTTGCTTACATTACCTTGTGTTACAAATTCTGGAAGTTCCTGTGACTTGCTTTATATGTATACTTGTATTCTAAGGTGGAGAATTAAATATTTAGTAAAGAACTGGCATCAGTAATCTATTAACCCAAATACCACATACGCCCAAAAAAGTCTTATTCATTATACATGTAAAAGGAAAAATCAGGTGAAGATGGAATTGTAAGAATACCATTTCTGCCAATTTGACATAGCTTGCGTGTATAGGATTAAGATTATTTTACATTGTTGTTTCTTACAAATGAACTATGTGGTATATTCAATAAAGAGGATGTTTGGGGTGATGAAAATCAATAGTTTTAGTGTTTCACGTGTTTATCATCGTCGAAGACCCCCGGCTGACTTATTCCGTTTCACTACATGGCATCATGCCGTGGGGAAATAAGCAAGCAAACCGTCGTAATGCAGTAGTTATTGATTAAATTGTTGACCAATGAAATCGCGACTTTTAAATGTAGACCTGCGCGAGCTTTGAAACTGTACACTGCTTAATGATAGAGCTGAAAGGTCGACAATCTGCACTAAAAAACGAAAAACCAAAATTTAGTAGTAATATCCCACGGCCTATAGATGATCTATCGATAGTCCGTTGGTATTCGACGATGCGTATTTATCTGCCACGGACTAGAGTAGTACCGATTCCTGTGGTGTATCACTCTACTTATAGCTAGTTCTACCTTCATAATTACGCTGGGTTCCAAAGCGGTCTTTCCTTGTATCAAAATTGATAATTACAATAATCTTCATCATTTATTTAGTATTAACAACAACATCTTATTTGATTTAAAATGAAAGTTATGTTTAGTTATATTCTTGCATAATAATTACAGTGAAATTAGCATTGACTGCGCATTCCTACAGCTTAGTCTTAGACTACCACTGGTGTTTAAAGTATAAAACTTAAGTACAAATAACATCTGCATTATAAATAAGATGCAACATTTTTTTACATCCGATTGGTTAAGCGGCGGTGATATTTAAATCCCCGTATACTGTAAGCTGCAGGTATAATTGAAAATAGAAAATGCAATCGATCATTTTTATGAGAAATAGGAAATTTAATACGACCATGGTGACATTAAGGTCCCGTGAGAAAGTGGTTTTGGTGTCATTTATTAAAGAAGTGGACTTTATATTTTGTTTCTTAATATACGAAAGTGCAAAAATTCTTTTTCTATCCATGTTTTAGTCCATTTCTTTATACAATCGACATACTTTATGTTGTTTAATCTTATAAAAAAATAATATACTTAACTCTGGTTTTATCTAAGCACTCTTTAATACTTTTTTCTGGTTTTAACTGAGCACTTTAAAATGCTTTGTTCCAGATTATTTGAGTAATCTACAATACTTTACTCTGGCTTTATCTGAGCACTCTTTAAAACATTGTTCTGGTTTTATATGAACCATCTTTATTTTTATCTATTTTATGACTTCTTAATACTATACTTTCTAATCTCTACACTACATTACTCTGGATTTATCTCAGTACTCTAAAATATTAAACTCAGCACTCTATGAAACCCTACTCTGGTTTTATCTCAGTACTCTAAAATATTAAACTCAGCACTCTATGAAACCCTACTCTGGTTTTATCTCAGTACTCTAAAATATTAAACTCAGCACTCTATGAAACCCTACTCTGGTTTTATCTCAGTACTCTAAAATATTAAACTCAGCACTCTATGAAACCTACTCTGGTTTTATCTCAGTACTCTAAAATATTAAACTCAGCACTCTATGAAACCCTACTCTGGTTTTATCTCAGTACTCTAAAATATTAAACTCAGCACTCTATGAAACCCTACTCTGGTTTTATCTCAGTACTCTAAAATATTAAACTCAGCACTCTATGAAACCCTACTCTGGTTTTATCTCAGTACTCTTAAATATTAAACTCAGCACTCTATGAAACCCTACTCTGGTTTTATCTCAGTACTCTAAAATATTAAACTCAGCACTCTATGAAACCCTACTCTGGTTTTATCTCAGTACTCTAAAATATTAAACTCAGCACTCTATGAAACCCTACTCTGGTTTTATCTCAGTACTCTAAAATATTAAACTCAGCACTCTATGAAACCCTACTCTGGTTTTATCTCAGTATTTTATTCCGGTTGTATTAAAGTACTCTACAGTTCTTTACCTTCGTTTTATCACAGTTCTGTTCACTCATTTGCTGTACTTACAGTACAACTAAATCACCCGGTTTCATTTAAGTACTTTGTAAGACGGTACTCTGGTTACATAAGACTACAGCATTGGAATCTGGTGTCAACTATTTTTTTTTATTAATATCACCATAGTCTGGTGTCAATTTTTTTTTCTACAAAACAATAGTTTGATGTGAACTTAGTACTTGACAAGAGTTTCAAAACATATTCGTTCAAAAAAGTCGGATGTTTTTGCCTTCGAGATCATGAAATGAAAATAAAATGTAAATAAAAAAGAAGTACACATCATATTAAAAAACAAAATTAAAAAGTGTTCTGTAAGATGTAACACTTGGCATTCGATATATGTATGAAATGTCTTACTCTTATTGAACATATCAAACATACGAATGACATGAGGGTAATTTATCACCTGTATAGTTATCTTTGTTGCTTAAATATTCATTTATTTTAAAACCCAGTGCAACAACGCACATTGTATGAGTAGATAATTAGGAGCAGACCAAAATGTCGTGAGGTACAGCGAATCATAGTATAAAGTAAAAATTTCATGACAATTAATAAATTGAAATGACCCCCTGTTTTAGGACGACAACATGTTATTAAGACAGGGAAACAACTTATTTGCATTTAGGAACGATATAAGCTAGATGCTAAAGTTATTCATATTTCTTAATATCGCGACTATTTGTCTGTTTTTCGGAAAGAAATGTCGAAAATACCCAGTTGTTTTGCTTTGGAATGGCAAGTTGGCGAGGTGTCAAACAAATTGTTAATGTGCCTTCGAAGTAAGATTTCGAGATTTCGGAGCGAAATAACATAACTGTTCTGCCTACACTAAACATGACAACCAAGGTTATCCCCTGAAATGGCAAACAACAGGCTTAAGTCTATCAGGACATTTCTACAGACAATATTAAGTCTATCAGGACATTTCTACAGACAATATTAGACCAAGCGTAGGCGTCTTTTGCCTTTAGAAATGTTTTAACAGGTTCTATCCTACTTAGGAGGCACCCAAAATTTGCAACAAAACACTTGATTTTGTCAAAAAGATCGATCTATTTTGTACATTGTAAAGTAGCAAACATACATGATTTCAATTGAAATAAATTGCTGATCAATCTGAATTTTCAATGCTTTTGATTGGCCTCAAATTAGAGGTGGGATGATAATCTTTGGGATGCGTTTATATAGCGGATAAGAAACAAGAAATATCTTTAAAAGGGGGAAAAAAAGGAAAAAAGATATGCGGCGTTGATGGGGATTAAACTTTTAGAGAATGTAAAACGGTTATATAATGTACGAAGCATTCTGAGAAGTCAATATAAGCAAAGATAACGATATTAAAGCGCCCTCTTCATTGCACTCGGCGAAGTAAACATCACACTGTAATAAAGCACACCATTTTTCAGTCATACGGAGACAGTGAAACGGACTTTAATATATTACAGATATTTATAACGTTCGGCTCGAAGCAAATCACAACGTGCATTAAAGGGAATTGTTTTGATAAAATAACTCTGTATTTATCAAAGAAACTGTAATTCAAACAGAATACTCTTTTTCATGAATACGAAGTACATTTTCATATATATATATATTGTCATCTCAACAGACAACTTTTCTTCTTTAATTATAGTAATAACTAGCAATGAAAAGTTAAAGTGCGCTTTTGGCACTGCTTTGCGTCATCATCTTTATGCAGGAAAACAGCTACGTCGGAAAAAAAATAGAGTGAACCACTGCAAGCAATGTATTTATGTAATTCATTACAATAAATGTATGACAAGGTAGAGTTTGATGATTATGGTTTTGAAGATTTCGGTTTCAATCCATAATAAAGATCGGGAGTTTTTAAACTAGGCGTAGAGTACAGGTGCAATCCTTGAACAGACGATATAGATGAAAAATGCTTCGTTATTGACGTGGAATAATTTTAGAAACCTTTATGATTCCAATACTTTTAAGATATGAAGCCCGAAATATTTTTATATATATAATGGTATTATATAGAAAACGTGTCCGAGTGTTGTACATCTGGATAGAAAAGTGTTCATGCAAAGGTTTTTGTGAATGTGACCTAGATTCCAATGCTGTACAGTCAGGCAATCAGTCGTGGGATGTTCTAGAAGTTCAGTTTCTTCACATTTTGAAAACGACGCGAACTCTTTAGAAAATAATTTATTTTCATAAGCGAGAACGATTCCTGTTTAATCGTTGCAAACTCAATAAAGTTTATCACTTTTTGAGCGTGTAAAATCAGATGAAATGCAGCTATTAATTACACAGCAATTTGACGAATTTGTTTAGTTGTCAGACTATTTATTAAAATACAGTTTATCACAAATTTAACAATGGAAAGAAAATATAGTTTTCAAAGATATTTGATTATCATAGAAATGCGTAAAAAAGACTTCATTGGTAAAAACGTGGTTTTAATTTTCTCCGTGTAGCGATTTAGTGATGATCTCAAACTTCGCTTTAAATAAATTAACATGTTGATGATTCATGTAATCAATCAAATTGAAAATAACTTCGTTCTCATAATCGTTGACAAGCATTCACTTTTCAAGTAGGCTCAATGTATTGTATTTTTTATTCCTCAAGCAAACAATTCGACAGAGTCTCTAATATTAAATGACTTTAAAATAAGAAGTGCATTGAAAGAAGAACAACAATAACGATATTGTTGTTGTTGTTGATGATGATTGTATTAATAACAACAGTAATAATGCATGGCATTAATTCATGGTAATTCTACATCTTATTGGTTTAGATCTTTGATGATACTATAAAAATGATGCTTCTTGACTGTTAATCATAAAGACCTACCATTCCCCCAATTCTACATTTAACTGGAGTAGATATGTAACGTGAATTTAATTTGCATTTACAGGTCATAACCTTCATTTTGTACTTCAAACCACCTCTTTTAATGTTCAGTGTTACGGGTTCAATGAAACATGTCCCCAAGAGAGACCTGCAACAAACATCTCGCAATGTTTGCCTCTATATTCATGCATTTCTTTTTTCTAGACCGCATAAAATACAAATATCAGTTCATTCATCATTTATGAATTGATGCAACTTTATATTCAAAACCGTTCGGTCGCCTTTTATATATCATTTATCTATTCATATATATCATCAAGCATCAAACGGCGTCTTGTCAGAATGCATTTGCAAAATCTAACATAGAGAAATCCATACTTTAAGAAAATAAAAAGAGAGATAGAGTGACAGATTTGTTGAAATTAAGTCGTATAAAAATGAATCAATTTTATGGATGAAAAATGTCTAAAAAATAAGTTTTAAAGATTACATCGTAAAGTAAATCAATCATGCATGATTTTTTTCTTGACAAAGTCAAGTTTTGCCGAAATACTGATAAAGAGTGACTTAAATTGTTTATAATATATTATGTAGATATTAGAAATATTTTTCATTATTTTATATTTTGTTTTTTGTTTTTGTTTTTTATAAGATAAAAATATATAGATATGGGATTAAACAATACAACAAAAATGATGATTACGTACAATGTAACTTTATCATTACTTCCTATTGTTTATATACTGTTCGTTTGTTTTGTTTTTTAAATAATATATTTTATTATTTTATTATTATTTTATTACCTTACATTATTCCCTGATTCCTGATGTTAAACTCTCAATCAGCAGTGTACAACTCCCTCGCTCCAGGCCACTTCTGTATTCCACCGCTGTCTTGGTAAGCCTCACTTTAAATGCTATTCGGTTGTTTGTTCTATAACAGCCTCGTCACTCGGCGCCTAGTATAATTACAGATATCTAAATATGAATACTTCCAAGTATTATAAAACGAAAAAAAAAAAAACCCGTTCGTCACTATGGCCTGTTTGTTTCCCACATAGATCAAGGGTGTTCGTGTCTTTCGCGCCTTATTCGGTAGATCACTCCTCTCGTCTGCTTACACGTAAATCAAGAAACTAATTGTTTGAACAATGCTGTCCATTACGAAAGATAAGGCCAGACCAATACGCAGTCAGAATTAGATTTGAAATTATCAGTCCTTTTTTATTAAAGGGCCAAAGTTACGAATTATTTGAATAGACGACCTAAATATAGCTCAGATCCTCGATGAAATGTCTGCGTGCGGAAGGACGTGTTAATAAAGGACTTCCAACTTGAAAAGCGAAGTTTGTAACAAAGTTTGGTTCATTGATTCGTGAGGATGTATCAATCAACGCCTGTGTTGTATAAACAAACTTTCATGGTCACCAAATAATGATAATGATTCACGTAGATGTTCTGATTTAATATGACGTTTGATTAAACAACTGATTTTCAAAATCTATTCCTGATAAGTTCCGACAAATATCGGTATATTGGCTCTAGGCGTACTGTGTAGATCTAATAAAATTTGCATCGATTCGTTGTTAAATATTAAACTAATGAGATTTCGCACGGGTTTAACGTCCCATCGACGGTATTTCATTCCTTTAAGAATTGTGTCTATATGTGCGTGATAGTCACATTGCTGTCCTCACGCGGTATTATGTCAGGAAAGAGTAGGTATGCTGCTACATCCAGCCGTTTTATCTTGTCGACTGCAAGATTAGTTCAAGAACTACCCCGGGGCTTGAACGTTGAGTGACAGGCTCATGAGATAAACTGTCTGGTGTCAGACAACATTTCAGATAATTTATTTTATGAGACTCGGTGTAATAACGTAGAATTTTGCTTCGACTAAGTCGATGGCACTTCGTAAAAAACTTTATACAAAAATATGACTGACTGTAAAGGATTATATATTTACAGTTAAATCTGTCAACATATGTTGTTCATGTTTAGTACAATTGTTTTTTCAATTATTCCCAAACATTACACACATAATAATTTAATACTCACCTGGTTTTATTAATGCATTATAATTACACATATATGAAATTTTATAACATAATATAAAATCAAAGTATGTCTGCTTGGCTATCCGCAAAAGACTACATGTGATAGTTAGGGCCTAGATTTGTAATACAAACGGGACATGGAAGATCCAATCAAAAGATAAAGAATGGAAAGATAATATTTCTATTTTTATGCAAATAAAATTAATATGAATTTTCGTCCTCTTCCTGAATTATGTTTTGCTTTTTTGAATATTTTTTTTTATTTTTTTTATGACGACGACTTCACTTTGGTGCTATTGTTATATACACAAAAATTATCAATAAATTGTATATAACTTGTTCAGAAACTTCACCTAAATAAATAACAATGTACAATGGCAAATACGCCATACTGTTATAATTAACATTCGAGTATGTTGTGGCCATTTTCTTTTATATCGAAAATATTGATATTGTCGGGTATTGTCCCTTGTCCAATCATATTTCTAATAGCAAAATACAAATAAATATTCGCCAGTCTGTGAGCACACCTTCTTTTTCCGGATGTCTGCTTATGAGGACTACATTGCAAATGAAGGCAATTAAAATAATTACTGTAACAAAGGTTGCGGTTCATTCACTTAATATCTTCTTCCAATAGAAATGATAACTATATATATATATAAACTTCACAAACATACCAACGAAGAAATCCAATTAAATAAGCAATGATTATATTTATTTATATTTGTTTTCAACGACTGGTCCATCCTCCATGTTATTTTTGAAAATCGTTACATCATAATATACATTGTAATTGAATCATGGGATTTACTGTGACTATATTTGTTTTGACAAGAAACCGTCTGTCTGTATTTTATGACATAAAACTAATATATTTTGAGTATAATATACTGTCAACATACAAAATCGCTATCACAAAGGCAGAAAGAGTGCGGCAGTAACGTCGTCAGCGTAAAGCTTACAGAGCTAATTGGCTCATTTGTATGACACTAGAGGGGCAAACCGAGTTAGCATGGTTAACGAAGTTTAGATGAACTTTCTACAGTAGTCAGGAAATGATCATATACAAATGCTTCCCGTGTATCTGCTATACGGGTTTATATCGGGTTAGAGCTACTGGTAATGGTCTGTTACTATAGTGTGGGTTCGTTCCCCGGGCAAGACATACCGAAGCCATTAAAATGTTATTGGTGTAGTGCCCTGAATGGCGTTAATCGTGCAGGGGTAGTTCCAGGACAGTTTGTCAGTGTCACGATACCGCATTGAGCAATCACTATGTTTCTCTCATGTAAGCAAAGCCACCAAATGAATAAGATAATGCTGGTCGGAAGTTAAACCCAAGTAAGCAAGCCAGAATCATTGATGGTTCCGACCCACAAGTCACAAATCTGACTTTTCACAAATAAAAATATCAAATTCTTTGTCAGTTTAAATATGGTGATATCTTGAATACATCGAACAGCACATTTTATAAGAACATACCGATAACAGCATATCTAAACAGACTACTCTCTGAAATTAATGCTTGAAGGGGTGATATTTCGGCATAGTCATATTTTAAGCAAAATCTCAAACTCATTTTTTTCGCTAAGGAGTCACTTTAGTCCAAAATCTTGAAAGTACTTAAGTATGATCTCAAGTTCAAAGTCAATTTTCATACTTAAGTTCATATTTAACCTTACGGTATGATTTTGAATTTGGAAATAGAAATCATACTTGCACTTAAATATGTTATAAATCTTTATCAACACGGGATTTCTCAAGTTGTCCGTAAAAACGTACGATACTAGGGTCGAATTCGTACAATTTTTAGCGCTAAGTAATGCTTACATTTTTAAATTATGTAGAAATACATTCAACCATTTATTTTACAAAATATTCAAGTACATTAATAAGTTGACATAAATTATTACTTCTAAACTAACAATATTTGTTAAGGAATGAAATATTTTGATACTTTTTCAAAGAAAAAAGAATGATTAAATTCGCCACAAAGTATTTAAGTATCGTTGGTGGAATGCGAGACTTATACTCAAACTCATATATTTTATTTATTTCAGTTTGAGCATAGAAATCGTTCTGAAGAATAATTCATATTTCAAGAACACGTGACCAGGCTCTAATTCCACCAACAATACTTAGCACTAAGTATAATACTTAAATTCTTAAACTGGGGAGAAACGCATTCCACCATACCTGTTTTATAAAATATTCAATAAATTACTAAGCAGAAATCAATTCTTACCTTTAAAACTAACAATATGTTTTAAGAAATGAAATAGTCAGGTATGTTTAAAAGAGAAACAAAAATATTGAAATTCGCCACTAAGTTTTGAAGTATTACTTAGCGCTAAAAATTGTTGGTGGAACACGGGACCTGGTGTGAATAATTCAACGGTTTTACCGTATCAAATCTTTATTTATGCACTATTTCTTTTTCCATCCTCATATATTTTACAAAATAGAAACACATGTATTTTGGGATATACATGTATTAACTTAATGTACTTCTGTAAAGATAAATGGCAATAAATTATACTTTCTTAGTTTTAACAAAAATATATATTTATGTAGGGCATTGTTCACATGACCTTGTTCCATTGGTCATCTATTTAAATAAGGGTCCCTAAATTCAATAAGGTTGTATAAATGCACGTATTCTAAAATCTTCCGATAAATATGTGACATCAACCGCTTCGATATATATTCCATTGAGGCCATCTTGTTCCCCGTATGACGTCACTGTCTGTCGCTCTACCCCAGGTGTGTCCCCTTATCTGTAGAAAGAAGACGCACGCCACACAGAGACGGCTTTGGGATGATCTAACACTAAAATCCGAAATTAATCGTATTTTCAATATATCGAGCAACCTAAAGTAAATAGACCTAATCTATAATGTCACTACGGTGACACAGACATGACATTTTATTTAACTACTTCATATCGTACAAGAATAGGATCGATGTGAATATCAAAGAAAAGAGGAATTTAAAGATAATTACAAAAACAGTTTTTGATTTAAAAGAAATGCATTAAAACAATTATTCACTTGTAACAGTCTATAAGTCTACAGTAGATATCGAGACAGCGAATGTTCTTATCCACTTTTTAACGCTGTAATCTCTATGCTATAATCATTAGAAATGACAGTATGAGTTGGTTTTATTAAATATTCAGTTATCTTTCAATTCAAACAGCTGGTATTGAACATCAATAACTCGTTGCCCTAGGTATCTCCTATTAGATAAAATTTAGTTTTTTTTTCTTTTCCTTCATTATGCAGGTGAGAGAAAAAACAGCACACACACAAAATGAGCGGAATTATATCTCGTGTGAACGATTTACTTCAGTACCATTCACTCAGAGATTTCTTTTCTATCATAACCCTGATCTCTTTGACTTTAAAATGAAGCTAACTATATACCTATTAGAAATGTGCAGTAAATCCTGCTTATTAAAACGCCCACTGATGACTGAAATATCTTTGGGCGTTAAACACAATCAAGTAAGTGCAATTCAAGAGATTAAATTTCCTTCACCCGTACATGTATGTATACGTGAGAGAGCGAGATTATATGTATGAGAGAGATTATATATGATAATGTGTGTTGGTGAGAGAGAGAGAGAGAGAGAGAGAGAGAGAGTGTGTGTGTGTGTGTGTGTGTGTGTGTACGAACGGGGTGGAAGAAGATACGTGACGTTAGTTTAGTGCATAGTATTGCGAAATAGGAAAACGTTCTTTTCCCAACGAATGCAGTTGATCATTGAAATTGTGTGCATGTTTTTCGTGTTTGCTCTTCATTGCTCATTGTCCTTAATTATCCGTGAGTATATGCAGGATTCAGTTCATTATCAATCTTTAAACACCTTAATCAACTGTGATACACAATAGCGTGGGAACAGAACACACGCCTGTCCTGGTGTGACGCTGAGGACAGTCAGAATCATTCGTCAGAGTCATGATCACCTTTGGTGCAATCTGTCAGCAGCATGGCTAGAAGTGTTGTATAATAAAATTATGTCCTTATCAGAGATATAAAGTCCGTAAGTGTCTCGCTTACTCGTGTTAAACATTCTGTTAGCGCCGTGCTTACCTGTGTTGTAAAGAACACAAGTGTCGCGCATACCTGCGTTATGAAGTCCCGAAAGTGTAATGTTTGATCGTGTCATGTTGAAGTCCTGCTTATAAATTTGTGGTATATAGTTCACAAATGCCGTGCCATCTTGTGTTATGAAGTCCGTTAGTACCTAGCTTATTTGTGTTATAAATACCTTGTGTTATAATTAATTAAATTTAATTAAATTTATTAATATGTATTAACATTCTTTATTTTGTGTTAGTAAGGTCAGTAAGAGCCATGCTTACATTTGTTGTATGGTCTGCCAGTTCCATGCACACGATGCCACCTGTGTTATTTAGTTTATTAGTCTCGTGCCAACTCTCTTGTAGAGTTAGAGACTGCCATGCTTACCTTTGTTGAATGGTCTGTCATGCTTAGTCAGTATCATGTTTACCTTGGTAGTGAAACGATTTAAAGTTTTGCTTGTTATATAATGGCTCTGGTTCATTTTTGTTAAAATAAACATGAATATATTATATGTGGCACATATGATTTAGTTTCTTTATAATTTGGTGTCTACAAGGAGATGATAATTTGTGTTTTTTTTAACCACCTTTCTTTCGTAACCCACTTCGAAAATATTTAATATTTCTTATTCATATTACTGCAAGGGTTATAGTCAGTGAAAGGAGGAGAGGAAATTTCAGTCAGTATTTCACGTAATGTGCAGTAAAATGCGAGGCGGAATGTCCGTTTGATATAACATCGAAATGAAATCATATAATGTTACTTCGGATTAATTTGCTTCAATACATCGAAGTTGTCGATTGATATAATGATGAACCCGTATCATATATTGATTACTGGTTCAATATATTGTTAAACTGCTGTGATATAAGGACAGATGTTTCCATACATAATTCAAACGGTATCATTAAAGGAATATCTGTTTAATATGATGTCAAAATGAAATCATACAAAGCTACTTTGGATTGATGATTCGGTTCAACACATTAAAATTGTCGATTGATATGACGAATCCGTATCATTTATTGCTTTATTGTCCATTATATTGTATAATTGGTATGATGTAAAGACAGCTGGTTCAATACAAGATTGGAATTATATATAGAAAGGATTTCTTGTGTTTAATACATGTCAAAATGAAATCATTTAATTCTATTTCGGATTGATGCATTGTCAAAGATATGTTTAAAATGGCCATGATTTTCCTTAAATTGACATTTCAGATGTGTTACTGCTGCGAGGAATAAAAAACCTCCATCACGTTTCTCCCTTTTTCCCTTTCTTGCCGTGCGTTTGTGGCGTCCGCTGTGTAACTTTTAGTTCGTGTCTTTAATCCCCGATCGCAACATACCATAGTACATGTAGTTGAAATAATGGTAACTTCATATTTACCTGTGTTGAATGGGTCTATGGAATGATGGAATATATACCTTTCGTTTTTGCATGCCCTCTCGTGCCTTAAGTTTGTTCAGCATTTCTGTTTTTTTTTTATGATTAAGAACACGAGGGATGTTCAAAAAGTAATGCATCTTCAAATATATCTCGTTCACCACATGAAGCACACGTGTCAAAATTGGCAGAATGTATAATTGAGAGACACTGTCTAACCATTCTTGACGTTTGTTTTAAATCCATAAAACAGCCCATTCAAAATACATGTAGTCATTGCACTAGTAGTTAGTGTAAATAATGGCTGGAGAACGTTCAGTTAACGTTACTGAAATTAGGGCCTATATCGAAGGAAGGAATAAACTTGGTTTATGTCCAACAGCTATTTACAATGAAATTGGAGAGATTTATGGAAGCATTTAAAAGACAGTAGAAAAGTCGGTCGACTTAAAACTGCAACCACAAAACAAAACTTTGATAAAATCAAAGATGCTAGATTGACAGTTCGGATATATATATATATACATGTATATATATATATATATATATATATATATAGCATGCAAGTTGTACAAAATGTTGTACTGAAAAAAGAAATTGAAAAATATTTCAAGAAACGCCGACCAGTGAGCGGCATGAAATGGATACCCCTGCTACCTAGCAATGACCCCCCCCCATACACACACACACACAAGGCAGACATATATTTCATTTGAAGAATTTTTTCGGCGTAGCTGTATAATTTCGATTTCAACTCGCATCTTAAACCAATCAAATGTACGCTAACAGCGGTAAATAATTCTAAGCTGAATAAAAGGACTCCTGTTATTGGTTAACGCATCGTTATGGACTATAAAATTACTGTAAAAAGGGGGTGCAGCTTGTATATATCATTCAGCTTGGTGTTATTACTTTTCTTTTTGATGTAAACATGAAAGTGATTTCAGTAAGTTAAATACAATCCTTTTCCATCAATTGAGGGATGCTACTTTGTGAAAATGATTTAAAACAACAAAAAAAGAATACACCGTGTTATGACATGAAACCCCTTAATTACTATGTATATTGAATTCTTCCAGCCTGCCGAGATGCTCTCATTGAAAATTAATTCGCCAAAACCAAAACAACTAATAACGCTTTTATATCATAATTGTCATATGCAATAATGATATGAACAACAATCAAACAAGCCTATTTACAGATATAATATTTTGTATTACCGTCTATAAATAAGTATATTTCATAGAAAAAATACTGAACTATTTCTAGAGCGTACTAAATTTGTTGTGCGTCGGTCTTTCGCGCGCTTTTCCTCGGAATGTTCTATAAGACTGGAAATCTCGTTTTTCTTTCATCCTACGCCGAATATCTTTTTTAAAGATATTTCTTGTTTAACATTACCTCACACCAGGCTGATATTTTTTTCATTTGAAGAATTTTTCTTTTACTTATTTTAAGTAACTGTTCTATTTTTTTTTTTTTTCAGACCGAAAGTACACATCAAGAAAAGCTTTGGAGTCATCCATTTTCCAATACTTGGACAGTATTCAGAGTATCAAAATTTCTTTTGGTCAGGGATTAAACCGTTGAAAAGGTGAATACTATTTTGAAGGTTTGAGGTGAAGTTGGATTTTAATGGCTTGTTATATTACCTTTCGAACATCCCTCGAATATATGATCTGACATGAATTGCCATTTTAAAGAAATGGTTTTATAAAAATTGAAGTGAAATGATAATGTATGTCAGATTTTTTTTATCAATGACCAAAACCCAGTAAACCGCGATTATATCAAAACACACACACACACACACACACACACACACACACACACACACACGATGAACGGTCTGTGAACGACTCAGACTGTTTGTAATCTTACGCAAATAAATTAATTTCAAACAACAGATGAAGAAAGCGATTTAATTTGTTTATTTATCATACATTATCAACATTACAGAAAATAATATGTATCCGTAATTAATTCAAGTTAGTTGCATCAAATATACTGATATTTTTGTGTTGTTTTTTTAAATCTTTTTCGATTCAGTGCTTGATTTATGTAATGAGCTATGCTGCAATTAGGGATGAAAAATTATTGATTGAGCTATGAAAAAAATAATCTGATTCTTTACTGATTTGGTACTTGATTATCTTTACTATATTATTAACTGTGTGTTTATTTTAACGTCACCTTTAAGAGCTTAACCCTTTCCCTCATATAGACTCATTTTGACGCACTCAGTAGGTACCACATAAAGCCTGATCTGCAGAAAACCACAGTTAAACCTTACCAAATTTAATTATAAAGTCCTCATTTCCAGACCACTGAGGAGCAGCGAACAGCATAAAACCTGATCAGCCTGCGAGTCAGCCTGATCTGGTTTTATGTTGTTCGCATAGGTCTTTTCATGGTTTCCTCTATATGAGGGAAAGGGTTAATGCTGTACTGATTTAAACTTGTCAACTTGAAGCACTATGTGACTGGGTGTGATATCATACCACTTGCCGCATACAGGCATTACTTCAGCTGTATTTTGTTGACAAAGACACATACTGATTGAAATAATCCTAGACTTTGTGACTTTTATAAACATACAAACAGTGACAGAAGTAGGATAATTTCATATTTCAATGGTCGGCGTTTTCTAGTACAGTAACTTACGATCATTCCGGAACGTGTTTTAATATATTAAGACAACTACATGAAAAGGAATGAAATTCCACTACAGTTGATTAAGTATAACTGATCGAAATTATTGTCTCCCCCTCCTACGTTTCTCGCCGCTTAGTGGATCGTTTTGTTTGTCTAAACGTACTTATAAATTTGTAGATAGGTGCACCTAATGGCGCAGTCTAATTGCATCCCTCTTTTCGCACAGTTAAAACAACTCAATAAACAACAAGGCAGTATGCGTCAACAGCTGATGCGACTGACCTTTTAGAAGTTTTTTTTCTTGTTTCTTTCGATATAGATGTTTAACCTCAGGATGATGATGTAAGATATGGCTGAATGAATATTTTAACGATTTCATTGGCAGATATTCCTATAATCACGGAATAACTGTTACACGCCATTATTTTGGTTGCGATGACAACTACCTGAAAAATAATTATACTTCATAAAAAAATCCCCACCCCCATAGTTGCTTCAACAGGAAACCATTCTCAAGCTGACATTACACTATAAATGATATTTTATTAGTGAATATATAGACGTACGAACAGTATGTATAAATAGGGTTTTTGAACAAGATTGCTTGCAACTCTATTCTATGGTAGCACAGTTTCTGCATCGGACTACTTTGCGTTTCTATTATTAGTAACACACTGTTTCTCTAATTGTTCCTCCTTTGTAACACGTGGAGAAATAGTTTTAAATTTTATGTTCCATATAATTTAGTTTAAACTTTTTTACATCAGTTATGAAAAAAAGTACTTAAAACTTAAATAAAATCATTCTCTGTTGCTCTGATGGCGGCGTATGTGGTCATAATTGTGGAAGGAAACCGAAGTACTCGGAGAAAACCCACGTGTCTGGATCGAACCCGGACACATCGAGAAGCGAAGTGCGTTACCACTACGCTATCCAGGCACCAGGTATTCTATGTGATCTGATAGTCAGTTTTAATACATATATGATACATTCGCACGCATGCATATTAATACGCTCATTTGAGACACAAGTACCGCTTTTAATTTGACCATCGTTTGATTAATTACTATAATATACAAAACATATACATTAGAATCTCCTATATGTGCTGTTTTATCATTTAGAGTCATATCTTCGGAGAAAAATGCACTTTGGTTTCTTCTTATTTATCTTATTGTTATATACATGTATCATTTTCTCCGTGAAGGCAAGACAAGTAGTCATGATTGAATTACTTATTTTCACATTGCTTAAACTTCTTATATTCACGTTATATATTCGTACGTGGGAGTGTGACAGTTTGGTGATGTATATTTGTGTTGCTATCACGTGCAGTATAACTGGAACAGTTTATTGGTAAAGAGGTTTCCGTTAATTTGTCTAAGGACAGAACATAGTTCACAGTTAAACCAGTTAGCGGCGTCTGTTATTCTTAAACGTCTTGTTAGTGTTCTCAGCAAAAGACACTAAAACCTGTTTTGTTTGAAAATAACCGTGGTGTTAAATATAACGGATTAGGAAAGGTTTAGATGTTTGGGAAAGATACACATTATAGGATTTATGGTGAACATGAACTAATACATGTTATCACCTTCTCACATGTTTACACATTTTTTTCTGAATTCCGTGCATCATCCCTAATTCAAGATCTACTCAAAGTCCTGAAGACATTGTTTTACACTAAATTGCACTAAGGAGATGGAAATGATAAACTAAAAAGGAAAAAGTGCACTTGGTTTTCCGAACCTTCAGACTTTTCAGCATGTCCCCGCCAGTCCTCAATTAATCGAAGCTTTTCAGTATATCTTATTAATGTGGACGGGTATTTCGGACACTATACGGTCAGTTTATCAATCTCAACGGAGCGTTCCTCGGTACATAGCTTTGGTGTAGAGGATGCCCTTTAGCACTTAGCATAGATATAAGGGCCGTGGGGCCTCTGAGAACGCTGACAATACCCAGTCTTTAGCGCTACGGATTAGGATAGGCTTCCAGCTTTCTTTGGGTAGATCGTTGGTTCTTTCCGGGTGCTTCTGTGCGCTTTAAGGCTTCCTGTAACTTAAATAAGATGGTCGTCGCTATACGACTGAAATACGGTGGCCTAGTGTAGGATCTCGCCCAAAGCGGAACATCGCGGTTTGGCATATAGCCTTCAAATGGCGAGTGTTCCACCCACAAATGAATTATTTTTGAATATTTCTTTAAATGAATTGTTTCGGAATCAGTTGCTTTGGTTACCGAGCAGGGCAGTTCTAGAAGACCACAGTTCATTGTCATCACCGTGATTTGCACTTATTGACCCGTTCACTTATCAAAAAAAAAAAAAAGAAAAAAAAAATCCGACCACAAAAAATGCCCTCCGTATTTTTTTATCGTATTGATTACACTGTTTCTGGATTTAACCTACAATATACATCCCTTGTGGACATTAAATCGGAAATTTTCTGTCGCTGGGGTGCTCCTTCAAACGAATAAATAGTCGACTCGAAATTACCTGTCAACAATGGCTAAAAGTCAACATTGAGACTAGCTGCTCTGCGGGAAAATGCTATTTCATTTATATCTGTTTTATTTCTCATCGGTTCGTTTTTTTGTCCGTCAAATATATATTCGACTGGTATTAGCGAATATCGCATTGTTCCAGCCGCTGGTATTAATTACGAACATGTTATAGGCTCTAAATACGTGCTAACACGCTGCCATAAAACAGGCAGTGACGGTGATGAGGTGATCACTGGCAGCACTCTGTGAGCCTTCTGATGGAATGCCTGTGACCTTTCGTAACTTATAATTGTGTATAACATAACCACTTTACGCAAAATATATGGCAAAAATAATTCAATTATTGTAAGCAGATCTTTGAATTATAGATTTGATTTGCAAGTAAGGTCGTTCTTATTCGATTACAGGTTTTAGAAATAAAAATAGATCCTATGATACTTAATCCCTTTTGAATAATGGCCAACCTGTGAACAAAGGCCAATAACTAGATTCCAAGGATTGAATATAAAGAAATTCCAACCTCTAAAGAGCCAGCACTTTCAGATAAAAATCATTTTTATTTTCCAAAACTGTCATTTGTTCATAGACTTTACTGTAACATACGAAAATTGGAAAACTTTATGGCTGTTATGCAGAGCAATTCACAAAATGTATAAAGTTGAACCTGCTTTAACTGTCACCTGTATTAAACGGTCAACTTGCATTTAGCGGTCAGTTTTAATATTACTGTATTATAGCATTTTGTTATATGTTTGACCTTATTTTGCTACCATCTCTGTTAAGCGGCCATTTTCTCTTGTTCCCTTGACTGGCCGCTTAAAACAGGTTTGACTGTATTGACTTTTCTTTTTCCACATCGTCAGTTCTGATATTAGTTGCTGTACCTATATCGCAAAGAAGAAATTAAGCGTTTATTACCTGGAACATGTCTTTAAACAGTAAAACTAATCAAAGCGCACAAGGCGCTGAAAGACTGTCAGCGTTTCAACAGGGCTGATCTCGATAGAGGCGGCACCATTATTACACGTTTTTCTGCAACTCTAGTTACCAGTAGTAAGTCATCTGAATTCGCTTTCGTTTCATGATAAACCCGCAGGTAGTCTCTCAGTGCGAGCACTTTGATTTGTTTCATTACATCATGAGTGTGGTTGGACATTCATAAAATGCCTACGTAAGTAGGTCATGACCTTAATAAATGCATTGCATTGATACGCTACTAAGCGCGGGCTACCGCCAGTCTACTCAAAGCGCTGAAGTTGTGTGTGTCTCAAGAGGAAGAGGATTTGACAAACTGCAAACATGCTGGTTAACTTAGTTTTTTCCAAATTTAAAACTTAAATTAAAATAATAAACGATTGTTCATTGAAGGCTATAGAAATATAGGAGGAGTAAGAGTGGCAATGTGCTAATTGTTATCAGTCTGTTGAAACAAATGGTTCGTTCATCTAATGACCATGTTAAATTAACGCAACGTTAAAGCGTGGTTATTGGCATTGTGTGAAAATTTGACCTCCATTTATTAAATTTACTGTGATAAACAAAAGAAATGAGACAATTTGGTTCTCTTAGCACTATCAGTGCTTTGATTTGTACTCCCGAGCGACGGCACAGTTTCTATTTATAGTTGCTGTGGCTCCGTATTGTGTCTTTAGTAACTTCGGATAGCAGATATACACCTGTATCAGCCATTCTATAGAGCAACAAATAACCCCTGGAGATCACAGATACTTGAGGACAGGACCATGTCTTTATCAATAAGAAAAAAAAATCACGATAGTCTATACATAATAACCAACAAGGTTACCAACTTCACCAGGATGCTTGAGGGCAGCCATCGGGAATAAGTGTCAACAAATCAATGAAAATGCGCCCATCGAAAATATTGGGGAATTGGTCAGCGGATAATTTTCCTTCATAACTGTTCACACGAAATACAGATATTATCATTTTAAATGCCTGAAATTTCTTAATTTCTACTCGAGATTTGACTATTTTAACCGATTGGAACCTCGATCAACGGAAGTGAACCCAAAATGACATCTATGACGTCATCGCCCACGAAGGTTAACTCAGACTGAGAAAAAGATGTTGCGATTGTATATGATGAAGAACGGGAAAGTAATTTTGTTCCGAAAATATTTGTAAACAAAATAACTTCGGAATACTCTTACCGTTCCCTTCTGTACATAAACAAATCGCAGCGCTGACCCCATAGATATCGTTTTATCGTTTTGGGTTCACTTCCGTTGATCGAGGTTCGAATGGAGTTAAATCACTAAATCCCCACTCGAAATCTTGACATTTTAGACATTAGAAATAATTATATTTGCCTTTCTTTTGAACAGTATGAAGGAAAATTATCCGTTGACAGTGGGAACTCGCCAATATTACCGATGGGCACATTTTTCATAGATATTTTGGAACCAGTTCCTGATGGGTGCTCTTCAGTATCCGGCTGAAGTTGGTTACCTTGTTGTTTTATATATAGTGATTTTTTTATTTATAAAGACATGGATAGTAAACGTTAGATTTATTTGGATGTGAATATTTTGATACATAAACTCAATGTAAATGGCGAATTAAAGTTGAAAACCGCTATATTCAAAGCGTTTCGTGTGTGTGTGTGTGTGTGTGTGTGTGTGTGTGTGTGAAGGGGTTGGGGGGGGGTCCTGTCCCCAAGTACCTGTGCTGGAGATATCCCTGATGTATTTGAGAAAGTAGATGTGATTATAAGGAAGTTATACGGGTTTTTATCGTAATCCAAGCTTTCTATATGGACCATTAAATCACCACTGAATAACCGAAACTTGCATTCTCTTACACATCGGCTTACATTACATTTACCTCTGTGGTGGGCTCAGAAAGTAGTTCCAAATAAATGACGTCATCCAGATCGTTGTTCAAATACTTAATTTGAAGGACGACTAGATAGGCTCCATAAACTGTGAAATAAATATAAACAGCACCACTAAACCATATCTGAATGGTCATTTAAATTACACATTATGAAAATAAAAAGCTGGTCTTAAATTACGATATCCGGCTGAATCTGTAAATATTTACATTTGCAGACGAGCGTTTACGGAATTTTCTCATCGGCGAAATAAGGCATGAAATAGTTCCCATAATAATCATCAAAATTGATATTTTACACACGTTTTATGGTGAATCAAAAATTATTTATTCAATGTTTCTATACTTTTGATCCTTAAAATACACTTAAATCCACGTTTAATAAGTGTTTTCTGTTTTGACAAGATTCTTGTCATTGAGCCCATTGCAGAGATGTTATGTGAGGAACGAACGACAACTCTGCTTGGAGATTGCGAAACCTGCACATCCACAATCCAAATTCAGGCACGAGCCACCTTTGCATTCGAAAGAAACTATACTCATCCCTGTGGTAAAGTGAGTTACGCAACATCCTTGGGAAAATTGTTCTTCTGTGCTTTTATACTCACAATTATTGTGTCCCGTAAATATTTATTTTTTCTCAAAATTTAGTTTTCAATACTTTGGCTCAATCTCAGCATATCTGTGTTGTAGAATTATTCTTTTCAATCGTTCGGTCATTCATACAAAATTGAAAGGTTATTCGGTTTTAAATGTAGAGAAACGGACCCTCAGAATGTAGGTACTATAGTTGTGAGTGACTTCGTCACACACAACTAAATATGGTTTCACCGCATTTTTTTTCGGGAACGGTATAGACCTATTACCTTTCCTATCATAATAAAATCTGTGGGTTGTTGATTTTCATTTGTCTTCCAGACCATACCTGCGAATTTGATAGCCACGAAAAGGTCGACCGTCGTTCAGTCACAAACATACATATACACATTTCACTTCATTAAACGTGTTAACTAGCAACATGAGTTTAGTCTTTTCCAGATTATTTCCTCCTAGGGACAGAATTAAAAATTACATCTGTCACACTGCAGTATCTCGTTCTTAACAAATGACATGGTATCACACATAATCACATTTTCCTGACCCGGGGTCAACCAATCTTTGGGCTGACAGTATATATGCCAGTTAACGCATACTTGACCAGTGCCAAATTAATTACGTGATCAATGCTTCTCGCCCCTATGAGGGACTGTACGATATGTGCTTAGCTTCCTGATATTCCTAGAATCTTTGTATATGAAATAATTATAATTCTCTTTGTCCCCTTTAAGCTCATTCTCGAACCAACTTTAAATGTCCAATCTTATGTATTTTAATATTTATTTATTATGTTTAAAAACCGAGTCTGATCACTGATTTGTTATTTTGATTATGTATGTGTATAATGACGATATACTTATATGTATAAGTCTTAATAAAAGATATGTTCAGTTCTTTTCTGACAATGAAAACGAGATACTGTGTTGACATAAACTAACAGTTTGCATTGGTTGAACTACAACCAGTGTTGTTTTTTTTTGTGTGTGTGTTGGGGGGATTTGCCTAAACGAGATAGGCTATTTAAGTGCAATACCACACCTAGTTAATCACATCCTGACCCCAGGACAACTAGTTTTGGGACTACCTTTACATGTTTAGTACCAAACAAGAGAGCTATTTTAGTGCCGTTTTTAACGACTTTGGGATGTTAGAGCGATTCCGGTGCGGACGTTCTAACATCCCAGTCAACAGGACCCTTAGAACTCAAGGTTTAGCAATGTTTAGATCTAATGTGATAGATCTAAAATTGTATCAGAAAGTGTTCTGTGTTTCCTTATTTACATGCGTTACTAATAAACGATCCTCTTAACTTCAGAAATAGAAATGCTGATGTATTCAGTACATTTGGAAAATATCGTTTCCATTTTTCAATCAAGAAATTATCGACAGCGTAATCGAGGGAGTACAATTATACTTATCCAAGAAATATTTCATTGTGGATATTGCTGACATGTACAATAAAAGACACCAAACTGCTTTGGAGATACTTTCATCTTTGAGATGGCATTTACTTCAAATTCAAGACATTTAACGATCATTCTGAATGATAAAACGCATCTGTCATACATCAGCAGCGGAGGGAAACTGCCATTCCATTTCGTTATCCATCTGTCTTTAAGATATTCAGCGATCTTATAAAGTTTCTCTTTAATTGCACGACAGACAGCACTAAAGAACAATATGTGCTAATCAAAAGAACTTCAGTTCAAAATAGTCAGATCTCCCATCATAAAACCGCTTATTCTCGACAAAGTATCTTACAAAGTTCGTATCGAACAATTTATCATTCATTCGAGCTGCACATTAAATCATGAAGACGGGATAAGACGTAATTAAGCTTTTGACTGTATTCAAGGGATGTTAAAAATATTGCTCTTTTAATATCCTTTATATTAACACATAAACGAATGAAGAAACACTGCAGTTGTGGCACAGATGGTACTGTGAATTTGATTTATATGACTTTGATTTTACTAAAAGAACATTGTTTCTGCGCTTAGCATACATAAAATCACTTGGTCCGATAGATCATTTATGTGTGATTATTGACAAATTAATATTGTTTATTACCAAATCGAAGTCAAACACTTCTTAAAATGGAAAGGAATACTAGAAAGGGTATCTGTCGAAATATGAAATAAATAAAACAATACCATACTTTGGGAGTCGAATTTATTATACATAATGATAATTCGTTTTTTTAATTTTTTTTCATTCCCCTAAATGAGGTGTTTGCCAAATGAAAGAAAGAAGAAAAAATGTTAAAAAGAAAAGAGGATGAGACAGTTTGGAGTATCAACTTATAAAATTATGATAAATCGCTAATGTTGAATGAGCTAACAATCCTATTTTCTACGTCTCGCTGGCATTTGGGCTCCAAAAGGAATTTTTGAGTCAACTGATTTCTTGATATAGTATTCCTTATTATTAACATATATTTTTGTGGTATTTTGTAAGTCACTTTCGCTTTTGTTTATATTTCGGCTCAGTTTTGACCTACTTAGATTATGATGACACAAGAGAGTGCCGAATGAATATCTTAGCGATTTCTATTGGTAGATATTCCTATGCTCACGGAAAAAACTTACGAACCATTGTTCTGTAAGATGAGATCTAGCTGAAACATATTCTTCGTTTTCACGAACTTTTAATACAGCATTTTGACTAAATTAGAGATTTTTTATTTATATAAATGTAAGGTTCTTTTATCAAAACAATTCTCTTTGGTGCACATTGAGATTTGTTTCGGGTCGAACACTATTTCGGGCCGGCAAGAGCTGGCACGGTTCCTCATAACAGTGTTTGCGTCTTTACATTTTGTAATTTTGTAAGTGAATGAGAGTGTGTCACTAATTGTCTATGGTAATGAGTTTGACAGATGTCATTATGTTTTCCGATATTTTAAATTTATTATATTTTTT
>CM037793.1:21020804-21070804 GCA_021229015.1 Solen grandis
CAGTTCAATCTGCATTATATGATATAAACCTGATGTAAAATCTAACCATGGTAGTTTGAATTTGTTGTTTTGCTCACATACAGATCCTTACTGGTGTGTTCGTCGATGAGTGGAATGCGTTGTTACATGCTGAAGACATATCTCCTACCATCAGATTCAAGCTCTTTAAGAAGGACTTCTCAATAAATCTAGAGAAGATTATCGATACGAACATAGATGTATATATGTCCATTGGAGGTTTGTATTTCAATTTTGAAATTATAAACTTTTATATTGGAATTTATTGTCTTATATTCCTTATTGATATTTGTATAGCTGTATATAATTTTTTTGAAATAATGTCAGTAAATTATTATTTCAGGAACTGGAGACAGAACAATGTGTGGAAATACAGCCTTTCCTGAAAAAGCCAACCCTCCAGGTGTATATACCTCAGCTTTGGTTACAATAAATCCATTTAAAGGTGTTCCAATTCTAGGCGACTGGTTGATTAAAAAACCCCCATACTTTGTATGCATACTTTACCACGGATTCAAAAATATCAAATGATACCAAAATAGATATTGTGGAAGATATTTTTGAGCTACAAAATGTTATTGATCGATTCAATGCTTTTTTAAAAGAGACACTCGATGCAGTTGATTCTTTGAAAACGGATATCAGAGAGGATATCAAAAGAATACAATATACATTGAATGCAATGAAAGACTTTATTGTCGACAGCCTTGATGAACTGGTGGATGGTAATATTCAGGATATCATTACTAACTTACCAACGTTATGGAGATACTTCAGAGAAATTGGTTTTACTGCTAAATCGATGCTCGATAAAATAAAACTATTCTTCATCGATGTGAAAGACGGTTTTATATCTCACATTCAGTCTGAATTAAAAAACATTCGACAGAATATCGCAAATACTGTTGAAAAATTAACAGGTCAGGTCACCTCGGCTGTTTCAAATTACGATTCATTTGGTTTAAAATACACTACCAGCATATCTGTGCTCAATTTAAATATCGGTGAAATAGATATTGAGGTAGTTATATCGCAAAACGTTGTGGCAAGGTGTAGTAGGTTTGAAAAGGCGTTTAAATTATTAGAAGGTCAAAAAGCCGTCCGCGTTTTAGGTCGCCTTGCAAAAGAAACGAAACTTGGATTTTTCCTAAAAGTTAAAAAAGGTTTAGGGTTAGGTGGAGCATTTGGTGTAGATTCGAAAGAATTTGTAATTCAGTTAACGGCCTATGCAAGAATGTTGGGGTTTTCAGCGACAACAGATGTATTTCTTAGTAAAAAAGGAATATATTTTTATCTGGAGGGCAACTTATGGGATATTTTCCTTGTTCAAGTAGACGTTTCAGCAACGGTTGGGAATCAGTGGTATAAATTGACATATAACTTAAGTGGGAGATTTGTAGCAAAAGCCCGCCGAAAAAGGCAAACTCAAACTGTTAGTAAATCTTTTCAAGCAAGTTATCTTGATGGTCTTATAAAAGCTACAAAACGTCTTAAGGACGAAGTTGACAAAAGAATATCAAAGGTTCAAGATGCATTTACTAAAGCACAAGGGGGGCTAACTAAAGCCCAAAACTGGTTAGATAAGAAAAAAGAACAAGTCAAAAGTGCAAATGCAGCATTTGATAAAGCAGTTGCAGCACTTGATAAGGCAAAGGATAAGCTAGAAAAGGCAAAAGGACCCTTTGAAAAAGCCCTATCAAAATTGAGTGCTGCTCAGAAAAAGGTTGATAATTTATGTAAAATAAAATCTTGTAGTAAAATATGTATTCCGGGAATAAAATGTAAGATTTGCAAAAAGAAAATTGGATGGGTAAAGATTCCATATCCATGTTGCAAATTTACGAAATGCATGATCAGTCTTCCAAACCCACTATGTGTAGCAGCAAATTTATTATGCAGAGCCGTGAGAGCAATAGCTTTCCTAGCATTAGAGGCAGCAAAATTGCTTGTCCGAGCACCAATGATCGCCTTGGATATAGCTAAAGGCCTTGTTTCTGTTGCGCAAATTGTGGTGGATAAATCTCGGGTAGTACTTGTGATTGCGGAAGGCGCTCTTGAACTTGCAAAAGGTGGTTTGTCAGTGGCCAAAGGAGTTTTAGAAGTAGCAAAGGGTGCAATAGATGCTGTCAAATATGTTGTACGTGGTGCACTTACGATCCTCAATTTGGTCATTAAGTATGGTTTGCAAAACATTTTGGATGTCAGAAATTGTGGATTCAATATTGAACTCAGTACAACGGACTTGCCAATATTCGATGTCTCGTGTGAAGTAAACGCTTTTAAACTCGGATGGAAAAAGATTCAAATACGAATAGACTTCAGAAATATTTTACAGAGTCTATGGAATGCAGCAAAAGCCACTATACAAAACTTTGTAAATGTCTTTAAAAATATATTTTCTGGCAGGCGACGTAGAGATATAGCCTTTGAATCATCCTCAAAGGTAATACGACTTATTAGATCTATCACTAGCGATGGATCATTTACATTTAATGAAACATTTAGAAATGAAACTATTGAAGATATATTTAATGTTGTAAACTCAACTCGCGGCATGGACGAATCAATAATGAACACGTATGAAAGCAGAACTAAGTTATTTAGAGAAAAATGTAATGTCGTATCGGATGTAGAAACTTTTCTTATGGATGCATTCGGGTCCTTATTCGATATTGCAAACGAATCAAAGAAAAGTATTGACGAAGCACGAAATATAACCGCTGATCTTGACCGGTATAACACGGAAAATTTAATTAAAAGCTTAACGCTAGAGAATGCTGGTGTGAATAAAGATTATGCTTTTGATGTGTATAATCTTACAAATGATGATCTTGACAAGGCTGTCGAGGATTCAAAAACCTCTATACACAGTGACCCATTAGCTAAAGAAATTTTATCAGTCAAACAATTTTCTTCCCAATCTATAAAATCGGAGATTGAAAAGGTTGAAACACTGTCGCTAATAGATGAGTGGATACTTGCTATGGAAAATGCTACATTGAACTACTTCAATGAAGATGAATGTTCTGGATTCAAGGATTGCGTACTTTTTGCATTCGAAAGTCTTTATGGAATATATGAAGTTGAGGATGGCATTCCAAATGTAAAATTAATTAAGAAACTGATAATGAATCTTGAAGAAGATGTCATCTTTCTGTTTGAAAATACATCGACAGCAGCTAACGATATTTTTGATATAACAAAGAGTATCGTTGGAAATATTGAGGAACTACAAACTCTTAATGTTTACTGTTCAGAAGCACCAAGATTCATATCAGTACTTTCAAATAAGACAGCGGTTGTAGGAACAACAGTTTCTTTCAAGTGTGATGTAGAATCTAATCCTGAAGCAAACATTACCTGGTTTAAGGACGGCGAAAATATCGTTGGCGAAGCTTCTGTGAAGTTGACACTTTCCAACGTTACAGAGGATGATGCCGGTCAGTATAAATGCGTTGCTGAAAACGTTGTGGCCAACCTATCATCAGAGGAAGTTTATCTGATTGTATTGCAAGTAAATGGTAAGTATTCAAAATTTGAGGTCAATAACTGTATTGCGAATTGAAACATACTGTTTTATATTATCTACAATTATAACACGTTATTGTTATTCTACATATAAAGTGAAGCCCAGAAAATATTGCTTTCTTGTTGGTTATATTTTAATCGACTACATATTCTATTCGCTACTGACTTTTTTTTATCCAAGTTTTGATTATTAATATATGAGTTTCGATATTGTTTATTTTCTGTTTAAAAGATGTTTGTAATGGAAGTGTGGCTGCCGCTAATATCGATGATGGAAACTGCCGATCCTACATTGCCTGTACCGATAAAGGTAATCGACAATTTTTAGCTGACCTAGTGCTACGTGACTATTTTGAGTTATTGGGGTAGCCCTGCGTATGTCATTTATCAATCTGTTCTTTGTTAATAAATCAAAAATAAATAAAATACTAAATACCTGATTAAAATTCTGGTATGTTTGGTATTAACGATTAATATATCGGTATTTAAATATATCGCCTCAGAGTAGGAATTATTAATACTTATAATATGTCATTATAGGATTTATAGAAATGTGTTGCCGAGCCGGTCGAGAGTTTGATCCATCTTCAGGAGTATGTGCTCCAACAAATATCATACAATGCATACAGACCGAATGTCCAGGAAATCACACAGAAGGTATGTATTCTTAAATTCAAAGGAATGACACATCTTAAGATTTCATTAATTAAAAATAGACAAGTTACATATATATCAAAATCGAATTAATGTTCATATAGAAAAAGGAATAGATACTTTCCGAAAAAAAAAGCTTATATTGCACAGATTTATGTTAGAATGTATATTTTATGTTTATCCTTATAATACCTTAATGAGCAGAACATGTCATTTGTTCTTACCTCACTCGTTTCTTTGTTAATAGTACTGCACATTACGTTTTTCCATTTTTTATATCAATTGTTACACCAGAATGCAGACTGGAGGCGGTTGAGGAGGACGAGACCAGTTTTATAGATCTTGACGCCAATCCCAGCGTGACTCAGCCGTGTGCCCCAGGAACTGTCTTCAGACCCGATTTGTGTACCTGTGGACATGCTGACGGAAGTAATTCTGTATCTACAGACACTGAAGGTAAGTGTTGGTTGATCTTTCTATCTACCAAAACTTTTAACATGATTGTATGTCATCTGACTTATAAGCTATATACAGTTGAACCTGTATTAGCAGCCACCTGTATTAAGCGGCCAATTTGCGTTTATTTATCTAATTCAAAATAAAGTATACTGCTTCCTCTAAGCATCAATCAATGAAAGGAAAAAATACCGGTCAATGTTTACTTATGTATTATTTCCCTATGTCTATACGACTTCAAAATGCTTATTTGAATAGATATGAGGCTTTGCAATATCATACATTTGCTCTATAAGGCGCAGATATCATAAAGCCTATGTCCAGTTTCATGGGCTGATAATAGACTGACAGGGAAACAATAAATGTATTCGGGCCTATCAAATCCATAGCGTTCAGAATAATGATTTTCATGAAGAAAAAAAACAAAAAAAACAAAAAAAAACAGATGTGTGTTTGTATTACCACTTGTGAACTTGTGCTCTGCTGGGATAACTTCCTTGTTAGAGTTATATCCCTTTATTTAATTAACAGAACGGGTTAAGCAATATCTCTATAAATTATACAAACACTTTGAAAAAGAAAATGTTTTGAATTTATGAAACTTGGGTGTCCGGAAAATTATGAATAAACATATTTGTTTTCAGAATTCGAACCTTGCGAGAAAGAGATATGGGTGAAGTTTGATGGCCCTCAACAGGCTTGGGGCGTAAAGAACTATGGTGACGTTTGGGTATCGGTACAAGGAGGCATACAGAAACAGACTGATGATAACGGGGAATCATATGGAGTGTTTAGTGGTACAAACAGTCTGATTGTCTGGAGATACGCTAATGTTGCTTTCCAACATCTTACTATGAGGATTGACTTTTATCGTAAGTAAAACTGCTTAAGGATTTAACTTTCGGCATTTTTTAAGTGTCTGTATTATTTGCATACAAATAGTCGACGATATATAGCATCTGACATGAGTTGTCATTTCATATCAACTTTTACTAAACGAGTTCCATGAAAATATCATTAAGAAAGCCTATGGAGAGCTTAATAACATTTTTTATGAACGAGTTTACTCAGTGGCCTACGATAATAACAACAATATTTAATCATAAATTACTGTGGGGAACCGGACTCTGAACGACACCGACTATCTGTGATCATACACCAAAAATAGTTCCAAGACAACAGCTGAACATAAGGATTTAATATGTGTATTTCACAAATTATTAACATAACAGTAAGTAAATAATTTGATTCACTCTAACTCAATATTTCGGCAAAAGTATGCCTTTCTCAAGAAAAAAAAACATGAATTTTTAGCAAGTTCTACATTATAGACGTTTGAATAATCGCCATATTGTTATTGCTATTAGAGTGAATTTAATTATTTATTGTATTATTTCTCTCTGGAAAATCATCATATTTATTGATAACAGTAAGTAATACATATTTTAATCAAAGTTAGTTACATTTAACAAATTCATAATAAAATCCGGGTGAAGTACACGCAATAAATAAACGTAATATAATTATATGTGACGTGGCAAATATTAGAAAATACGTGATAACTAAATAAAACCAGAAAAAGTTGTTTATGCATATAGGCAGACGATAAAATGTTTTATTAAATGGTTGACATAGAATCGAATTCATGTATGGATTGAACATTTATTTATATACATTACTCTGTATTTGACTAATACTCGTATTACTTCTAACAATCAGTTTTATGAGAGTAATAATGCAAAATGCACGTATAGTGATAAAAAAAGAAAACAATCACGTATGTCGAAGTACATTACTTTTTTAAAGTGCTTATGATGGATTTTAGTGATAAATGAATCTCTGTAGATCTGACCTGACACAGTAATGTTCACGCTCAAAGACCACGTGATTCATGAAACATATTAACTTGAAAATGAACGTCTGTTTTTGCAACGTTCACGCCATATTATCCATGAGTATGTTTTTATTTTCCATAGCTCTAGCGTCGAGTGATACCAAGCAGATATTGGTTACCAATTGCCGGACAACTGGGCAAACAACACCATCATTAGAGGTCAGCTTATATCCAGCAACGTCAGTGATAGTTGTGAATGCCGAAGTAGAAACAGGAGGGTTACCACTTTCACTTCTATACCAGGTTAGTGTTGTTTGTTTTTTAATTCACTAAATCTAAAGGAGATCAAAATTATTGAAAGATTGAAAGTTCTTATCCATGTAAGAGAATATGATTTATAATGTGTACAATAAATGTTAAATTGAATAGTAAAATATCTAATTTTTGTTGAAATAGCAAAACACATTTTGAAAACTTACCAATTCTTGAATTTAAGAGTTGTAAGTGAAATAACTTTGCTTATCCAAATCTTCAAAACCAATTTTGATATTTGATACAGAATATTGATTTATCTATTTTCGTATAAATTTTAATGTGAACTAAAATGAAAGCAAATTTTCATTATAATTAATTAAGGTTTCTCATTTTATCTATTTATTACTATATATTAGATAAAATTACATATAATTTTACAAAAGGATACACGTGTTTAAATGAATGCTTATGTTACAGGTTGGAGCACGCAACACGTTGACAGTTATTTACGACGGAGAATATATTCACGCCAGTGTTGAAACTGAGAGCGCCAATGAATACAAGAAAAGCAAAGCTTCCGGTAAGATTTATTCCTCTTATTATTGAATGTTTGTGAATAACAAATATTCTAAGTTTCGAAACTTAAGAATTTAGTGTTTTGTGGAGTCGATTATATCACATGCACATATTTGATTCTGGACATTTTCACATTTCCTTAGAAAAAGAAAATGATTCTGCTGGCAAGCATAAAACATTTTCGACTCAGAAAAGTTAGTTGTGATCATTTTGTTTCATTTGTGCAGGTGAGGGGCATAATTCCAATAATGTTTTTGTTTATTGGGTTTATCGTCCCGCCGGCAATATTCATTTTGAGAATATGTCTACGTGCCAAACTGCAGCATCACGCCGTAGACATGTGACATGATACCACACCCAGTCACATTATCCTTACACAGGACCAACCAGTCCTGCAACTACCCATATATAACAAGCTTTAAGCAAGTGACCTATACCAGTATCATTGTCTACGACTTTGGAATTTCGCGGCCAGGATTAGAACCCACAACCTCCCAATTCCGGAGAGGACGCTCTAACACCTCAGCCTCTGGGACCAGTATTTACTTTTTTACATTTGAGGATTAAAAGCTCAGCTAACACAAAACGATTGATATCGAAAACAATTTATAATATGTAACAAAAATTTAGTTTACTGCATGACATCATCTTTTTGTTTTGAATTCCAGGACAAATTCTTCCCGGTGAAGCCCTCTGGGTCGGATCATGCACTAGCTATAGTCAGATTGGTTTGGTTGGAGATGTGTATGACGTAAGTATTAAAAAACAGTTTCAGTTACAAACTATACTTTTTCTCTTTTCGCAAATGTGAATGTAATATTGTGTTATTGTGATAATGGTGTTCTTTCTACGCTCGATTATTTTTGATAAGACACAAAAAGACGCATCCAGGAATATAACTGTTCTTCCTTTTATATTGGCTAGTCAGGTTTACTTATATATTTTTGTATATATGTATATATTTCAGTTCCAGTTTTCACGATGCGTTGACAAACCTATGCTTCAAAGAATGAGGAATCAGCCATGAACTTTTTGAAATTCTGCATGTGTCGATGTCATTCCCGAATCGTGTTTTTGATAAAGGACAAGCCTAGAATTCCAATATTTCCCCCTCTGAAATCCACAGTTTGAATTTTCTATGCGTTATTTCTATAATGTTCGAAATGCTATTAAGTTTAAATGCCACACATCTCACATAATTTTGATATCAAAGCAAAGAAATCATTGTATATTTTTTTTTTTTCATATTTAATTATTTCCAATTAAACGAAAGGTTTGGAAAAGCCTTAGTTTGCATGAATTATTTTAGGATATTCCATCATAAAATGATAGTTTCAGTGAGAATATCTTTCTACATGTATATGATTGTCAGTAGGTAGATAACAATTATCAACCTATTTAACATAAGAACCAACCAGTTGAAATTTTTAAACATAAAAACACCCTGTTTAAATAGTAAGCAGTTGTGTGTTGATTCGCCAAAGAGTAGACGTGCTATATTAAGAAAACGTCGCAGTTACCTTGGTAGTGGACTCGTCCTTTAGTCGCTAGCAAGGTATAAGTTAGCTAGTAACAGCCTCCATGGCGCAGTAGGTTAAGTATTCATCTGATAAGCTCGTACCTGAGATCGAGTTGCACATTCAGATATTTCTTTATATTTTAGTAACATTACATTTTTGTTTCCTGCGTTCCCCTTTTTATCACTGGCTAGTAAATAACATCTAAATTTTACAACAAATACGTTTTCTAGCATTATTTTTAAATCGAAGACCATTTAAAACTAATGGAAAATTGGTCGGTTAACAACATGTCTTTGCCAGGGTTATTAGGATATAAAACACTTTTTTATTTTAACACTTTTATATTATACAATTCTTAAACTTTGAAATATGTGTTTTATACCATCCATGTAAGGTACTTAATAAATGCATTATTTGTTGTGTTTAGGGCTTGTTTAAGCTGACATGGTTATTCTGTCTCCATAATATGGAATATAGTATCGTCACGTGATCAACTGACCGTGTTTATATAACATAGTAGACCTATATATTTTTTTTCAGCAATATTTATGAATGTTTTTTTTTTAAAAAAATGTCGGTCCTAGCTTAAGTTCATTTTAAAAAAAAATCTGTTATGATATTGAACGTTTAGTTTTTGTACAACATGCATGCTTAATGTTTGTGTATTTTTTTCAATATTTACTCTTGATCACAAAAATACTTATTGCATGTTTCGTGTGTAACATTTTTTATATAAAATATATAATAAAATTTGTAGTTATTGTTTTAAAAAGAGATATTTCTTGTTCTTTGAAGGAAATTGTGAAGAATTAAATTTGTGATACAGTCAAATCTTTAAAAGAGGGCTACAAATAAATACGAATAGAAGCTTTTTTGTTTGTTTGTTTGTTGTGTGTGTGTGTTTTTCAGTTAAGAATGTTCATCATCATCATCATCATCATCTTCTTCTTCTTCTTCTTCTTCAAGGTGATCGTACATGGCTCGCTCTGGAGCATTGACGTACAATTCACAAAACACACAGAAAACCTGATTTAACCGAGATGTGACATTTAGTTTAAATGATGTACATGAAGCTTTGAAATGTAATTTAATGTAAGCTGTATTCATCACAGGAACACGTAAACAAAGTACCTTACAATTCGTGAGGAACAGAATGAATTACTTTAGAAGATAGAAGATTTGTCACAATGACAAAGGGTTAAAACCTTCAACCATATAAGGTTTCTTTCCAAAGATAAAAACACATGTATATCATCAGTAGACTCTAAATTGTTGACTAGAGTAAACATTGGTGTCTTATGTATTCCATTAACATAATTAAATCACGATATTATAATGATTTAGTTTTCTAAGTGATATATGTGACATTATATTCTTGAATTGTGAACAATCACACAACCAGAAATTCGGGTCGCGTGGCGAGCGTTACAGTCGTGACTACAAACTCTCACCCTACCGCTTGGGTTCAACCGTAGGACTTCGGTGGTCTACCCGGTACTCTGTGTACTCGGTCTCCTCACCGTAATTAGCTGGACTCGCTATATGATTGAAATACTATCGCAGCCGAACAATACAACACACAACCAGATATTGTTTGATAACAATCATATAACAGTACGCACTTATATTTGCTTGGCGAGATTAACTGAAAAGTGTTTAATTTCCTGGCCTGAATGCTTGAACAGTTATAAACTTATACAAGTAACAATACAAAAGCATATTTTGGTGTATATCGGAAAACACGGAAGTGAAATAATTATTCAATCTGCTACACATATTTGCATTCTGTTTAACAACCATTTATTAAACATTTCGTTATTAACTCATTTAATTCAAATCCATAATTGTTTCAGGAATGATATTCAAAATAATGTTACATACATTTCGACCAAACGTTGCAACTGAAGTTTAATCCTTCGAAAGTCCTTAAAATTCTGGCACAAGAATACATGTAGTTTTATTTGACTTTCTCACTTTTAGTAAAATGGTAAATTGTCATGGGACAAGAGCATTAGACCACCTAAAATACTCGAAGCGCAAAGCCATATATAGCATAAAGCTAAATGGATACACTTCACAGAATGAAAAAATTCTGAGGCATGGAAGAAAATGATTTGAAATAGCTATTTGACAATATAAATATATTTTACCATATATTTTATTGGTGTCACCTAACATAAATAATATATGGTCTCTGTACAATTATCACAGTGAACATATCGAACATTGCATTCAGTTTTGGGGGAAAATGAACCCTTGACTGCTGGGACCTGATTTCCTAGTTTCACAGCGTTTTAACGGCCAGATTCGATTGTAGCCTAGTATTATGACATATCATTTCCAACACTAGTCTTAAATGTCTGATACTTAATGAATGCTGTCTTAATTTCCTTGCTCACAATGAGCACAGGGAGATGTTTAACCACACATGCTTAATTTACTATTAATTCTATACATCTACATGCTAATCGCAATCAAGCCCCTCTCGTACATTTTTTAAACGAATAACACAAACTAACGTTAAGATTATGCATTAATTATATAAACGTATTTATATAAAGTCGATTGGGAAGCAAGTCCTTACATCTGATAATAATCCCCCTCGACATTTCCAGTGTAGGCAGTACTTTGAGCCTGAAAGGCTAATAAAGACTCCAACGGGGTTCGAAGAAAGAACCTTCGGATCCGCAATCGAAAAAGTTACCACTTGCGCCATGAATATGCAAAACACCATAAGTAAATGAAAATTCATTGCTTTCTTATTGAATTTTGTGTTGGTTTTCTGTTTTTGAAAAGACTGAGAGCAAACATAACCCTACACGACACGATATTGTGCAGGACATTTATCTGAAACCTAAGCCTCATAATTGCATGTCGTTTTTATTTAGTAGTAATATGAATTTTTTCTCGAAGAAAAAAAATAGACTAGCGAATTTCGCTAAGGCAGGTGGGAAGGTGGGCATTACTTTGGTTTCCAGACGATTACTTTTGTTGGAAAAAAATATCGTTTTCGTATTTTGTAAGTAGTTATGTTGCATTAAGAGGAAGACTGGGATCGATTTAAGGGAAGGTGAGGTCACTGTGGCTAAAAATAGAAAAAATCACTTTAGTTTCCGGATGATAACTGTTTTAAGGAAGGATATATGTATAACAAATTTGGTAGTCAAGTTGCATTGAGAGAAACATTGGGATTATTTTTCTGGGTAGCTGAGGCCAAGGTCAAAATCTCACTTAAAGGTCAAAAATAAAAATAGGATAATTTTGTCCGTACCATAATGTAACTCAATGGGTTTGTAAAGAAAGCCAAATCCCAGTTACTTAATTCAGGTTCTTTAATTGTGCCGTAGCGCACTCATGATGAACAAACAATAAATACATTCTGCAACAAAAATAATGAAGCCGTGATTGTCATCACCAGTACATTAAACAAATAGATATTATCTAGTGACCCGAATTATTATGAAACCTTTTTTTTACAAATTAAACAATATGATATTATACATTTAAAGCATTACATTACAATACAAAATGTTACAATACAATGCAATACAATTACAACAACAAAGCAACACATTCAGCACACGAAACTCACCAATTATAGATTGAACGCTTTTGGCTCGATCTCGCATTAAAGTAGTCAGCTAAAGTACTGTGCTGGAAGTATTAAAATATATAAAATGCACAATAATTTTTTTAAATATATAACTAACCTTTTATCCTCTCAAAAACTTCAAATCATGAATACTAATCTAACATTAGATCAGATATAATGCTAGTGGTAAAATTTGATCCTTTCTCTCCGAAAACCTTTGTCCAATTGAACAGTGGACAAGAAAAGGCGGGAAAAAACCTGTTGGTCAAATCAGTTAACTCCAAAACAACAATTAAAAACAATAAAATCATGTTTGATAACTCTGTTAAAAACATCATAATATTTACATAGACATGATTAATGGTCAAAGGGAGGTAATCCAAATATTAGAAAATAACTAAATTGTCACCTCTGTTACAAAAATTTATTTATCGATGGCTTTTAAAATTATTTTGTACAAATGTTCACCATCATGTGACGATGTGCAGAATGCATGAAGGAGGTTCTTGGCTCCAAGGTCAAAGTCACACTATGAGGTCCAAGATTTGTGTGTGTTTGTGTGTGTGTGTGTGTGTCCGGCCCATAGCTTACTGATTTATTGATAGATTTCAACATCACAAATGTTCACCATCATGGGATGATGTGCATCGCACAAAATTGCCTGTCCCTCGCTCCAAAGTCAAGGTCACACTCAGAGGTCAAAGATAAAAGCTGCGGAATGTCCTGACCATAACTTCCTCTTTGATTAATGGATTTTTAAAGAACTTGGCACAAATGTTCACCATCATGAGAAGGTATGCAGCACACAAAATCCACGTCTTTAGCTTCGAGATCAAAGAAAAAAACTTAGAGGTCAAAGATAATAAATGGAGTTTTTATCGTGTCTCGTCCATCACTTCCTAATGTATTAATAGATTTTAGAATTACTTGGCGCAAATGTTCTCATCATGAGGCTATGAGGTTACGGTTACACTAAGAGGTCTGAGGTTAAAAATGGGGTCTGTTTCTTGTGTCTGGTCTGAAAGTTTGTTTTTTGTTCATTGTGGAATTTGGAATTATTTGGCATAAATGTTTATTATAAAAAGATGACTGTTCACATACAAAATAAGTTGGTACCTAAAGAATTTCTTTTTTATTTAACCTTATCCAGAAATTTCCAACTCTTTTAACCCCATCATTCTCCAGCGGTTTCTTGTATCACCTAGTTTTCTCCCAGAACAGGCCATTTTTTCTGGGTATGTTCTTGCCAGTTAGAAATGTTCAATGGTGGAGTTGTCTCCCTTTGCAAAGTAAAAATAAAATGGTTTCAAATTAAGTTTATGCATTCAAAAAAAGAAGCTTTGATCTAGAATTTGTATATGAAAAAAAATCTCGTTTTCGTGGCATGTCTTTTTTGTGCAAGGTGTATAATGGCTATAGAGCCATCATTTGTGGAGCATCCACTTGTAGACCGGTACTTTATTTTTTCCGTAAGTGATCGTTACTTAGCAATTACCTCAAGCCGTTGTTAGCATATACCTATTTCAGTGACGAGGTCAAACAAGTGCAGTTGGTTATACAAACATGGCGTCGGAGGGTATTAAAAAGGGACTCATTTTGATAGTATGATGATGACGATGATGATATGAATGTTGTTCACCCGGTCTCTGTTCATAAAATATTTTTTCTTATTTTATATAATGTAAAACTTTATTACCACGTGAAATGATCACTTGATATTTGAAACTCGTATGTAAACATGTACTTGAATATAATCAAATAACTTGATGCAGATCTTGATTATTTTACAGCTATTCGAATCGTACTTTAACGAAAATAAAGTTAACATAAAAAGGATCAAGTTGTTTCGATTACGCCAGCACCGTATTTACTTTGTCCATTCACTTGAAGAACCCCCCCCCCACACACACACACACTAACCAACAAAAAACGTTTAACAGGTAGTTTGGCTATTTCGAAGTTAATGTACAAATAACAGTAAGTAAATCATTTGTATATTATTCTTTGAAACATACATTTCAAGTACATTAACTGTTCAGATATTAGTAATTTGCTGTTTTCAGAAGTCCTCTTCACCGATCAAGGATCAAGTCACTCTCTGGAAATTAATAGATTTTATACTGAGATTTGAGATTGAATTATGTACACTAACTTCAAGGTTATGTCGGGACTACTTCATTAATCTGAAAAAAAGGTAAAAATGGTTGAAATAGATAAACAATGTATTTAAATACCTATGTAGGCATGCCTCTCGTGGCTCATATTTAATCATGTGAACAGATGGGAAATGTTTATATTAAAAATTGGATATCTGGCCCTGTGATCTCGGAATTATAAACTGTTCTAAGTATGATGTTCAAGTTTACTTAAGTATTTCTGTTAGAGTCAATTAGCTATTTGGGACATTTTAATTTGATATTTAAATTTGAGTAGTTAATATTTTGTTACGAGAAAGCGGCCAAGGTATGCGCACTTTGAGTAGGAAATATTTATATAGGCATTTTAAAACTAAGAAATATTAGTTGAAAAAATGGACCTTATTGGACGATGTTGAAGAGAAAGCATGAACTATATTTCCTACCATGACAAATACTTGAAACGGTGATTGTTATTTATTTGTAGTGTGAATAGAACTTGTCTATACAAAAGTGGCATCGATATTTTTAACATTTCAAATAATTTCATGCCCAACAGTGATAGTCAATAAGCCACGAATGTTTATCATCGCTAAGTAAATATATGTCTGAAGGAAGAAGCGTTTATTTGTTTGTATCTGCCATGGTCGGGATGTAAAATCACAGACCCAGTAGTGATATAATATCATTGATAACAGATCACATTGGTTAAAACTATTAAGATAAGTATAACATCAGTGGAACGTGTTCGCTGCATACCTTAAATCGGAGCTTTTACTATTACATTATTAGATTAACAATGTAGATATGTCGTACGAATCAGAGGGCCAATTGATTTTAATCTCTGATAAACTGTAACTGTGCATCTCACCGCTGTCAGTCAATTATTCGGATATTTTCGCACCATCGACACCTCTTCTTTTCGGGTGCCCTATACGTACTCGGCATATTAGTCCATCTGTATTCGCTATATGACAGAAAATGTAAGAACAACAACAAGTCCGTCCGCGATATTCTTTAAAAAAAATATATTCCTGTTCCTAAAAATAAGCATGCTGCCGCTAAAATCTCGATAAAGAGGGCAATTTTGCCATAATTGTTGATGTGAAGGGTTTACAGTTCCAGTCATTCAGCGACATCCGGCTAGCTATATATGAAGAAAGACCCCGCGTTCACATTGCGTACCCAGTTTGAACCATCGCTTTATTGCGAGCAAGCTGGCAGGCTTTCTCGCATGAAAAGTTGCAGTGACACAGAAAACAGTGTCGACATTTAGTAGAAGTATGTTTTTATGCGTGCTAGTAGTATTTTGTGTACTTTTGCCGTTCTGTTGTGCGTATCAATTTCTAATATTTTATCTCAAAAAAATACGTGGATGACGTATCGAAATGACGTCATATACAATAAAATAAAACAGCTGAGATACCACTTAAGGTATGGAATAAATTTTGACCAATAATATTGCAGTATTTTTCAAAATTTTCGATCGGTTTACCTCGTTAACCACTTGGTTTAATGGTAACTTTGTATATACCCCAATCTTTGTGCGCATGCGTGTAGAGATGGACTTGGATAGTAACGTCAAAACATAATTCAATACATTAAGTAGGTTATTGTTACATTAACATTAACCTTTACTTGATGTTCATTTTGAATGTTAAAAAGGGGACAGTAATGGCATTGACGATTTCAAAGTTATTTAACAGAAGAGGTAAAGAAAGAAAAAATGTGTTTAAAAAGAATCTAAACAAGACATAAAATTATACTGACATGCGTTTTTATTCTTTAATTACCACCTTCTGTATATTGAGAGAATTCTACCGAATATAGAAATTATTTAGCTTGAAGGTAAAAAAAATCACGGATGAAAAATATAGAATTTCGCGTTATACTCAAAATACTCAATGTCTGTGATGTATTTAACGTAAAGATTCCTCGATCAGATGTGAATAATTATATCACGAAGGCGAAGCTCTCGTGATATTAATATGATCCGAACTCGAAAGTGTAGGTACAAAATCGACTAGCGTCACTACAAGAACCACGAAATAAAGATAAACGCCAGCCATACAAAACTATTGTTTTTATGTTGTATTGCGTTTATATAATAATATGAAAATAGCAATAATTTGAATTGTTATGGCTTTTTCTCATCCAGATAGTTAGGATATTGTTCCAGAATGAAGCAAATTAAGATAACTAGATGTCTCGCCTTTTTCAGGTTAGTAGTTAAATTATGTGGATACAAACATTTTTTATCACATAATTATCTGAGAAAAAACAACATGATATCCAGTTAAGATAAGTGAATATGTGATGGACAGTAGTGGGCACTAACAGACAGTTTATTCTTGTTAAGATACCTAAGTGATAACTTGAAAATGTTCCACTTGCCAGATAATAATTGAATATGTGACAATTTCTTAGAGAAGTTTCGACATAGCTAAGTGGATAAGTGGCTTGCAGATAATGCCACCAAACAAACATATGCAAAATTTGATGCAAAACTTTGAAAACTGTCCTATCAATTTGACAAGTGATTTATTCATTCTCTTCATTAGAAACAGACAAACCTCTGATATAAAAGTATTTTTGAATTTTATGGTCGACAAGCATCACTTGTAATATACAACATGTTTTAATAAAAATGTGAATTGGAGTGGACAAAGAAAACATGCCCAGACCCATTACAAACCATCCATGTGGCACATTTCACTATTGGTAAATCATAACTGAACAAAATTATATATCATAGCAGAGCATTATAACAGGACAAAGATTAGGTGGATGGAACGGTACAGAAAACAAAGTTGCGTCTGTTCTAGTCGAATGGTAATAATTCCTTACAAGGAACTACTCGATATAAATCGATGTGCGACATAATACCGCATGACTAATGTCGCACGGAATGACCAAAAGCATAAAATAGTTGTTTATTCGCCACTTATAAATAAAAGTTAACCTGTGTCAGGCAAAATCAACAGGATATTTTTTATAGCAATACAGGTGCATTAAATTTTAAATGCGGAAATCTTTGTTCATATTGATAACAAGTGTGTTTATTTTGTTGTTGTATTTATCAGAGAAAAAGGTACTTAAGTGTAAATAGCAACGTAGCCTTGTGGATACACCGGGTTTGAAATAAATTCGAAGAACGTACACACCGTTCGATCGAAAAACAAGATATCAGTTGGAGTCGACGCCAACAGTCGTACTATATACATGTAGCGTGAGACGCAGTGGATATACATGTGTGTATTTGTCATTTAATATATATATATAACCAATATTAGGTAAAATAAAGTTTACATTTTTAAATCCTACAATACAAAGTGTGCTGCTGACAAACTGTTAACCTACTTTAAAATGACCAAAAGTGTCAATGGAATGAGCCATTTGGCCAATCAGTCACAAACATTTACGTTTTCTGATTCAAAGTTAATTATTTCAAGCTATCCATTATCAATTTTAACATTCTGTCTCTTATCCATCCAAACCACGGCTTCCCAAACACTTTTCTGACAGAGATATAAAATGATAAAGTTGCATTACTTCGAAATTTGAGTAACGATGACAACAGTCGGTATCAGAATAGTAGCATGGATAACGTCGACAGCAGTCGAACCATTGCGACATATCGTGTCATTCATCTCTAAAATTGTGTTACATAGACAACCGTTTTTGGTAAATATGCATTTATCTAATGTTTTCAGTGGACTATAAGGAACTATCCATGAATAAGAAATGGAAATATCCATTGTTTCAACAATGATATTACCATTTCTATAATGTTCACTGTTTGGTAATGGGACTTCTTTTTTATTCTTTATGGGGCCTCAAAACTAGCAGAAAACAAACATAAATAACAAAACCTGATAGATTATGGACGTTTGTTTGGGGCTTTTTCATCAAAAGTGTGTCAAGGTCAAGGTCACAATGTTAACTGCATAATGAAGCATCCATTTAAGCATTTGTCCAAACATTGGAGCATTCCAATGAAGGACATAGAAGCTTAAGTTATCGTGAATTGAATTAAAAGTGACCAAAGGTTTCGATGGAATGAGCCATGATATACTAAAGGATAAAGAACGGCTTTTAATATAAACAATAGTAGCTAATGATATAACAGATTTGGCGAAGTTTTGTTTTTAAACCATATTTTTATGTTGTACTATATAATTAGTCAAATAAAAAATTGTGGACTTTTAAAGCAAAGAAAGACCTTTTAATTTCACAGGTCCTCAACTACATTTAACTTTACTTAAAACTTTTTTCCGAAACAGACCCTTTCTCATTAAAATTCAACGGCCGATAAAATAAGTTGTTTATGACCTGTTGTAATAGTGACGCTATTTGTGAATATATTATTGAGGTTCTACGGATCAGGCATTGGCAAGACTGCCAAACTCATCATAATTGATATCATCGTAATAGATATATTGTTTTTCAAACAATTATACGATCTTTTGTTTGAATTTGCTAGGTAGAAGTATCTGAAACAGTTTGTTAATCCCGATTTGTCTTAATTCGGTTTATACATTCTCAATGTACAGTGCCAATTAATTCGTTTAGTAACTGTGACCGTTGGGTTGAACATCTATTTACTTCATCCGGATACTGACGAGTGTCAATCTAACAACAGAGGCTGTGGTCAGACCTGTAGAACTTACCAGGATGTGCCTTTCTTTATTGTGTTAATCATATTATGTATCATGATGTGTACATTCTTTATTATGTTATGTACCTTCCATATAATGTTAAGTATATTCTTCATTTTATATATTATATTGTTTTGTGTGCGCCGCACATATTAGACTGGTGAGTAATGGCGGATGTTGGCAATTAAGCTTGTTTCCCGAAGCAAATTATAATGGAAGTATTAATATTTATACAAAATGGCGATTATATTTAACCACATGTTAATTACACATATATTCTATATCCAGGAGTTTCAGAGATTGCCGTGATAATTTTAATTTGATAAAAGAGCATTTTAAAACGTAGTTCAGTGCATTCGTCCCCATATTATTTCGTGCTTCCAAGATAAGAACTAATTCAGGCCATAATGATGAGATTATTTAGACGATTTTTTTAGATCCTGTGCAAAGACTTGTTATATCTGTCATAAATAGCCCCCGAACATAGCATACCCACGTTAGTAGCACAAGAAAATTCTGGGCGAACGAACATTTTTGTCGACGGTAATTACCAATATTTACCAATACCAATATTTGTACATTGTCGGCTATATTTGTGTCGCCGGCTACACTCGTTTCTCTGAGCCCGATCATATGATCGGCGCGGCAGTCATGTGACCGGCATAGCCCGGTTTTTGCCGATATACGGCCATATATTCGCTCTCTCTCTTTCTTTCTCTCTCTCAAGCTTAAACAATTGTTTATATAATTGTTGGGTTTAGCGTCCCGCCAACAGTATTTCAGTCATATGGAGACGATGTCTACTTGAGACAGATATAGTGCTGCCACACTGCAGTATCACGCCATAGGCATTTGGCATGATACCACACACAGTCACATTATCCTGGCACTGGACCAACCAGTCCTGCAACTACCCTTATATGCTGAGCGCCAAGTAAGGGAGCTATAACAGTGCCATTTTTACGACTTTGGTAAGTCGCGGCCGGGGATCAAACACACGATCTCCTGCTCCCAAGGCGGACGCTCTAGATAACCACTCGGTCATTTTGATTTAAGTATATAGATCTAGATCTAATCACTCAGAACTATAGATTGTCATTTATAAACTGACATTATCATATTTTATTTAATATTTTCATTATTATTTTTCATAATTACGTAACTCTCTTACAGATAATTAAATCGTCAACTTTCTGCTGAACAAAATTTTCAAATCAATTCCAGCAATCCTATTTGCTTTAAAATTTCTGCTGCTCATTGCAACGGGCTGATTCGCTCGCTATTTTCTTGCTCCACAGAATTGTATGACATATACTCTGACGTAACTCGCGGGAATTTTTACCGGTGCAAAATAAACATCAACTCGATTTTACAGTTTGTCCCACTTAATCGTCCAAAGAAAACCTTGCATTTCGTTCAAAATTTGAACATTATTTTGCATAAAATGATCCATGAGTTCTTGATATGACTAAAGCGAATTATGGGCTGAGCTAGTTGCGGTTGCCACATCTTTGCCTCATATTTCTTGTAGCTCAAAATATAAATGTACTCAGCGACACTGACTCTTAACCGTGCTTAACACATCACGTGAAGCTGTCAATCAAACGGGAGGCGGGTACATAATGTGATGTCAAAGGCAACACTGTATGACGTACGTGACAAACCGTAAATGTATTATTGTTTATATTTTAAATTGTATGGATTTACGACAGCGCTCCGCCTCGCGTCGCTTACAATAAATCCCATTAATTTAAAATATAAACGATAACTAAAACATATTGTCCGCATCATCAGAATAAACTTACCACATAACTTAATGAAATTTCAACGGAAAAAAGAAATATTACAAACACAAGAAGAGTTGCACACAAAATAATGAAGATTGTTCATAACGTAATGAAATATGTACATAGCATAATAAAGAACAACATAATGAAGTATGTACATAGCATAATAAAGAATATACGTAATATAATGAAGAATGTAAACAACAAATTAAAAAAAAAAGAGTGGTAATAAAGAGTGCATAACATAATGTTGAATATACATATCATAATAAAGAATGGGGAATTTACACAACATTCTAAAAATTATACGTAACATAACAAAGATTATAAATAACATAATAAAGACGTACACAAAAGAGTAAAGAAAATACATGGTATAACATAACATAATTACAACTGCACCAACTAGAACAAAGATGGTCAACATAAGAAAGTGCAGCCGTTCAAAAACCTACCGGTATAAATGTAGGGTTGGTTATGAACTAGAGTCATAAAAGAAAGGATGTAAAGTCGATATTTTCTTTTATTGTATGTTGACCATAGGTTTGTCACTGCTAGCATGTGAAAATATAAATAGCGGGGACATTGAACAACAACAACAATATACAAGGATAGTAATGACCTAAACATTTAAGTGAATAACATTACTTTCGGTTATTTGAAAAGAAATCAAACCTCCTCTTAACACGGACCAGAGCACAGGAATAAAGACAAGCGCTTGAAATCATTTGATACACCTCCTATATGGAAAATTACCACACATGGTCTATCCACCCTTGGGTTTCACAAGTCTACACTATTACTCGCTGCTTTCTAGCTGTATTCTACATTCTACTTAATTCAAATGTGATTTGGTTCATATCATCAAGGTGTAGGCTATTACTTTCACGTTTGCTTCTCGTGCACACAAACACTTTTCATATGAAACAGCTGAAGAAATGAACCCATTGAATAAGACATGCAATCTTCATTGGGACCTTGGATACATACACAAGCAATAGATGAATAGCATCAGACAGCACTTTTTGAAGGTCATTCTCAATTTGCATTTGCAAAAGCCACCGAACTGTAAATAATATTATATTAATACAAATTCGGATATTTATTCATACACTGTAAAAATATACCGTAATTTTAGTTCAGTTTTACGGTATCTACGTTATGGAATTAGACCGTACCTGCCCGTTACAGTTTTTGACCATTAAATATGTTGCCTGGTGGGTAAAACAGTTAATACACGGCAGACATTTAATGGTAATCTTTTTTTAAGATTGAATATCTACTGAAGACGAATCGAACTGATCGCCTGCACTATCATTAAATGACAATGGAGTGCATTTTTTGCAACGATAAGCAATATTATTCAAACTTGTAACTTCGTTTCGTAGATGTGCGCTTAGACATCCCCACATAAATTTGTTTGCCATGTTGACTTTGAAAAAAAAAGGTATAATGATGAACCTGTGTATAAAAGTTGTTGCTGCAAAATTTAATGTAGTTATGGTTAGTGTAGTCGTCTTTGGCCAAGATGCGCATGCGCAGGATGAGTCATCATTATTTGCGCATGTGCGGCGGCATATGGGTTTCTAGCATGAATCTTATTTAGAATGCATCAGAGCATAGTTGAAATTAGACAAAATGGTATTTTCAGGTAAGTGTTTGTTTTCGATAAACATAATTGCATCAGTGTGAAAGTAATAACAGATGTCGAGAAGTTTGTTGATAACTGTGATCGAAGGAAGTATTCAAATTCTTGTCGCATTGTAAACTTTGCCGAAATCAATCAAATCAGTCAAATTGATATATAAATGTCCATTGGAAAATTATATGTAAATGTATATCACTTTCGTGTCGTTTAGTACATATTTCACGATTCATTAAAGGTCCTCATAACAATTCTTCAGTCAGTGAGTTAAATGAGATATTTTAAGCCATTGTTCAAGAGCAGAATGATTGAACCGATCTTTCAGCACACATTTGAAACACATTTAACTAAGAAAGAGGTAATAACTTGCCTTTCATGATTTTTATCAAAATTAAATTAATCATGTTCAATTCCATTTATCTAGAAAAATTCAAAACTCAGCAGTGATATTTAAGTTATTCAAGTCATTGCATACATGTAGTGAACAAACAGATTCGGAATGTATATCAACAGGTCTTTGATGGAGACATTGACGATTTTGCCTATGAAACAATTTACTGACATTTTGGAGAGTTTTGAAAAAATTGCCCTTTCCCATTGACACTTAAAGGAAATATTGAAATTGTTACCATCATCAGTTAGTCAAAGCATTGTCTCAGGTTTCAAAATGCCATGAATTAAGTAACATTTGTTCTTTAGAGTTACTCATGAATTTGAACACAACACGGTTGTAACGTCAGAGGTTATTTCTGAAATCAAGAATGAATATTTTAAGCATTGTTCAAGAGCAGAATTTTGAACCGATCTTTCAGCACACATTGAAACAACATTTAATTAAGAAAGAGGTAATAACTTTGCCCTTTCATTGATTTTTTATCAAAATTAAGAATTAAATCATCGTTCAATTCCCATTTATCTAGAAAAACATTCAAACCAGCAGTGATATTTAAGTTATTCAAGTCATTGCATATACCATGTAGTGAACAAACAGATTCGGAATGTATTTATCAAACAGGTCAGTTTTGATGGAGACATTGACGATTTTGCCTATGAAAGCAATACTGACATTTTGGAGCAGTTCTTGAAAACAATTGCCCCTTTTTACATGACACTTAAAGGAAAATATTTGAAATTGTTACCATCATCAGTTAGTCAAAGCATTGTCTCAGGGTTTCAAAATGCCATGAATTAGTAAAAATTGTTCTTTAAGAAGTTACTCATGAAATTTGAACCACACGGTGTAACGTCAGAGGTTATTTCTGAAATCAAGAATGAATTGTGTATGAGTGATGCATTTTCAAGATATAATAAGGGGCTATTAAACACACTTCTGCAAAACAGTCTTCATTCTATAAAACGAACTTTGCATTTTGTGACCCAGTATAATTTTTTTAAGGAATTGATAGTCAGCAGAGAAGAAAAACCTACTAGTATGTGCCAACTTGTCAGTCATTAGCAAGCTTGTATAAGCATTATGGAAATCATTTCATTTTTTAATATCATGACGGAAAATGACATCAATCTTCACAAAATATATAACCGACTACAGCACGTATAAACTTTTAAAATCTCATGATACTAAGCATTTGAAAGCTTAAATACACTTAAATATAATTTGAAGCCCTATGTTCGAATCATATTTTTGCCATTTTGAGTTTTATGACGCTAGCCGTCACACAATATGATAAAGATGTCATATGTTTTAATTCATCGGGAAATTAAACTCGTGATAATATCATACACTTTGAGGTTCAAAGTTCGAAACGAACACTTTTTATAACAATCAACAAAGACGTTGAATCGAGAAAGAAATATTTTTATTCAAATGGGCCTAGATTGCAGTGGTATATGGAAGGAGATATCCGCCAGTTTATTTATTTTTCTAATTGAGGTATCACAATGCTTATTACACTTTTTTACGATGCTTATTTTATGTACAAAATTCTTATTATTTACGATTATGAACTGAATACAACATTTTCAAAATTTATATTGACTTTCACAATTGTTGTTACATAATTCTTAAAAAAATTAAACTGCTTATAATCAAACAGATTTCGATTTACATATGGAGGTCCCAATCAACAGAATGATCTACTTTTGATTGCAAACATAGCTCGGCAGTGCCAGGATGGAAGCTACCAAAACTTTTTAAGGACTTTAGTATGTCGCGACCTTTAACAAGATTTTCAGTTACTTAAGATCAAGCTTTAAATAAAACAGTGACTGCGAAACAACAATAACAACAACAACAACAACAAAACATATAAAAATAACGTTACGCTCGCTCCCTTCGGACTCAAAATCACGAGGAACTTTCTTCACTGACCTTAACCTATACATAGAGTTTCTAACGGTACCAAGCTTTTAAACATCGGACTGGGGATAAGAAAGTTATATACATTTGTAAAAATTAAGAATTTATATTACCTCAGTTTGCGAACACCTCTGCATATGTTTTAATATTTTGTTGCAAAGTATAATGATGAAAATATATTGATTGCATGTAATGTCAATATGATACAAATGTATTTATAAAAAGCTTTCAGACTGATCAGGTTTGAAACTGCAAAAGCAGAAAACCATATCATTTAATTATCGTAGTTTTTCAATTTCATTATGAATTTTGAGGCTCAAACTAAAACAGATTGCCGATGAGCAAACTTCATGAAATTTTAAGTGTATGCAAAGTTTTTGAATGCAGTAACTTTCCTCTATATGTGACATGATTAAAATTAAAATCAGGGTAAAACCGTGTTCGTTTCTGCAGCTGGGCGGAATTTATATACAGTTTTACACGTCAGAATGTATAACTTGCATGGTGGCTTATATACAACATTTCGTTCTTCCGTATAGACGCACGCGACACAACGACACCTAGCTTCGTAATGGCGCGCGCGACAGAACGATACAACACCCATCAATATTTCACTTATGGATTTTTGACCTTGACCCTTGAACTTTGACCTGTTTTTGAAGTGTTTAACAAAAAACTTTAACGTTGGCCATAACTTCTTTTTTTATTTGACATACAACTTTCATTTTTCGTATGCATAATTATCTGGACACGACCTATCCAGGCATATGCAAATATTTCACCTATTGACCTTGAACTTTCACCTATTTTTGCTGTAACTTTTGAAAACTTTAAAATGCATATCATTTCAGAACCAACAGGGCACTGAAATATCATATCACATTTAAGTTCCATGTGGCAAGACCTTTCCATCAATGCTAAACTTTGGACTTGACTTTGACCTTTGAACTTTGACCTATTTTGAAATGTTTAACGAAAAAACTTTAACGTTGGCCATAACGTCTTTACTATTTGACATTCAACTTTCATTTTTGTTATGCATATTCATCTTGACAAGGGCTATTCAGATATAACTTGATATTTCATCTATCGACCTTGACCTTTGACCTTATTTGCCATAATTTTAGACAAAATTTAAAATATATATTTCTCTGTCATTTTCCAATGATATTTTTTTTTGACTTTGTGTACTGATTTGTCATCATATGAAACAGTGCCGGTGTGATTTCGGTCATGATCACTTGTCAGATAAAAAAGATATAAAAACAACATCATTGTCTAATTTCACAGTTTTGTGTTGATAATCGAAAACTCCATGGATTAGCCATTGTAATTTTTTGTCTACAAAATTTACATCTTTGTGTTGTATACATTCTATTCCATGCATAGGTCAAGGTCATTCTTCAAGGTCAAAGGTCTAATATAAAGGGTATGGTACTTCAACTTTGCATGTAAAGGCATACAGTTTTAGTTGTGATTTTCAAGGTCAACTTTTTTAAATGTTTAGCAAAAATATTTAACGTTGGCAAAGAAAGAAAGAAAGAAAGAAAAAAACAAAAACAAAAAAAATCTTTGGCACCCCCATACGGTGCTCTTGTTAAATGTCGGTGTTTCTTTTTGTCGCGCGCGCCAATTCGAAACCTCCGAGCTTTGTAACGTCGTTCTGTAGGTTTGTCGCTCGCGCCAATATGAAACCACCAAACTTTAAAACATACTTCTTTCATTGTGTCGCATGTCCCAAGTATCACACTTTCAAACTTTGAAACGTCTTTTATTTTGCGAGTAAAGCTGATTAACTAGAATAGACAAGAATGATAAGAGTTGCATGAAAGCGTGTGGAGTTACCGCAGTCTTTTGACATCACATGACCTTTGCCCTCTACTTGAATTCAACTTTGTTCCAACGTTGGGTTGATGGATTTGGAATTTGAAATAACCAAAACAAACATGGCGGCCGAATGTGGTTTGTAATGATCTTCAGAAGAAAAGGTAGAACTATAATTGTATATTGTGTTGTTAATACGTGTTTTGAATACTTTTTACAGTTCATTTATGCCTTGATAAACAGATGCTTGCTTACAAACGTATTATTTCTGCAATAATTTTGTGTAGATCTAGTCCGTAATTCGAACTGTAATGACGCCATCGCATTGCGAGACAGCAAGTGAAAAAAACATTGATTGGACTAATATATTAATTATATTAAATTTTCATTATTCTTATTTATGGGATGCGCGGTATTACCGATTCATCGGTATCTCGCGATTCTGGTCCGGCGCGATATGTGTCGGGGCTGTAGCGATGCGATATTTTTTACTTTTTTATATGTAACGTTATTAATTCCCTCGTCTCGTCATATATTATTACTTTTCAAATTCAAACTCTCATTTAGTTAAAAGCTATACTTAAGACTTAATCAGCATAGACTGGACCGATATTTCTAGATATTTACGTCACTAGAGATAACTCTAGTATGTCAGCTAAACTTGCCCATTGTGTCGCACGCACCACTTCGATACTTCCAAACTTTAAAACGCCATTTATTGTTCTGCCGCTTTCCGCATGAAATAAAAAGAAAAAAAACAACACTAAAGCAAAAACAAAGGAACAGTTTGTTAAATTTATGTTTATTTATCTTTTTTTTATTTTTCAGATACTAAGCAAAACATGTTTGTCTATCTTAAAGAAGCATATCTGCAGATTCACGCCAATTTCTATGAAATTCAAGGAAGAGGTTTAAATGGTAAATATATTATTAAGCGTACAAATAGCAATATAAACTAGCCTAAGGCACTTGCTATCAACAGAAATCAAAGCATGAAAAGTACAACCGTTATTCCATTGCTTAAGGGGGTAGAAAAATGGGGATAAAAATAATGAACGTTTTGCATAAAATGCAAAGCGTCATATGGATTGTTAATATTTATACATTCTTTTTTCTTTGAGATATTTTTTAACGTTGTCTACTATTCTGGAGGTATGCAGCTTTAAGAAATATCCAAAACGCAAGAGATAATAAAGCAAAGTGACTAATACTAGCAAAAATATGATCAAGAAGCCTTAGAATACAGTTTTCAGTTTCATGATTATTTGTTATTTCATGACACTTGCCAGTTCTTTTTAGTCCAGTTATGTCTAGTTATGATTACATTCAATACAGATTAGAATATTTTAAGAAAAGGTTTGGTCAACATATGTTGGAAATAGTCAAAAATGTATCATACACGGAGGTTTTATCTGTGCAAAGTGTTGTAATTTTATAACATAATAATGTTTACAAGTTCTTTTAATGCAAATTAAAGTAAACAAGTATTCAAATAATGTTACAATAGGTTTAAGAGTTAAGATTTAATTAGTAAACAGCTTTTTAATTTGTTGATGCTAACGTTAGCATTGTGTTAGCATCTCAATTACAGATTAAGCAAAGAGAAGGCTACAGTTGATAGCATTTTGTTAACTTGTTTGTAAGTATCTAAAAATAGATTAGCAAAAGACAGTGCTATGTATAGGTTAGCAAACTCCGCCGCAGTAGTTATCTCCCCTTACAGTTGAGATAACCACTGCCGCCACAAGTAGATTTCAGCTGATATAGGCCGGATTTACTATTTCACTTTTGACTTCAGTTTTGAATTTTTTATATTAGTTTCGTCATATACCATGAAAATAACATTCGTGATTATGAGAAAAGTAAAAAATAAAATCAAATAATATTAATTTATAAAATTATGAGTGTAGGCCACATGGTTTCAACTATCATCACGTGACTTGTTTGGTGGCAGTGGTTAAAGTAGCGTAGCGGGACGTAACCGGTGCGCGGAGTTTGATAGGTTAGTTTATAGTTACCTTTAAACTACATGATACAGTCACGAGTGTGTATATCGTGTAATTTAAAGGCAACTATGACCTAACCTATTTAGCACATGGCATTTTCCTTCAACTAGCGACAAAGCTTCACAAAAGTGTGAGTTATGTGGTTGCTTAGTCCACACTTATTGATTTTTTTTATAAAAGTATTGAACTTTGTGTTAAAGTCCACGGTGATTATAATAAAATACCAGCACCTGATTGGATGAGAGGAAAATGTCATATGCTAACTGATAACAAGCTAATATGACCATTGGTGAAATCATTGGGTATAAAGGTCACGCAGTGGGTAGCAGGGCTTTTTTATAGTGTTCTTCTGAGGCTTTTGAAGTGGTTCTTTTAGTTTCTATAAAGGTTCTTTCAAAGCTTGAAGAAATGATTTGGTTATGCTTGGGTTTTTTGACCTTTTGACAATGTTTGAAGTTCTGTAAAGGAATTCAAATTGCGAGAAAAGGATTTTAAGGACTATAAAGGCTAAAAGCACGCTATGACGTCATCAATTAATGATATAATATCCGACCCACCTGCTGTGCCTGCAGCGACGCGATCGTGAGAAAAATTGAGAAACACGCTATGACGTCATCAAACAATAACTTAATCCCCGGCTTAGCTCTGTTGAATCCGAGGCACGAGATTTGTCTCTCTTTATTTTTTTTCCTAATGGAGGGGTAAGGGAGTAGAACATACCGATAAATTCATTCTTGATATAATCGACATTTCCAACAACTGACGTCACTTCCTATAATTAACAACTGACGTATTTCTTCGGACCAATCAACTGAGAGTATTCATTTTTTTTATCTCAAGCGTAGACGCTCGAAATGCCTCATTTCGATCTAAGTCGTCGAAGGAGAAACATCATGTCTACCAGAATTCTACTGACTGACGCGCCTCACGGGGTTCTGAATGAAAATCATAAACCTCGTTAAAGGGACTGTTTCTGTTTGATTCCGACCAAAGACAGGATCGCGGTAACGTTGCAGAGATGTAACGAGATATACGCTTTTCTACCGCACCTCGATACGATTGTCGGAGGAATGGAATTGGGAGAAGACACGTTCTATCGATATCACCTCGGCGGAAACTGGTACGTAACCACGCAGGGCGGATTTAACTGCGTGGATATTCGGAAATTCTGGCTACCGGAAGGGGCGGTGGAGATTTGCGCCACCAGAAAAGGCGTTTCGTTAACGTTCAAACAGTACAGAGAGATAAGAATCGGACTTCGTACGATCGACAGTTTCGTGCCGAACTTCGAGACGTGATCCCCTGCTATACGATGGACAATCATAACATATCGGAGTGTTCGGAGTGTTGTCCGAAGTAGAGTCATTTTCGTTTCGTGTATATATATTCGTGTGGTTTGCATATTTTACTGTCATATTTATATGTTTTTTTTTTACATTTTACTGTCATCATATGTCAAATTATATATATATATATATATAATACTAGTGTATGTATGTATGTATGTATGTACGCACGTACATAAGTTTGTATGTATGTACTCGTATGTACGTATGCGCGAGGATTATTTTGCCCCTAGTACGTAACATTATTACTACAACAAATACAACAAATACTCTAGTACATAAACGACAACTACAAAAACAAAATGCAAAGAAGCGTTGTGAAATCTCCGACACCCGATTTATTCAAACGCATTAATATCAACATTACTACCAAAACAGCTTCAACAATAACTACTACTACTACTACTACAATGTAAAAGTACATGAACAAGGTCCCGGTTCATTCAATCGTATTAATATCATCCTTTCTTCTACATCAAACTACTATTACTCATGTTAAACAGCGAAAATATAACCGATACTATCATTAAACTAAAATACCCACTACTACCTCAACCACGTGTGCTTGACAAAAAAAAGATAATAAATAAATAAAATAAAAATAAAACAATAAAATCAAATGGTACGATTCTCATGATAACGATATTTATCAATTATGTACGCAATTAATAGGTTTTTAAGAAATATACATCTAAAAGTCAAATGCAATTTTAGCCAAATAAATTTGTTTTTTAATACACGGTTTCGTCACAGTCCAGGAATTTTCAAAATTTCTTTACATAGTCCACGCGGTTTTATGTCTTACGGTCAAATCATGCGTGAAATACGACGGTTTCGATTGATTTACCATTATGAAAGAATACATCTGACATTTTGCAAACTACTTTTAAATGTCAAATGCAATTTATTCGTATTTAAGAAATATACATTTAAGAAATGATAAACTAAGCTGAATTTTTGCAAACATCTTTTAAATCAAAAAAGTTCTAGTACTATGGGTGTATACGGAGAGCTGGGTAGATATCCTCTTTTTATTAATAGGCAAATCCCGACCGTATAATAAAATATTGGACTAAATTTATAAATCCAAATAATATAATAATTAGATATTTATATCATTTTTTGATTGAGAAATGTAATTCTGGTACAAAAAAACTGGCCTAGCAAAGTAAAATTACTTCTGGATTCACATGGATTCTCAGACGTTTGGAATAACCCTATCAGTTATAATATTCATACATTCCATCTCGAGTTCAAAGAACGGGCTGTAAGTATATTTAAACAATCATGGTATTATGACATTAGCGCAAATAATACCTTATACTCATATAAAACATTCAAAACACAATTAGAACACGAATTTTATTTAGAAACATTACCCAAGAAGTAAAGGAACGTCCTATCAACACTTCGACTATCATAACATTCGTTGAAAATTAAATCTTGTCGTAATGGTAAAAATAGTTTCATTCATGAAACTACATACCATTACCTTTTCAGATGCAAGTTATATGACAAAGTAGAATCACTTTCTTTCGAAAAACACGACGATTTCATCCACTTCGTGTTTCAAAACTACTTTATGGTATTGAATATTTAACTTTAGAAGATAATAAGTTTATTTTCTTATGTGTACAGTCCTTTATAGAGGAAACAAAACGTTTTTCTACTTGATCATTCGGAAATGTTATTACAGTTTTATTATTAAAAACCTAAACAACCCACGCTTATTCCGGTTACCAACATATGTCTATTGTTTCTGATGTATTTGTTTATTATTTCTCTCTCTTTTCCTTTTATAAAATTAGCCTCTCACATTATAGCACATATAAACATAAAACAATGTATAGCTCAATTATATATTTATTATATTGTCATTTTGATTAAATGCAGAAATTTTCATATTTTTCATGACATATTTATTTGACATTAATTATGACCAGCCTCTTTGCAAATATATTCATGTTGTTTGGGAATGGCCTTAACCTAAGCTGAGAGAACTTGTGGCTAGACCCATCTGTCATTTGTATATTTATAACCATGTTGATGATATGTGTGTACTTGTAAACATTTTGACAATAAAATATGTTTAAACTAAACTATGGTAAAAATAGAACTGAACGTAACTTGCGCATATGTACTGTATGTATATCTAAGTTTCCTTTATATAGAGACCTACGTAATCAATATAATAGTAAATACTATTGTAACATACCAAGCTTTGTAAAATTTTGTCAGTTGATGCTATCTTGTAATAGGTTAGAATTACTGAGATTAGTAAATTGTTTTTATTTATAAGGTTTCATAATTACGCGCCTCATTATCAAATATATTAACTGTGTATTTTGTTCCATGATGGATAACTGCTTTTGCTAATGATTGTTATTTCATCATTAATATGTTGCAACTTATATTAATTATTTGCCATCCTCTTAATGCAGAAAATAGTCACCATTGTAGCACACTACTTTGTCAAGACCTTTTTAAAAGCTAGTATGTATTATGTATTTGTATGCAACTAGAAACTTGTATAGGTTTACGTTGCGAAATAAAATATTTTGAATCTTGATTAAGAAAAGGTTAAGATATATACGCTTAAAAAAGTAATTTCTATATAAAAGCCCTGATCATGTTGCCTATCTATTGGGGGAAAATACCATCGTCCTTAAACAGGAAAGACACGTGCCAGTGAAATATATCGTCTCGAGGTTCGCATTACGATATAAATATATAAGTATTCCTACGTTAAAAAAAGGTACATAGCGTTTTGTCAGAAACGATTTTTCAATTCAAAACCTCGTATACATCCATAATTTCTGTTGAAATTGGGATCAGGTATTAAACCGTCAAAAAAATCGATCCTACGCAGCACGCGATCGTAACGAAAACAAGAATAAAGAGCATTGATCGATGAGGGGAGTCATTTACACAAACATCTGTCACCACAGAAACAAACAACAAAACGTCCATGCTGACAGAAACACACTGGTGTTACTGGGAAATATTACGAGGAAGAAAGAAAGAAATGAAGATACTCTACTTTCGAATTCTGGGGCGGTATGGGAGCGCGTGCTTCTGTAGGGGATACACGATACATGTTTCAGCTTGGATAACTCGTCGCGAATCTATACCGCTACGGGTGTGTCTGCTATAGAAGGCTGGTGCGCCATTTGCTTTTTGTACTTTGCTTTTTGTATTTTGCTATTTGATTTTTGTTTTTAGCTCACCTGAGCACAAAGTGCTCAAGGTGAGCTTTTGTGATCGCCCTTCGTCCGGCGTCCGTGCGTCGTCCGTCGTCAACAATTTGCTTTAAACGACATCTCCTCTGAAACCACTGGACAGAATTTAATGAAACTTGGCAGGAATGTTCCTTGGGTGAGGCTTTACAAAAGTTGCTAAAATAGAGCTGATCCATGAAGAACTCTGGTTGCCATGGCTACAAAAAGAAAAATAATTTGAAAACTTTAAAAATCATCTCCTTCAAAACTACTGACCAGATTTAAAAATAATTTGGTACAGATGTTCCTTGGGTCAACCTCTACCAAAGTTGCTAAAATTATTCCGATCCGTAAAAAAACATGACCGCCAGGGGCGGGGCTTATTTGCCTTATATGTATATAGAGAAAACTTTAAACAACATCTCCTCTGAAACCACTGGACAGAATTTGATTAAACTTGGCAGGGATGATCCTTGGGTCAACCTTCACAAAAGTTGCTAAAATAAACTTGATCCATGTAGAACTCTGGTTGCCATGGCAACAAAAGAAAAAAAAATGAAAACTTTAAAAATCATCTTCTTCAAAACTACTGGCCATATTTTAAAATAAATTGGTACAGATGTTCCTTTGGTCAACCTCTACCAAAATTGCTAAAATTATTCCGATCCGTAAAAAAACATGGCCGCCAGGGGCGAGGCTTATTTGCCTTTTATGTGTATAGGGAAAATTTTAAACAACATCTCCTCTGAAACCACTGGACAGACTTTGATTAAACTTGGCAGGGATGATCCTTGGGTCAACCTTCACAAAAGTAGCTAAAATAAACTTGATCCATGTAGAACTCTGGTTGCCATGGCAACAAAAATAATAAAAAAATGAAAACTTTAAAAATCATCATCTTCAAAATTAATGGCCAGATTTTAAAATAAATTGGTACAGATGTTCCTTGGGTCAACCTCTACCAAAGTTGCTAAAATTTTTCCGATCCGTAAAAATCATGGCCGCCAGGGGCGGGGCTTATTTGCCTTATATGTGTATAGGGTAAACTTTAAACAACATCTCCTCTGAAACCACTGGACAGAATTTGATTAAACTTGGCAGGGATGATCCTTGGGTCAACCTTCACAAAAGCTGCTAAAATAAACTTGATCCATGCAGAACTCTGGTTGCCATGGCAACAAAAATAATGAAAACTTTAAAAATCATCATCTTCAAAACTAATGGCCAGATTTTAAAATAAATTGGTACAGATGATCCTTGGGTCAACCTTCACAAAAGTTGCTAAAATAAACTTGATCCATATAGAACTCTTGTTGCCATGGCAACAAAAAGAAAAAAAAACATGAAAACTTTAAAAGTCATCTTCTTCAAAACTACTGACCAGATTTTAAAATAAATTGGTACAGATGTTCCTTGGGCAACTATTTATCTCAGGTGAGCGATTTAGGGCCATCATTGGCCTCTTGTTTGTTCTTTGCTTGAGCGCCATTTGCTTTTTGCTTTTTTCCTTTTGCCAATTTACTCTGTTCTCACTTATGGATTAACGCTAAATGCAAATTGCTGAGTAGGCTAATGCAGTGCTTAGAAATGGATGTATGTGCCCTTTATGTTTTTTAAAGTAAAAATATCATCTAAGATACAATATGTTCCGGAGATTATATGTTGTATATGTATATGGAGTATATGTTGTAAACCCACGTCTGTATAATAAATATTATTTTACCTGCTTGGCTTAGTTACAACAGTACAGAAACCAACTGTGTTAAAGTGACGTGCAAAATTTTTGATATTTTAAACCGTAAACAAAAAATTAAAAAATTTTTTTTTAAGTCTAATAAAACTATGATTTAGGAAGATAAGTAACAAAATATGTAGATACAAAACTAAAGCTTCCTAAAATTATATTCTTTTAACTCAGTTCACCTATTTATAGTTCTAATTGATCTTATTACAGTGTATTTATACAAATCATCTTTGTTACAGACAAAATACGGCATCTTTTAAATATTGCTTAAAGTCAAACATTGAAATTTTGTTTTAAATTTGTTTTGCATTTGCTTATTGTGCTTCAGGATGAAAATTCTGCAAAAGCTGGTACTAATTCATTTTTATCACAGACACAGTCAAGCTGATCTTTCCCAAGGGACCTACTAATGGAAACTCCATCTATTCATTTCATTTCTGTATGAACACTATGTATGCAATGTTTTAAATTCCTATGTTAAATGGCTTAAAACTTGTTTTCTTTTAACTATGAATATGCGTGAAGAAGCAATGATAGTAGGGCACGGTTTTGTGTGGTTTTAGTGACAAAGTCTTGAAGTTTGCCTTTGAAAAGCTTAGAAAGTATGCTCATTGAAGTAGCATTGAAAATTAATCTACACTATATCTGAAATGTATATAAAGAACATCAAAATGAGTGATTCAAGCATTTGGAATTCAATGCATTATAATTGTCATGAGAAAATTACTTTAATAGGTTCTTATTGCAGTACCTTTAACAGTAATTCAATAGTTAGTTAGTTACACAGAACTATCCCAAATTGTTTTCCACATAATTTTAAAAATGTGTTACAGATATTAAACTTAATTTTAATATGACAGATAGGAAAACTAAGATGATTTCTTGATATATGTCATAACTTCAAAACTTACTCAGATTTCAACAAATGTCAAACGCTACAAATGTAGATATGTATCAAGAATTTTCTTGACTAATTATAAAGAACACTTATTTGATAACAATTTATTTTTAAACATGTTTTAATGCATGGGAATTAAAGAGTTCCTTCAGTAAGTCTGATCTACGCTTTTTTTTAATAAAGTAATACTAATGTACTTATTCCATGTATGATGAATGTTTGTAATCTTAATTGTAATACAAACTGCAAGTTTCAGACACAATGGCATAAATTAAATAGAGAACATTTTTTAAGTTTAAAATAAATAAACATAAATGGGTATAGGGTTCTCTCTCTATATATACATGTATAAAATATTAATGTGAAGAAGCCTTGAATCTGGCTTGCTGTAGGTCTAGAGTTCTGCAAAGATAGCCGTTGTTCCTTGATAATGTACACAGATCTTATGGCGTCTCTTGCAGCTGCATGCGCTAAAACTTGGAATCAATATGATGATGAGTTTCTTCCAAACTTCAGAATATGACCATCCACAGGGAACAATGGGTTAGGGCCTCTGCCTCGGGAGCTGGAGTTCGTGGCTTTGATCCTCAGCCGTGGCATACCAAAGGTACTTATAGCTCCCTGCTTGGCGTTCGGCATAATTACCGGATGGTTTCAGGACTGGATGTACTGGTTTCTGTGTGTTGCATCATGCCACATGTCTAGGGTGTGATATTGCAGTGTGGTAGCACTATATCTGTCTCATTAGGCACTGTCTCTAAATGACTGAAATACTGGGCATAAACAAATAAACGGAGGTAATGAATCATACAATAACATATATAGTGATGAACTATGAAACTATGAATAATATTTTGAGCATCCTCCTCGGAAGCAGGAGGTCAGTGGTTTAATCCCTGATTGTGATATGAAAAAGTCATTGAAAATGGTACTAGTAGTCCCCTGCTTATATATAAGATTATTCCAGGACTGGTTGGCCCAGTTTCAAGATATTATGTCTGGGTGTGATATCATGCCTCATGTCTTTAGCTTGATACTACAGTGTGACAGCACTACATCTGTCTCAAGTTAAAATCACTAAACATATCCCAGACAGAGAACTTAGGGTTCAAGTCAAAGCAACTGTCTTCGTAAGTGAGAATTAAGCTTATGGATTAGGGAGTCTAGTACTGGTCATTGGCAAGTGAAATGGTCTGGTAAACTGCCCTCATAAGACTGAAATCCTGTTGAAAATGGGCGTTTTACTAAAACAAAATCCAGGTGTGCATGAAAAACACATACTTTTGATATTTTATTGCATTATCGAATACAACCGTACTATGTATGTTCAAATCATGATTCACAAACTCAAAAGGGTCCCGCTAAGGGGTCACAAGGCTTAACATTGACACATTTATAATTGTCTTAATTTTATTTGGAAACACAAGTCACAGACTTTGCTATATTCTTGTATCATTATTTTGTGAACCTCTCGTCTTTTTAATGAGACCAGTGGACAAATTGGTAAAATCATAAACATATAACATCATACATCTGTCTCAAAAATATTAAAATATTTTAAAATATTAAACAATGCAAAATGCTCAAAAATGAAAGATATACAAGTAATTTATGTTGCAAAGGTAAACAATTGTGTTAATCTACAATAACCGCCCAGTCCTAACGAGATATTGTATTGTTCAGCAGTAATGGTCTTAACGGTGGTAAGTTTACCTAATCTCCTGTACTGGAGATGAAAACCTAGCAAAAACAACCCACACATTTCTCACTTAAAACATAGGTGAGATATTTTGAAAAATTGCAGAGGTGATAGTAAATCTTGAACCCGTGACCTTCACATTCCTAACCTTGCTCCTCTACCGATTGTGCTACCGAGGTCATTGTACTAATGAGCGATTAAAACTTTCAGTTATCGCATTGGTTAAGTGAACAGTCTTTTAGAGCAATGACTTCAATAAACAGAGTCGAGTTCATGAATTATCAAGACCATATCAGAGAAAAGGTCTAAAGCTTCTTGAAAAGTTGCTGGCAAGCTCCATTCTTTTTCTAACATAGTCGACAATGCCCAGTCTGTAAACATTAAATTTGATCCAAATTCTTCTGACACAATTATGCAGTTCTTTGCATACAGCTACACGCTCGATATCTACTTGCTGTCCTTGTTTACTGGCCAGTACGCGATCTCGTTACATATGTGCATAATCTGCAACAGTTCCTCCCTAAGTGTTTTCAGTTTTATTCAGGTACTAAATAGCATGTCACTTCGAACAAAACACAGTCGTCTCTTTCAACATCAAAGGTTTTTTCCACACACTGATTGTTTCAAGTATTCTTTCTTCCCAGAACAAAATAAGTAAGTATACTATCAGAGTCATTTAGGCCTTAAAATTGTCTATATTTTAACAATTTAATGTTTGGTAAGAATTTTAAACAACCTATCTGGCTCCTTATGTGCAACCCACATGACATAACGAGCAGTGCCGATCGTAGTTACACGTGTATTATCGGAACAGAGAAGAACATCGCTTTATCACGCCCAGGTATGATTGCATACAGCTTGAGAGAAGAAAGAAAGAAAGGAAAAGGAAAGACAGATTCAGTCCTATGACTTTGTTCCCTCTGTTGTGTAATGTAAAAATTAACTTAATGGCCAGTATATACCAACCTACGTCAATCGCCATGGTTTAATCATATGGAAGCTGTTGTATTCTTCATTGGAATAGCTGTCGACTTATACCGAATCTGAAATAAATACACATAAGTGGCGTGGCCGAATACATGCTGTGTATATTCATTGAGACAGTTAAAGTAGTTTAAACTTGACGATTTTAGATCTTCGTCGATTTGGAAACAATATCTTGCAACTTATACTAATCTCCCTCGATGGTCCTATGGTTAGTCCAGTCCTAAGGGCCTGGGAAGGGCATGAACTTTGTCAATTTGGAATATAAAATTGTTTTTAATAAAATAAATCAACTTACAAGTTGGCTTAAATAAAAAATAAAGGCCAAAGCTTAAAAAAACTATGATTTACTGAACATGATAAATATGAAAATTATTACATGAGTCTCCGCATTGAGCCATAGTTTTGAATTAAGGACAGGGTGAACATCTGTCACAGCAGAACCAAAAGATGCGCGCAGACAAATCGCGTGCTTCGGATGCAACAGGTGGATCCGTAGTTAAGTTATTGATTGATGACATCATAACCTGTTTTCTATTTGTTTTTTTTCTCACGATCGCGTCGCTGCAGGCATCGTTGGTGGGTCGGATAGTATTTCATTGATTGATGACGTCATAGCGTGCATTTAGCACCTCATTAGGCACCACAGGGGGGTCGGATAATATTTTATTGATTAATGACGTCATAGCGTGCTTTAAGCACCTCAATAGGGGGGTGTGTCGGATATTATTTCATTGATTGCTGACGTCACAGCGTACTTTCTATTTTTTTCTCACGATCGCTTCGCTTCAGGCACCGCAGGTGGGACGGATATTATTTCATTGATTGATGACGTCATAGCGTGCTTTAAGCACTTCAGTAGGTGTTTTCAGTTATCTAATTCATTCATTTATCCAACCATTCTGTGAAACTCCACTTACTATACTACTCAGGGACCGCCGAGAGGGTTTGGTATAAGTTGTATGAACTTGTTTCCAAGTTATTTCTTTGTTGTGAAGGAAGTAGAAACTCTGAGCTACAAAATCGTTTCAGCAAACAGATGAAACTGTCGTAATACACCAAAATAAAATGATTGAATTGTCTGATTTGTGATACTTGGTCTAAACGTGATATACCGTATCTTTGTGTGTATGTTATTTACTCCTATTTCATGTGTTTACATGTATTTTCTGCATGGTTATTTATGATGAACATAATTATATCATTTTCTTTATTTGGCTCACTCGTGAAAATGTAACATTATCAAATATATTAACTGTGTATTTTGTTCCATAATAGATAACTGCTTTTGCTAATGATTGTTATTTCATCATTAATATGTTGCAACTTATATTAATCATTTGCCATCCACTTAATGCAGAAAATAGTCACCATTGTAGCACACTACTTTGTCAAGACCTTTTTAAAAGTTAGTATGTATTATGTATTTGTATGCAACTAGAAACTTGTATAGGTTTACGTTGCGAAATAAAATATTTTGAATCTTGATTAAGAAAAGGTCAAGATATATGCGCTTAAAAAAGTAATTTCTATATAAAAGCCCTGATCATGTTGCCTATCTATTGGGGGAAAATACCATCGTCCTTAAACAGGAAAGACACGTGCCAGTGAAATATATCGCCTCGAGGTTCGCATTACGATATAAATATATAAGTATTCCTACGTTAAAAAAAAGGTACATAGCGTTTTGTCAGAAACGATTTTTCAATTCAAAACCTCGTATACATCCATAATTTCTGTTGAAATTGAGATCAGGTATTAAACCGTCAAAAAAGAATCGATCCTACGCAGCACGCTATCGTAACGAAAACAAGAATAAAGAGCATTGATCGATGGGGGGAGTCATTTACACAAACACCTGTCACCACAGAAACAACAAAACGTCCATGCTGACAGAAACACACTGGTGTTACTGGGAAATATTACGAGGAAGAAAGAAAGAAATGAAGATGCTCTACTTTCGAATTCTGGGGCGGTATGGGAGCGCGTGCTTCTGTAGGGGATATACGTATCCCAGAGTTCATCCTTGTTTCCTTAATCCGATACATGTTTCAGCTTGGATAACTCGTTGCGAATCTATACCGCTACTGGTGTGTCTGCTATAGAAGGCTGGTGCGCCATTTGCTTTTTGTTCTTTGCTTTTTGTATTTTGCTATTTGATTTTTGTTTTTTGTTCTTTGCTTGAGCGCCATTTGCTTTTTGCTTTTTTCCTTTTGCCATTTTACTCTGTTCTCACTTATGGATTAACACTAAATGCAAATTGCTGAGTAGGCTAATGCAGTGCTTAGAAATGGATGTATGTGCCCTTTATGTTTTTTAAAGTAAAAATATCATCTAAGATACAATATGTTCCGGAGATTATATGTTGTATATGTATATGGAGTATATGTTGTAAACCAACTTATTATAACCAACTGTGTTACAGTCACGTGCAAAAAAGTTTTTGTGAATTAAATCTTCTGTTTCGTATTTAAACTCGTAAACAAAATCACAAAATTAAAAATAACTCGCATTTTAATACTTTGTTAATTGGCTATTAAGTCTAATAAAACTATGATATTCTTTACCAAGTAGGAAGATAAGTAACAAAATATGTAAATACAAAACTTAAGCTCCGTTAAAATTCCATTCTTTTAACTAAATTGATCTATTTATAGTTATGATTGATCTTATTACAGTGTATTTATACAAGTCATCTTTGTTACAGACAAAATAAAGCATCTTTTAAATATTGCTTAAAGCCAAACATTGAAATTTTGTTTTAAATTTGTTTTGCATTTGCTTATTGTGCTTCAGGATGAAAATTCTGAAAAAGCTGGTACTAATTCAGTTTTATCACAGACACAGTCAAGCTGATCTTTTCCAAGGGACCTACTAATGGAAACTCCATCTATTCATTTCATTTCTGTATGAACACTATGTATGCAATGTTTTAAATTCCAATGTTAAATGGCTTAAAACTTGTTTTCTTTTAACTATGAATGTGCGTGGAGAAGCAATGATAGTAGGGCACGGTTTTGTGTCGTTTTAGTGACAAAGTCTTAAAGTTTGCCTTTGAAAAGCTTAGAAAGTATGTTCATTGAAGTAGCATTGAAAATTAATCTACACTATATCTGAACAAAATGTATATAAAGAACATCAAAATGAGTGATTCAAGCATTTGGAATTCAATGCATTATAATTGTCATGAGAAAATTACTTTAATAGGTTTTTATTGCAGTACCTTTAACAGTAATTCAATATTTAGTTAGTTACACAGAACTATCCCAAATTGTTTTCCACATAATTTAAAAAAATGTGTTACAGATATTAAACTTAATTTTAGTATGACAGATAGGAAAACTAAGATGATTTCTTGATATATGTCATAACTTCAAACTTACTCAGATTTCAACAAATGTCAAACGCTACAAATGTAGATATGTATCAAGAATTTTCTTGACTAATTATAAAGAACACTTATTTGATTACAATTTATTTTTAAACATGTTTTATTGCATGGGAATTAAAGTGTTCCTTCAGTAAGTCTGATCTACGCTTTTCTTTTAATAAAGTAATACTAATGTACTTATTCCATGTATGATGAATGTTTGTAATCTTAATTGTAATACAAACTGCAAGACACAATGGCATAAATTAAATAGAGAACATTTTTTAAGTTTAAAATAAATAAACATAAATGGGTATAGGGTTCTCTCTCTATATATACATGTATAAAATGTTAATGTGAAGAAGCCTTGAATCTGGCTTGCTGTAGGTCTAGAGTTCTGCAAAGATAGCCGTTGTTCCTTGATAATGTACACAGATCTTATGGCGTCTCTTGCAGCTGCATGCGCTAAAACTTGTTATCACTATGATGATGAGTTTCTTCCAAACTTCAGAATATGACCATCCCCAGGGAACAATGGGTTAGGGCCTCTGCCTCGGAAGCTGGAGTTCGTGGCTTTGATCCTCAGCCGTGGCATACCAAAGGTACTTATAGCTCCCTGCTTGGCGTTCGGCATAATTACCGGATAGTTTCAGGACTGGCCGTACTGGTTTCTGTGTGTTGCATCATGCCACATGTCTAGGGTGTGATATTGCAGTGTGGTAGCACTATATCTGTCTCAATTAGGCACTGTCTCCAAATGACTGAAATACTGGGCATAAACAAATAAACAGAATGTAATGAATCATACAATAACATACATAGTGATGAACTATGAAACTATGAATAATATTTCGAGGATCCTCCTCGGAAGCAGAAGGTCAGTGGTTTAATCCCTGATTGTGATATGAAAAAGTCATTGAAAATGGTACTAGTAGTTCCCTGCTTATATATAAGATTATTCCAGGACTGGTTGGCCCAGTTTCAAGATATTATGTCTGGGTATGGTATCATGCCACATGTCTTTAGCTTGATACTACAGTGTGACAGCACTACATCTGTCTCAAGTTAAAATCACTATACATATCCCAGAAAGAGAACTTATGGTTCAAGCCAAAGCAACTGTCTTCGTAAGTGAGAATTAAGCTGATGGATTAGGGAGTCTAGTACTGGTCCTTGGCAAGTGAAATGGTCTGGTAAACTGCCCTCATAAGACTGAAATCCTGTTGAAAATGGGCGTTTTACTAAAACAAAATCCAGGTGTGCATGAAAAACACATACTTTTGATATTTTATTGCATTATCGAATACAACCGTACTATGTATGTTCAAATCATGATTCACAAACTCAAAAGGGTCCCGCTAAGGGGTCACAAGGCTTCATATTGACACATTTATAATTGTCTTAATTTTATTTGGAAACACAAGTCACAGGCTTTGCTATATTCTTGTATCATTATGTTGTGGACCTCTCGTCTTTTTAATGAGACCAGTGGACAAATTGGTAAAATCATAAACATATAACATCATACATCTGTCTCAAAAATATTAAAATATTTTAAAATATTAAACAATGCAAAATGCTCAAAAATGAAAGATATACAAGTAATTTATGTTGCAAAGGTAAACAATTGTGTTAATCTACAATAACCGCCCAGTACTAACGAGATATTGTATTGTTCACCAGTAATGGTCTTAACGGTGGTAAGTTTACCTAATCTCCTGTACTGGAGATGAAAACCTAGCAAAAACAACCCACAAATTTCTCACTTAAAACATAGGTGAGATATTTTGAAAAATTGCAGAGGTGATAGTAAATCTTGAACCCGTGACCTTCACATTCCTAACCTTGCTCCTCTACCGATTGTGCTACCGAGGTCATTGTACAAATGAGCGATTAAAACTTTCAGTTATCGCATTGGTTAAGTGAACAGTTTTTAAGAGCAATGACTTCAATAAACAGAGTCGAGTTCATGAATTATCAAGACCATATCAGAGAAAAGGTCTAAAGCTTCTTGAAAAGTTGCTGGTAAGCTCCATTCTTTTTCTAACATAGTCGACAATGCCCAGTCTGTAAACATTAAATCTGATCCAAATTCTTCTGACACAATTATGCAGTTCTTTGCATACAGCTACACGCTCGATATCTACTTGCTGTCCTTGTTTACTGGTCAGTACGCCGGGTGGTGGAAGAGAAACTCCGGAATTCCACCTGGGCATGGCGAATACTTTACAGATCTCATTACGTATGTGCATAATCTGCAACAGTTCCTCCCTAAGTGTTTTCAGTTTTTTTCAGGTACTAAATAGCATGTCACTTCGAACAAAACACAGTCGTCTCTTTCAAAATCGAAGGTTTTTTCCACACACTGATTGTTTCAAGTATTCTTTCTTCCCAGAACAAAATAAGTAAGTATACTATCAGAGTCATTTAGGCCTTAAAATTGTCTATATTTTAACAATTTAATGTTTGGTAAGAATTTTAAACAACCTATCTGGCTCCTTATGTGCAACCCACATGACATAACGAGCAGTGCCGATCGTAGTTACACGTGTATTATCGGAACAGAGAAGAACATCGCTTTATCACGCTAAGGTATGATTGCATACAGCTTGAGAGAAGAAAGAAAGAAAGGAAAAAGAAAGACAGATTCAGTCCTATTACTTTGTTCCCTCTGTTGTGTAATGTAAAAGTTAACTTAATGGCCAGTATATACCAACCTACGTCAAACGCCATGGTTTAATCATATGGAAGCTGTTGTATTCTTCATTGGAATAGCTGTCGACTAATACCGAATCTGAAATAAATACACATAAGTGGCGTAGCCGAATACATGCTGTGTATATTCACTGAGACAGTAAAAATAGTTTAAACTTGATGATTTTAGATCTTCGTCGATTTGGAAACAGTATCTTGCAACTTATATTAATCCCCCTCGATGGTCCTATGGTTGGTCTAGTACTTAGGGCCTGGGAAGGGCATGAAAAACCATTGCCCCATAATGAGGTTCGAACCTACGACCTTCGGATCCGCTTTTTGGTACGTGTACCATGGGGCCCCCATAAGAGCTAAGGATTGCATGTCGCGTGGAATTTAATAATGCAATTTTGCGAATAAAGTTATAAAATCAAACTTATAAGTTGGCTGTAAATAAAATTAAGAAACAGATTTGGAATTAGGAATGTTTTCATGAAGGCCGAAGCTTAAAAACTATGATTTAGTGAACATGATAAATATGAAAATTCTTACATGAGTCTCCGCATTGAGCCATAAATTTGAATTAAGGACATGGTGAACATCTGTCACAGCAGAACCAAAAGATGCGCGCGGACAAATCGCGTGCCTTGGATTCAACAGGTGGGTCCGTAGTTAAGTTATTGATTTATGACATCATAGCGTGTTTTCTATTTTTTTTCTCACGATCGCGTCGCTGCAGCATCGTAGGTGGGTTATTTCATTGATTGATGACGCCATAGCGTGCTCTTAGCACCTCATTAGACACCACAGGTGGGTCGGATATTATTTCAATTATTGATGACGTCATAGCGTGCTTTTAACACCTCATTAGGTGGGTCGGATATTATTTCATTGATTGCTGACGTCACAGCGTACTTTCTAATTTTATCTCACGATCGCGTCGCTTCAGGCACCGCAGTTGGGACGGATATTATTTTATTGATTGATGACGTCATATCGTGCTTCTAGCACCTCAATAGGCACCGAAGGTAGGTCGGATATCATTTCATCGATGATGACGTCATAGCGTGCTTCTAGTACATCAATAGGCTCCGCAGGTGAGTCGGATATCATTTTATTGATTGATGACGTCATAGCGTGCTTTAAGCACTTCAGTAGGCATCACAGATGGGTCGGATATTATATCATTTATTGATGACGTCATAGCGTGTTTTCAGTTATCTAATTCATCCATTTATCCAACCATTCTGTGAAACACCACTTACTATACTACTCAGGGACCGCCGAGAGGGTTTAGTATAAGTTGTATGAACTTGTTTCCAAGTCGACCTAAAAAAAATATGTTTAAATGGTAAATGAAAAAGTTTTATTTCTTTGTCGTGAAGGAAGAAGAAACTCTGAGCTACAAAATCGTTTCAGCAAACAGATGAAACTGTCGTAATACACCAAAATAAAATTATTGAATTGTCTGATTTGTGTTACTTGGTCTAAACCTGATATACCGTATCTTTGTGTGTATGTTATTTACTCCTATTTTATGTGTTTACATGTATTTTCTGCATCGTTATTTATGATAAACATAATTATATCATTTTCTTTATTTGTCTCACTCGTGAAAATGTTCTATCATATGTCTCCATACGTTTTGTTGTTGATATTAAAACTATTGAACTTGATTACCGTGAATTTGTTTTGTGTTATGATAAGATACCTGTGTGAATAAGTATTAATAATGTATTTTCTGTTCGGTCACTGATCAGACTGAACTGGGTCTGCTTTGTTTGCCAAAGCGTGAAAATACGTCTATACGAGGTAAAGGACAAATTTACATATCATCCATATACAACAGCAGTGCAGCCTGAACCCACTTAGATAATACAGTGATGTCTCTCCCATAAATCACTGATCGGCCGGATTGATCCTCTGAGTTAGAAACTTCTGTTATTTGCTGCTGAGCACAAAATGGAGTATTGATATTGTTTGTGTATGTCTAACACTTATTTCACTTGGATATTTTTCTCCGAAAATAAAAAAATGGAGAAGCGACGAGACAAAATCTGCATGGAGCGAAACAGATTGATAAAGATATTCTTTGGTAAATATCAGGCATTTTGTGTTTTTCTTCTCAGTTTATCTTCCATAATAAGGCGTTGTGATCAACACATTCACTTATAAAGCCTAATGTTTTTAGTATTGTATCCATTTTTTAATTCGTGTAATATGGGACAAATTTAAATTCATTCTGCTATGCTGATTTAAAGGTAATCCATTTATCACTTATGAGGTCATGGTTTTTCAAATGCTTAAAAAAAACTTTAGTGCAGATGCAAGCATTCATTGACGTATAGGTTAAGTTATGAGTTATTGGGTTATAGGTTCTTTCGCCCAATGTCTATAAAGGCTTGCTTTACTATAAAATTCCCACTTGATGGACGATAATCATAATGTAATGGTGGATGGATTGCCGTAAACAAAAACTATATCCATGAAAAAATGATATAGAGGATGATTGTTTAGTATATATTTGAAAAAGCTTAATTGCAAATGAGTAGTCAGAGAAAACGAACAAAAAACAACAACAACAACAACAAAAACAACAACAACAACACCAACAAAAAACAACAACATTAGTTTCCACTCGTGAAAATATCGTTATTCAATAATCATTAGTGAAATTATATAAATAACATATATTCTAAATATGAGTTTTGTTTGTTTAAAGTAATGTTGCCCAAATATACTGTTTAGTTCATACTCTTTCTCATATTTTATTTGTTTGTTTCTTTGGCATTTTGCCTTTTTAGTTTCCCATAGGATATATTTATTAATTGATGCACAGTGACTTCATTTTTTATCGGTTCGATAACATTTATTATATTTATTATGTTTTGAGGTCAGAGGTACGTTACATCAACAAAGATTAAAAAAGAGCTTGGATATACATGTGGTTTTTTGTTACTTGCTTTGCGGCGGTATGTTGCAACAAATTGTTTCGAAGCAGAAGAAGGAACAGTTGAAAGTTATGTTGGTTTGTTTTCCGCATTAAATGTACTATTAAGAACTAAAAGCGAATTTAATATACATTTTTGTCAATTGTAAATATTTTGTATAAACGTGTTTGTTGTTTAATAGAGTATAACCTACGGCTGGATACCTAATCAAGATACATTCTAAACGTATTGTTAAAGATTTATTCCGCCATGTTCTAAAAGACAACTGGGATTAATTATATCAAGATATAATGTATGAAATAAATGCGTTTGTTCTTTGTTATTAAGAAATTATTAGCCGCATCAACTTAATGACATTTATCAAAAAACAAAGAGACGACATGGAGTAAAAATTTAATTAAGGAACATGCCCCAAATTCCTTTGATCTCCTAAATTACTGTGTGTGTGGGGATTGGGTCGTGATCAGGCGGGTAACACCACCAAGCCCCGCCCTCCTCGAATGCATTGGATTCAAATACCAGGAGGGTAACTCGGATTTTGCATGACTTTTAGGAACCATTTTAGCTGGCTTGCGATAGCTCAGTTATTTACCCTGGTGGTTTGTTCTTCTACGTTTGACCAATATGAACATAGTAAAAGCTAAATTTCATTTTTAATTAGAAAATATATAGCCTTAAATATTGCAGGAAAATGTAAAGTACAGAAAGATATTATCTGCAAACAATTTGAAGAATGCGGCTTTAAACTTATCGATTTAGAAAATTATATACATGCTTTGAAATAATATGGATAAGGCGTCTTATATCTACAAAGGAAACTGGCAAGATATTATTCACTTGCATTTTGATGTTAAGAAATTGATTCTATTTGATGTAAGTTATACAGAGTTGTTATTATAAATTATAGAATCAAAAATGAATATTAGAAAAATGTCTTAAGTGCCTATATTGTATTGTGCAAAGATCAAAATCTAATTATGGATCTTTAAGATTATCCTTTGTTTTATAATCCAAATGTAGCAATACATAATAATATAGTATTTATAAAATTTGGTTTCGTGCTGGAGTACACACCACTATAGACTTATTCAGTGCTGATGAACAGTTCTTTGATTTAAAAGAATTCAATGAAATTCACAAAATAAAAACATTTATTTTTACTTTGCATGGTGTTTTAAACTCAGTTACTTTATATAATACACATATGAAGGAATGTATCGAAAGAAAAATTGTAGACCTCAACTTTTTGTTAATAATATAAAACACGTTAAAGGTTTACAACCAATGTATAATTACAAAAACTAAATCTCTGCCAAAATGTATCGAAACATGGCACAAACAATCGGGAGTGAATGTACTAAATACTGACTGGAAGACTATTTTCTCATTGCCCTCTACACTTACAAAAGACTCTTATATCTAATAAAGTGTATTTAAAAAATGAAAGATTATAAACACAGTATAACAAACCGAACTATAGTAAAGTTTGAATGGATTTTATCACCTGTAAATTGATTTATAATATTTTATTCAGTTTTGCGTACTCGTGGTTTAATTTTTTAAAGGAATGTTTATAAACACATTGAATATTGAAAAGCTTACATTTGATATTTCAAAAATAAAGTATTGGCATTTGCTTCAAATTGTACAGCCTGCAATTGATGAATAATCACATAAACATAACGAATTTTAAAATTTTATTGAATTCATAAACATGCAGAAGTTAAATCAATGAATGAATGAATCAATCAATCAGTCTTTATTTTCTCCATACTCGTAATAGGAGACATACACAATAAATACATGCAAACATAGTAATATTATTACATAGCAAATAAATGAGCAAGGCAATATAAACACAAATAATGAGAAAATAAGCCGTTTGATGTGTGTACCTTAAGCAAATCTACTTATTTATATGCTATTGCCATTATAGGAAATTGATTTTGGAAGGTTGACTATTTTGGCAGACCTATCTAGAGTGTTTTTTCGCCCTTAGAGTATTTTCATGAGCCGCAGTTCTTTGGAAATTTCCCGAATATTATCCTGCGAAACCAGGTGCGTTTGTGGATCCGTGTAATGGATGGTAAGCATTCTGAGGTTGTGTATAGAGGCGACTGTCAAAAATATTTTGTAATGGCTGTTTTGGATAACAGCCATATCTCTGACTAGGACTCATCGGTTCACTTCGAGAACCAGATGCATACTGACTTCCTTTGAATGTGTGGGAATGTATGGACCTGACGGGTCAGGTTATGGGTAGCCCTGCCTCTGCGGGTTTCTATAATCTG
>CM037793.1:21077999-21096103 GCA_021229015.1 Solen grandis
AGGGCAATGAAAATTTAATGACACATGCTTCAAACGCTGTAATTTTGATTTCTATGATTTTCATATCTCTATGACGTCATATGACGTCACACGTGAAATAAGCTACAAAAGTTTGTACGCGGTCCATAGCCATTATTTATGAACCGATTTTCATCAAATTTTCACAGAATGTGTATATTAAGTTCTAGTTGTGCATCCCGGTGTCCGTTTCTCAAAATTCGAAATTGCCAAGGTTCTGTAGCGAAACCAAGATTCGAACCAAGGTCGTAAATTTTCAAATGCTTATAAAATCAGTCCTTTTTGAGATAGAAAGTTGATATTTGGTCAGTATGTAGGTCTCTCGGAGTCTGAAAAATATTTTGAAAATTTGCATCATATGACGTCACGTGACGTCATTATATGAAAATATATTACTAACATTAACAAGATTATTTCTATATGTTGAAATGGTCGAAGAGCAATAAAAATTTAATGACATATGTTTCACACGATATAATTTCTATTTCAATATTTTTTATAAGCATATGACGTCATATGACGTCACACTTTACATATTCTACAAAAGTTTGTACGCGGTCTACAGCCATTACATATAAACCGATGTTCATCAAATTTTCACAGAATGTGTATATTAAGATCTAGTTGTGCATCCCGCTTTCCGTTTTTCAAAATTCTAAAAGTCCATGGTTCTATAGCGAATCCAAGATTCGAACCAAGGTCGTAAATTTTTAAATGCTTATAAAATCTGTCCTATGTAGGATAGAAAGTTGATATTTAGTCAGTATATAGGTCTCTAGAAGTTTTAAACATTTTGTGAAAATAAATGTCATATGACGTCACGTGACGTCATTATATGATAATGTATTTCTAATATTAACAAGGGTATTTCTATATGTTGAAATTGTCGAAGGGCAATGAAAATTTAAGGACATATGCTTCAAATGCTGAAATTTTGAGTTCTATGATTTTCATATGCCTATGACGTCATATGACGTCACACTTGAAATATGCAACAAAAGTTTGTACGCAGTCTACAGCCATTGTTTATGAACCGATTTTCATCAAATTTTCACAGAATGTGTATATTAAGTTCTAGTTGTGCATCTCGGTGTCCTTTTTTTACAAAATTCGAAAAGTCCATGGTTCTATAGCGAATTCAAGATTCGAACCAAGGTCGTAAATTTTTAAATGCTTATAAAATCGGTCCTATTTGAGATAGAAAAGTGATATTTGGTCAGTATATAGGTCTCTGGGAGTCTTAAACATTTTGTGAAAATAAACGTCATATGACGTCACGTGACGTCATTATATGATAATGTATTTCTAATATTAACAAGAGTATTTCTATATGTTGAAATTGTCGAAGGGCAATGAAAATTTAGTGACACATGATTCAGACGCTGGAATTTCGATTTCAATGATTTTCAGAAGCCTATGACGTCATATGACGTCACATTTGAAATTGACTACGAAAGATTGTACACGGTCCAGAGCCATTATCTATGGGCCGATTTTTATCAAATTTTCACAGAATGTGTATATTACGTTCTTATTGTGTATACCGGTGTCCGTTTTTCAAAATTCGAAAAGTCCAAGCATCTATGGCGGATCAAAGATTCGAACCAAGGACGTCAATTTTTAAATGCTTATAAAAACTGTCCTATTTGAGATAGAAAGTTGAAATTTTGTCAGTTAGTAGGTCTCTGGGTGTCTAACAATTATTTGAAAATAAACGTCATATTATTCATATTCATATTATTATTATTATTCTTTTCTTCTTCCTAACTAAACGCTTATTTTTATATGTTGCAATAGTCCTAGGACGATGAAATTTTTACGGGTTATTAGTCACGTGAGGAAATTTTGATTTCAATGATTATCAGCAGCCTATGACGTCACATGACGTCACAGCTAAAAATAGTGAAAAATGATGTTCGCGCTCTACAGCCGTCATTTATGGTCGGATTGTCTTCAAATTTTCACAGATGGTACATCTTGAAACTAAGGTGTGCATATCCTGTCAGCTAACCGAAATTCCGAAAGACCGAAGTTCTGTGGCTGAAATAAGATTCGAACATAGGACCGAAAATTTCATTTTAGGATTAAAGAGCTTCAGGATGAGATAGAAAGTTGAAACTTACACAGTTTGCAGTTCTGCAGAATTTCTACAGATATTTTGAGTCGTGACGTCATATGACGTTATGTGACGTCATAAGCATACTTTTTAATTTTTATTTTAGGGCAATGATTTCGACATGATGCCAGTTGTTCAGAATAATGAATGTTTCAGAGTTATGACATTAAAGTATGCGCTTTTGAGCAACCGCATTTTCAGCACCCTATGACGTCACATGACGTCAGAGCTAAAAATAGTGAAAAATGGTGTTCACGCTCTACAGCCGTCATTTATGGTCGGATTTTCTTCAAATTTTCACAGATGGTACATCTTGAAATTAAGGTGTGCATATCCTGTCAGCTAACCGAAATTTCGAAAGACCGAAGATCTGTGGCTTAAATAAGATTCGAACATAGGACCGAAAAATTCATTTTAGGATTAAAGAGCTTCAGGATGAGATAGAAAGTTGAAACTTACACAGTTTGCAGTTCTGCAGAATTTCTATATATATTTTGAGCGTTGCGTCATATGACGTCATGTGACGTCATAAGCATACTTCTTGATTTAATTTTAGCGCAATGATTTCGACATGATGCCAGTTGTTCAGAATAATGAAAATTTCAGAGTTATGAGAGTAATGTATGCGCTTTTTAACAAAAGAATTTTCAGCACTTATGACGTCATGTGACGTCAAAGCTAAAAGAAGTCCATACGAAAAAAAGTAAAGGGTAGAGAATTTAATATATATTCTTTCTAACGGTATTAATCTTAATATTTTTCAATTTTAGCAGAAAGTCCTATCATTCGTATCAACGAATGAAATCTAGTTTTCTTCTTCTTCTTATTCTTTTTTTCTTCCTCTTATATTTGTGTTAATTTCGAGGTGTTGCCATTGACTCAGAACAATGAAAATTTAATGGCATATATTTCAAACCATGAGCTTTCGGACGCAATGAATTGTATATTCATATGACGTCATATAACGTCAGACTTGACGTCACGTGAATAAGTTTGTACGCGGTCTACAGCCATTATTTCCGGACCGATTTTCATCAAAATTTCACAGAATGTGTATGTTAGGCTCTAGTTGTGCATCCCAGTGTCCGTTTTTCAAAATTCGAGAAGTCCATGGTTCTATAGCGAATCCAAGATTCGAACCAAGGTCGTAAATTTTTAAATGCTTATAAAATCTGTCCTATTTAAAATAGAAAGTTGATTTTTAGTCAGTATATAGATCTCTAGAAGTTTTAAACATTTTGTGAAAATAAATGTCATATGACGTCACGTGACGTCATTATATGATAATGTATTTCTAATATTAACAAGAATATTTCTATATGTTGCAATTGTCGAAGGGCAATGAAAATTTAATGACACATGCTTCAAAGGCTGAAATTTTGATTTCTATGATTTTCATATGCCTATGACGTCATATGACGTCACACTTGAAATATGCAACAAAAGTTTGTACGCGGTCTGCAGCCATTGTTTATGAACCGATTTTCATCAAATTTTCACAGAATGTGTATATTAAGTTCTAGTTGTGCATCTCGGTGTCCGTTTTTCAAAATTCGAAAAGTCCATGGTTCTATAGCGAATCCAAGATTCGAACCAAGGTCGTAAATTTTTAAATGCTCATAAAATCGGTCCTATTGGAGATAGAAAAGAGATATTTAGTCAGTATATAGGTCTCTGGGAGTCTTAAACATATTGTAAAAATAAACGTCATATGACGTCACGTGACGTCATTATATCATAATGTATTTCTAATATTAACAAGGGTATTTCTATATGTTGAAATTGTCGAAGGGCAATGAAAATTTAATGACACATGATTCAGACGCTGAAATTTCGATTTCAATGATGTTCAGAAGCCTATGACGTCATATGACGTCATATTTTAAATTGACTACGAAAGTTTGTACACGGTCCAGAGCCATTATTAATGGGCCGATTTTTATCAAATTTTCACAGAATGTGTATATTACGTTCTTATTGTGTATACCGGTGTCCGTTTTTTCAAAATTCGAAAAGTCCACTTTTTTCGGGAAAAACTGTCCTATTTGAGATAGAAAGTTGAAATTTTGTCAGTTAGTAGGTCTCTGGGTGTCTAACAATTATGTTAAAATAAATGTCATATGACGCCACGTGACGTCATTTTATTATTATTAGGACTTTCTGCCTAAAGAAAATTGGGTTGTATTTTTTCTTCTTTTTTGGTTTTTTTAAAGACCTTTTGGGTTTGTTCTGTCTTTTATTATTATTATTCTTTTTTTCCAACCTTTTCATGTTGTTATTTCATTAAGTTGCTGAAGGTCTAGGACAAAGAAATTCTATCAAACGACACCTGAAGCAATGGCATTTTGGAATATATTATTTTTATCTTCACATGACGTCACATGACGTCAGAACTAAAAATAGCTACCAAAGTTTGTACGCGCTGTACAGCCGTCATTTATGGACGGATTGTCATGGAATTTTCACAGGAGTTATATATTAAGACCTTATTGTGCAGGATTATATAGGTTTGCCAAGATTCGAAAGAACTAAGGTTCTATGGCGAATCCAAGATTCGAACCAAGGACGTCAAATTTCAAATCCATATAAAATCGATTCTAGATGAGATAGAAAGTTGATATTTGGCAAGATTATATGTCTCTGTGTTTTCTTTGCATTTTGTAAAGATGAATGACGTCATCAAGTTGTATAGAATTTCCGATTTCTTGGTGTCAATTTACTCATGTTGCAAAGGTTCATAGACAATGAAAATTTAATGTCCTATGAAGGTAATCATGATCATTTAGATTCAATGCATAAAATTTTCATATGACGTCACATGACGTCATAATTAAAAATAGCTACCAAAGTTTGTACGCGCTGTACAGCCATCATTTATGGACGGATTGGCATGGAATTTTCACAGAAGTTATATATTACGACGTCATTGTGCAGGATTATATAGGTTTGCCAAGATTCGAAAGAACTAAGGTCTATGGCGAATCCAAGATTCGAACCAAGGACGTCAAATTTCAAATCCATATGAAAAAACGTTTCTAGATGAGATAGAAAGTTGATATTTGGCGAGATTATACGTCTCTGTGTTTCCTTTGCATTTTGTAAAGATGAACGTCATATGACGTCATTTGACCTCATCAAGTTGTATAGAATTTCCGATTTCTTGATGTCAATTTACTCATGTTGCAAGGGTTCATAAACAATGGAAATTGAAAGTCCTTTGTAGGTGATCATGTTCAGTTTGATTCAATGTTTAAAATTTTCATATGACGTCACATGACGTCAGAACTAAAAATAGCTACCAAAGTTTGTACGCGCTGTATAGCCGTCATTTATGGACGGATTGGCATGGAATTTTCACAGAAGTTATATATTACGATCTCATTGTGCAGGATTATATAGATTTGCCAAGATTCGAAAAAGCAAAGGTTCTATGGCGAATCCAAGATTCGAACCAAGGACGTCAAAATTCAAATACGTATAAAATCGTTTCTAGATGAGATAGAAAGTTTATATTTGGCGAGATTATATATCTCTGTGTTTCCTTTGCATTTTGGAAAGATGAACGTCATATGACGTCATATGACGTCATCAAGTTGTATAGAATTTCCGATTTCTTGATGTCAATTTTCCTCATGTTGCAAAGGTTCATAGACAATGCAAATTAAATATCCTTTGTATATAATCAGGAACATTTAGATTCAATGTTTAAAATTTTCATATGACGTCACATGACGTCAGAACTATAAATAACTACCAAAGTTTGTCCGCTCTGTACAGCCGTCGTTTATTGATAGATTGGCATGGAATCTTCACAGAAGTTATATATTACGACCTCATTGTGCAGGATTATATAGGTTTGCCAAGATTCGAAAGAACTTAGGTTCTTTGGCGAATCCAAGATTCGAACCAAGGACGTCAAATTTTAAATACGTATACAATCGTTTCTAGATGAGATAGAAATTTGATATTTAGCGAGATTATACGTCTCTGTGTTTCCTTTGCATTTTGTAAAGATGAATGTCATATGACGTCATCAAATTGTAGACAATTTCCGATTCCTGAATGTCAATTTACTCATGTTGCAAAGGTTCATAGACAATGAAAATTTAATGTCCTATGTAGGTAATCATGAACATTAACATTTAATGATTAAAATTTTCATATGACGTCACATGACATCAAAACTTAAAAAAGCTACCAAAGTTCATCCGCGCTGTACAGCCGTCATTTATGGACGGATTGGCATGGAATTTTCACAGAAGTTATACATTACGACTTCATTGTGCAGGATTATATAGGTTTGCCAAAATTCGAAAAACACCAGGTTTGTCATGGTTTGCAGTGCAGAAAGCCCTATCTTTTGTTCAAAACAAAAGAAGTCTAGTTATTATTATTCTTTTTTTCTTCCTAACTAAACGCTTATTTTTCTATGTTGCAATACTCCTAGGACGATGAAATTTTTATGACTTATTAGTCACGTGAGGAAATTTTGATTTCTATGATTTTCATATGCCTATGACGTCATATGACGTCACATTTGAAATATGCTACAAAAGATTGTACGCAGTCTCCAGCCATTGTTTGTAAACCGATTTTCATCAAATTTTCACAGAATGTGTATATTAAGTTCTAGTTGTGCATGCCGGTGTCCGTTTTTCAAAATTCGAAAAGTCCATGGTTCTATAGCGAATCCAAGATTCGAACCAAGGTCGTTAATTTTTAAATGCTTATAAATTCTGTCCTATTTAAGATAGAAAGTGATTTTGTGAAAATAAATGTCATATGACGTCACGTGACGTCATTATATGATAATGTATTTCTAATATTAACAAGAATATTTCTATATGTTGAAATTGTCGAAGGGCAATGAAAATTTAATGACACATGCTTCAAATGCTGTAATTTTGATTTCTATGATTTTCATATCTCTATGACGTCATATGACGTCACACGTGAAATAAGCTACAAAAGTTTGTACGCGGTCCATAGCCATTATTTATGAACCGATTTTCATCAAATTTTCACAAAATGTGTATATTAAGTTCTAGTTGTGCATCCCGGTGTCCGTTTCTCAAAATTCGAAATTGCCAAGGTTCTGTAGCGAAACCAAGATTCGAACCAAGGTCGTAAATTTTCAAATGCTTATAAAATCAGTCCTTTTTGAGATAGAAAGTTGATATTTGGTCAGTATGTAGGTCTCTCGGAGTCTGAAAAATATTTTGAAAATTTGCATCATATGACGTCACGTGACGTCATTATATGAAAATATATTACTAACATTAACAAGATTATTTCTATATGTTGAAATGGTCGAAGAGCAATAAAAATTTAATGACATATGTTTCACACGATATAATTTCTATTTCAATATTTTTTATAAGCATATGACGTCATATGACGTCACACTTTACATATTCTACAAAAGTTTGTACGCGGTCTACAGCCATTACATATAAACCGATGTTCATCAAATTTTCACAGAATGTGTATATTAAGATCTAGTTGTGCATCCCGCTTTCCGTTTTTCAAAATTCTAAAAGTCCATGGTTCTATAGCGAATCCAAGATTCGAACCAAGGTCGTAAATTTTTAAATGCTTATAAAATCTGTCCTATGTAGGATAGAAAGTTGATATTTAGTCAGTATATAGGTCTCTAGAAGTTTTAAACATTTTGTGAAAATAAATGTCATATGACGTCACGTGACGTCATTATATGATAATGTATTTCTAATATTAACAAGGGTATTTCTATATGTTGAAATTGTCGAAGGGCAATGAAAATTTAAGGACATATGCTTCAAATGCTGAAATTTTGAGTTCTATGATTTTCATATGCCTATGACGTCATATGACGTCACACTTGAAATATGCAACAAAAGTTTGTACGCAGTCTACAGCCATTGTTTATGAACCGATTTTCATCAAATTTTCACAGAATGTGTATATTAAGTTCTAGTTGTGCATCTCGGTGTCCGTTTTTCAAAATTCGAAAAGTCCATGGTTCTATAGCGAATTCAAGATTCGAACCAAGGTCGTAAATTTTTAAATGCTTATAAAATCGGTCCTATTTGAGATAGAAAAGTGATATTTGGTCAGTATATAGGTCTCTGGGAGTCTTAAACATTTTGTGAAAATAAACGTCATATGACGTCACGTGACGTCATTATATGATAATGTATTTCTAATATTAACAAGAGTATTTCTATATGTTGAAATTGTCGAAGGGCAATGAAAATTTAGTGACACATGATTCAGACGCTGGAATTTCGATTTCAATGATTTTCAGAAGCCTATGACGTAATATACACATTCTGTGAAAATTTGATAAAAATCGGCCCATAGATAATGGCTCTGGACCGTGTACAATCTTTCGTAGTCAATTTCAAATGTGACGGTCCGTTTTTCAAAATTCGAAAAGTCCAAGCATCTATGGCGGATCAAAGATTCGAACCAAGGACGTCAATTTTTAAATGCTTATAAAAACTGTCCTATTTGAGATAGAAAGTTGAAATTTTGTCAGTTAGTAGGTCTCTGGGTGTCTAACAATTATTTGAAAATAAACGTCATATTATTCATATTCATATTATTATTATTATTATTTTCTTCTTCCTAACTAAACGCTTATTTTTATATGTTGCAATAGTCCTAGGACGATGAAATTTTTATGGCTTATTAGTCACGTGAGGAAATTTTGATTTCAATGATTTTCAGCACCCTATGACGTCACATGACGTCACAGCTAAAAATAGTGAAAAATGGTGTTCGCGCTCTACAGCCGTCAATTATGGTCGGATTTTCTTCAAATTTTCACAGATGGTACATCTTGAATCAAAGGTGTGCATATCCTGTCAGCTAACCGAAATTCCGAAAGACCGAAGTTCTGTGGCTGAAATAAGATTCGAACATAGGACCGAAAATTTCATTTTAGGATAAAAGAGCTTCAGGATGAGATGGAAAGTTGAAACTTACACAGTTTGCAGTTCTGCAGAATTTCTACAAAGATTTTGAGTCGTGACGTCATATGAAGTCATGTGACGTCATAAGCATACTTCTTAATTTTCATATTTGGGCAATGATTTCGACATGATGCCATTTGTTCAGAATAATGAAAATTTCAGAGTTATGAAAGCAAAGTATGCGCTTTTGAAGAAAAGCATCTTCAGCACCCTATGACGTCACATGACGTCACAGCAAAAAATAGTGAAAAATGGTGTTTACGCTCTATTTTCTTCAAATTTTCACAGATGGTACATTTTGAAACTCAGGTGTGCATATCCTGTCAACTAACCGAAATTCCCAAAGACCGAAGTTCTGTGGCTGAAATAAGATTCGAACATAGGACCGATAATTTCATTTTAGGATTAAAGAGCTTCAGGATGAGATAGAAAGTTGAAACTTACACAGTTTGCAGTTCTGCAGAATTTCTACATATATCTTGAGTCTTGACGTCATATGACGTCTTGTGACGTCATAAGCATACTTCTTAATTTTCATTTTTGGGCAATGATTTTGACATGATGCCAGTTGTTCAGAATAACGAAAATTTCAGAGTTATGACAGTAAAATATGCCCTTTTGAACAAAAGCATCTTTAGCACACTATGACGTCATGTGACGTCAGAGCTAAATATAGTGAAAAATGGTGTTCACGCTCTACAGCCGCTATTTATGGTCGGATTTTCTTCAAATTTTCACAGATGGTACATCTTGAAAGTTAGGTGTGCATATCCTGTCAGCTAATCGAAATTCCGAAAGACCGAAGTTCTGTGGCTGAAATAAGATTCGAACATAGGACCGAAAATTTCATTTTAGGATTAGAGAGATTCAGGATGAGATAGAAAGTTGAAACTTAAACAGTTTGCAGTTCTGCAGAATTTCTACATATGTTTAGAGTTATGATATCATATGACGTCATGTGACGTCACAGACTAATACTTAGTTCTTATCATTTGCACTAATTTCGGAATATAATGTCAATTGTTCAGCATGAACATGAAATACTACCAGAGGTGAGTCATTACATGAAACTTCTATCTCCTGCTTTTTGCATTAACACAGCTTGCAGAAAGTCCTATCATTCGTTTTCACGAATGACATCTAGTTATTATTATTATTCTTTTCTTCTTCCTAACTAAACGCTTATTTTTATATGTTGCAATAGTCCTAGGACGATGAAATTTTTATGGCTTATTAGTCACGTGAGGAAATTTTGATTTCAATGATTTTCAGCACCCTATGACGTCACATGACGTCACAGCTAAAAATAGTGAAAAATGGTGTTCGCGCTCTACAGCCGTCATTTATGGTCGGATTTTCTTCAAATTTTTACAGATGGTACATCTTGAATCAAAGGTGTGCATATCCTGTCAGCTAACCGAAATTCCGAAAGACCGAAGTTCTGTGGCTGAAATAAGATTCGAACATGGGACCGAACATTTCATTTTAGGATTAAAGAGCTTCAGGATGAGATAGAAAGTTGAAACTTACACAGTTTGCAGTTCTGCAGAATTTCTACAAATATTTTGAGTCGTGACGTCATATGACGTCATGTGACGTCATAAGCATACTTCTTAATTTTCATTTTAGGGCAATGATTTCGACATGATGCCAGTTGTTCAGAATAATGAAAATTTCAGAGTTATGAAAGGAAAGTATGCTCTTTTGAACAAAAGCATCTTCAGCACCCTATGACGTCATGTGACGTCACAGCTAAAAATAGTGAAAAAAGGTGTTCGCGCTCTACAGCCGTCATTTATGGTCGGATTTTCTTCAAATTTTCACAGATGGTACATCTTGAATCAAAGGTGTGCATATCCTGGCAGCTAACCGAAATTCCGAAAGACCGAAGTTCTGTGGCTGAAATAAGATTCGAACATAGGACCGAAAATTTCATTTTAGGATAAAAGAGCTTCAGGATGAGATGGAAAGTTGAAACTTACACAGTTTGAAGTTCTGCAGAATTTCTACAAAAAATTTGAGTCGTGACGTCATATGAAGTCATGTGACGTCATAAGCATACTTCTTAATTTTCATTTTTGGGCAATGATTTCGACATGATGCCAGTTGTTCAGAATAATGAAAATTTCAGAGTTATGAAAGCAAAGTATGCGCTTTTGAACAAAAGCATCTTCAGCACCCTATGACGTCACATGACGTCACAGCAAAAAATAGTGAAAAATGGTGTTTATGCTCTACAGCCGTCATTTATGGTCGGAATTTCTTCAAATTTTCACAGATGGTACATTTTGAAACTCAGGTGTGCATATCCTGTCAACTAACCGAAATTCCCAAAGACCGAAGTTCTGTGGCTGAAATAAGATTCGAACAAAGGACCGATAATTTCATTTTAGGATTAAAGAGCTTCAGGATGAGATAGAAAGTTGAAACTTAAAAAGTTTGCTGTTCTGCAGAATTTCTACATATGTTTAGAGTTATGATATCATATGACGTCATGTGACGTCACAGACTAATACTTAGTTCTTATCATTTGCACTGATTTCGGAATATAATGTCAATTGTTCAGCATGAACATGAAATACTACCAGTGGTGAGTCATTACATGAAACTTCTATCTCCTGCTTTTTGCATTAACACAGCTTGCAGAAAGTCCTTTCATTCGTTTTCACGAATGACATCTAGTTATTAGGACTTTCTGCCTACAGGCAGAAAGTCATATTGGGTTTGTACTGTTTTTTTATTCTTCTTCTTCTTCTTCTTATTCTTTTTTTCTTCCTCTTATATTTGTGTTAATTTCGAGGTGTTGCCATTGACTCAGAACAATGAAAATTTAATGGCATATATTTCAAACCATGAGCTTTCGGACGCAATGAATTGTATATTCATATGACGTCATATAACGTCAGACTTGACGTCACGTGAATAAGTTTGTACGCGGTCTACAGCCATTATTTCTGGACCGATTTTCATCAAAATTTCACAGAATGTGTATGTTAGGCTCTAGTTGTGCATCCCAGTGTCCGTTTTTCAAAATTCGAGAAGTCCATGGTTCTATAGCGAATCCAAGATTCGAACCAAGGTCGTAAATTTTTAAATGCTTATAAAATCTGTCCTATTTAAAATAGAAAGTTGATTTTTAGTCAGTATATAGATCTCTAGAAGTTTTAAACATTTTGTGAAAATAAATGTCATATGACGTCACGTGACGTCATTATATGAAATGTATTTCTAATATTAACAAGAATATTTCTATATGTTGCAATTGTCGAAGGGCAATGAAAATTTAATGACACATGCTTCAAAGGCTGAAATTTTGATTTCTATGATTTTCATATGCCTATGACGTCATATGACGTCACACTTGAAATATGCAACAAAAGTTTGTACGCGGTCTGCAGCCATTGTTTATAAACCGATTTTCATCAAATTTTCACAGAATGTGTATATTAAGTTCTAGTTGTGCATCTCGGTGTCCGTTTTTCAAAATTCGAAAAGTCCATGGTTCTATAGCGAATCCAAGATTCGAACCAAGGTCGTAAATTTTTAAATGCTCATAAAATCGGTCCTATTGGAGATAGAAAAGTGATATTTGGTCAGTATATAGGTCTCTGGGAGTCTTAAACATATAGTAAAAATAAACGTCATATGACGTCACGTGACGTCATTATATCATAATGTATTTCTAATATTAACAAGGGTATTTCTATATGTTGAAATTGTCGAAGGGCAATGAAAATTTAATGACACATGATTCAGACGCTGAAATTTCGATTTCAATGATGTTCAGAAGCCTATGACGTCATATGACGTCATATTTTAAATTGACTACGAAAGTTTGTACACGGTCCAGAGCCATTATTAATGGGCCGATTTTTATCAAATTTTCACAGAATGTGTATATTACGTTCTTATTGTGTATACCGGTGTCCGTTTTTTCAAAATTCGAAAAGTCCAAGCATCTATGGCGGATCCAAGATTCGAACCAAGGACGTCAATTTTTAAATGCTTATAAAAACTGTCCTATTTGAGATAGAAAGTTGAAATTTTGTCAGTTAGTAGGTCTCTGGGTGTCTAACAATTATGTTAAAATAAATGTCATATGACGCCACGTGACGTCATTTTATTATTATTAGGACTTTCTGCCTAAAGCAGAAAGTCCTATTGGGTTTGTACTGTTTATTCTTCTTCTTCTTATTATTATTAGGACTTTCTGCCCTTTCGGCAGAAAGTCCTATTGGGTTTGTACTGTTTATTCTTCTTCTTATTAGGACTTTCTGCCTACTGGCAGAAAGTCCTATTGGGTTTGTACTGTTTTTTATTATTCTTATTAGGACTTTCTGCCTACAGGCAGAAAGTCATATTGGGTTTGTACTGTTTTTTTATTATTCTTCTTCTTCTTATTCTTTTTTTCTTCCTCTTATATTTGTGTTAATTTCGAGGTGTTGCCATTGACTCAGAACAATAAAAATTTTATGGCATATATTTCAAACAATGATCTTTCGGATGCAATGAATTTTATATTCATACGGCGTCATATAACGTCAGATTTGACGTCAGGTGAAAAAGTTTGTACGCGGTCTACAGCCATTATTTCTGGACCGATTTTCATCAAAATTTCACAGAATATGTATGTTACGCTCTAGTTGTGCATCCCGGTGTCCGTTTTTCAAAATTCGAAAAGTCCATGGTTCTATAGCGAATCCAAGATTCGAACCAAGGTCGTAATTTTTTAAATGCTTATAAAATCTGTCCTATTTAAGAAAGAAAGTTGATATTTATTCAGTATATAGGTCTCTAGAAGTTTTAAACATTTTGTGAAAATAAATGTCATATGACGTCACGTGACGTCATTATATGATAATGTATTTCTAATATTAACAAGAATATTTCTATATGTTGAAATTGTCGAAGGGCAATGGCAATTTAAAGACACATGCTTCAAACGCTGAAATTTTGATTTCTATGATTTTCATATGCCTATGACGTCATATGACGTCACATTTGAAATATGCTACACAAGTTTGTACGCGGTCTACAGCCATTGTTTGTACACCGATTTTCATCAAATTTTCACAGATTGTGTATATTAAGTTCTAGTTGTGCATCCCGGTGTCCGTTTTTCAAAATTCGAAAAGTCCAAGGTTCTATATCGATTCCAAGATTCGAACCAAGGTCGTAAATTTTCAAATTCTTATAAAATCGGTCCTTTTTTGAGATAGAAAGATGATATTAGGTCAGTATATAGGTCTCTGGGAGTCTTAAACATTTTGTGAAAATAAATGTCATATGACGTCACGTGACGTCATTATATGATAATGAATTCCTAATTCTAACAAGATTATTTCTATATGTTGAAATTTTTGAAGGGCAATGAAAATTTTATGCCGCATGCTTCAGATGCTGAAATTTCGATTTCAGTGATTTTCAGAAGCCTATGACGTCATATGACGTCACATTTGAAATTGACTACGAAAGTTTGTACACGGTCCAGAGCCATTAATAATGGGCCGATTTTCATCAAACTTTCACAGAATGTGTATATTCAGTTCTAGTTGTGCATCTCGGTGTCCGTTTTTCAAAATCAGAAAAGTCCATGGTTCTATAGCGAATTCAAGATTCGAACCGAGGTCGTAAATTTTTAAATGCTTATAAAATCGGTCCTATTTGAGATAGAAAAGTGATATTTGGTATATAAGGTCTCTAAGAGTTTAAAGATTTTGTGAAAATAAACGTCATATGACTTATATTAAAGTTCTATATGTTGAAATTGTCGAAGGGCAATGAAAATTTAATGACAAATGATTCAGACACTGAAATTTCGATTTCAATGGTTTTCCGAAGCCTATGCCGTCATATGACGTCACATTTGAAATTGACTACAAAAGTTTGTACACGGTCCAGAGCCATTATTAATGGGCCGATTTTCATCAAAGTTTCACAGAATGTGTATATTACGTTCTTATTGTGTATACCGGTGTCCGTTTTTCAAAATTCGAAAAGTCCAAGCATATATGGCGGATCCAAGATTCGAACCAATGACGTCAATATTTAAATGCTTATAAAAACTGTCCTATTTGAGATAGAAAGTTGAAATTTTGTCAGTTAGTAGGTCTCTGGGTGTCTTAACAATTATGTGAAAATAAACGTCATATGACGTCACGTGACGTCATTTTTTATTATTATTATTCTTTTCTTCTTCCTAACCAAACGCTTATTTTAATATGTTGCAATAGTCCTAGGACGATGAAATTTTTATGGGTTATTAGGCACGTGAGGAAATTTTGATTTCACCCCTACTGCATATATGTAGCCATATCTCAATAAAGATCGATTTTTGTAAATATATGTATGAATAAGAATTATAGCTGAATAATTGACGTTTCCAAAGATATTTAGTTTATTAAAATTGGTTTACGCAATACAAAGTTATAAGCAAAAAAACTAAATGAAATGAAGCTAATTTTGCTGATAATATGCTGTTTTCTTGAGGTTTAACAGTCAATATCTCAGAAACGACTGAAGATAAGTTTATACATTATACGTAAAAAATGTAGCATGTTTTAAGAGCTTTCTAACGGTACCAAGTTTATTGAAATTGGACTTCATATAAGAAAGTTACATGGAAAATAAGATATTTCATAATCATGCATCATAAAAATATGGAAAAGGTCACCCGCAGGGGTCACCAAGCTTAAATACTTGCGCAACGACTTAAAAAAAAAAAAAAAAAAAAAAATGCAATTGATGGGCTATATCTTGATTTTGTTGGGGTTTTTTGTGTGTCGAATGTTGACTGTTTCCAAAATAAGCATTGAAGTTAATACATGTACAGCGGCACAAGACAAAAATCCGTATTTGCAACACTATGTAGCTAGCGAGCAGTTTGCAAGCCTTGAAAAATTCACACGCAGCCGAAAGGATATAGCACTATACAAATATTCAATACGTCTTCCTACTGAGGCTAAAATTAAACAAGGTTACAACTGAGCTGGAGTGATGAAATTCTATGTGTGATGAAAGTTAGAAACTTACATTTGAACACTGATTCATTTTTCTTTCATGTCATATGACATAGTATAAATTTTAAAGACTTTTATTAAAATTCACAGAATGTGTTCTATTTGTGCTATTTTATATAGAAATAGAGGAGATAGAAAGTTGCAATTTGGACAGATTATCTATTATGTCATTTTCTATATATATTCTATATAAAGCAGATGTTGCAGAAAGTCCTATCATTCGTTTAAACGAATGACATCTAGTTCTTCTTATTATTCTTTTTTTCTTCCTCTTATATTTGTGTTAATTTCGAGGTGTTGCCATTGACTCAGAACAATGAAAATTTTATGGCATATATTTCAAACCATGTGCTTTCGGATGCAAGGTATTACATATTCATATGACGTCATATAACGTCAGATTTGACGTCAGGTGAAACAGTTTGTACGCGGTCTACAGCCATTATTTCTTGACCGATTTTCATCAAATTTTCACAGAATGTGTATGTTAGGCTCTAGTTGTGCATCCCGGTGTCCGTTTTTCAAAATTCGAAAATTCCATGGTTCTATAGCGAATCCAAGATTCGAACCAAGGTCGTAAATTTTTAAATGCTTATAAAATGTCCTGTTAAAGATAGAAAGTTGATATTTAGTCAGTATATAGGTCTCTAGATGTTTTAAACATTTTGTGAAAATAAATGTCATATGACGTCACGTGACGTCATTATATTATTATGTATTTCTAATATTAACAAGAATATTTCTATATGTTGAAATTGTCGAAGGGCAATGAAAATTTAATGACACATGTTTCAAATGCTAAAATTTTGATTTCTATGATTTTCATATACCTTTGACGTCATATGACGTCACATTTGAAATATGCAACAAAAGATTGTACGCGGTCTACAGCCATTGTTTGTGAACCAATTTTCATCAAATTTTCACAGATTGTGTATATTAAGTTCTAGTTGTGCATCTCAGTGTCCGTTTTTCAAAATTCGAAAAGTCCATGGTTCTATAGCGAATCCAAGATTCGAACCAAGGTCGTAAATTTTTAAATGCTTATAAAATCGGTCCTATTTCAGATAGAAAGTTGAAATTTTGTCAGTTAGTAGGTTTGGGTGTTTAAAAATTATGTGAAAATTAAAGTTATGACGTCACGGGAGTATTTTTTTTATTATTTATTCTTTTTTTTTTCCCAACTAAACATTATTTTAAAAGTTGCTAGCTAGGCCCGAAATTTCCATGGGTTTTTTTAGCACGGGGAAATTTTGTTTTCAATGATTGTCTTTAGCCTATGACGCACATGAGTCAAGCTAAAAAAAAGTGAAAAGTGGTGTTTTTCGCTTCGCGTCATTTTACAGATTTTCTTCAAATTTTCCAGATGGACATCTTGAAAATAAGGTGTGCTATCCCCGTCAGCTAACGAAAAACGAAGACGAATTTTGTGGCTGAAATAAAATTCGAAATGGACCGAAAATTTTATTTTAGCATTAAAGGCTTCAGGATGAAAAAGAAAGTTGAAAACTTAACGTTTGCAGTTTTGCAGAAATTTTACATATGTTTTTTTTGACGTCATATGCGTAGTGACGTCATAAGCATATTTTAATTTTTTTTTAGGGCAATGATTTCGACAGATGCAGTGTTCAGAATAAAAGAAAATTTCAGATTTTTGACAGAATGTTTGCGCTTTTGAACAAAAGCTTCAGCCCCCTGTGTTATGACGTCAGGCTAAAAATAGTGAAAAAAGGGGTTACGCTTACAGCCGCCATTTATGGTCGGATTTTCTTCAATTTTCACAGTGGAAATTTGAAACTAAGGGGGAATCCTGTCAGCTAACCGAATTTTTTGAAAGACGAAGTTCTTGCTGAAATAAATTCGAAAATAGGACCCAAAATTTTATTTTTGCATTAAAAACTTGGATGGATAGAAAGTTTAAACTTCACAGTTTTCAGTTTGCGAATTTTCAAAATATTTTGAGTCTGAGTCTAAAGTCGTCATGTGACGTCAAAT
>CM037793.1:21096203-21146203 GCA_021229015.1 Solen grandis
TAATATGTGATATCAACATTTCACAAAAGAAAATGGCACTTAAATATGTGACCATTCAGTCATACTTTCATGCAATTATGAGCAGCACCCTCCCATAACTTACCAATAAGTCTAGGCTGTGAGGTGAAATCTCGTGATGGTACAGGTAGCTTCTTGGTGATATATTCACACACTACATCAATGTTGTACTTCAACTGGGCTGAGATGGGAATGACCGGTGCACCCTCTGCTATCGTTCCTAAAAATATCAAATTAGCACAAAATACAGACATCCAAGTTAACAAATAAAATTTCCTTTGATACAAAATCAGACATCTTTTTCATTAATATGAATTTTGAATTTTCATCAGAACTATTTCCTTAGGAATACTTTATATTCTGATGAAACTATTAAGTATGCTGTTTTATGATATGGATTGTTTATAGCAGTATTCAAAATCATTTTCAAAAACTTACAGTGAGTAAAATACTATCATTTTGTTTACAATGACCCAACATGGAAAAGCCCCCATACAGACATGTCAAAGTACCTAAGCCAATATAAACTCTCAATAATGCACAAAATTCTAAATCACATGCTCTTTTAAAATTTTGATAGATTATTTCATGCTTACCACCATTATGGCATGGTATAATGAATTTGGCAAGTATGCTTTATCACTGAAAAGTCCACCTAAATCATACTTCTGTACTCTTATCCTTTTAGATAAAATGGGTCCTTCAATACATTATAATTATTACAATTGCAGCTCTCTATGGGGAAGGGCCTATATGACCTACTTTGGAGAAATAAACACCATTGTCTTTACATCAGGGGAAGAAAAATCATGTAGTCAAAAGCAAACATGGGGAAACCTGCATGAAACCCTACATTTGTGTAATAACCACCTTTGACAAAAGCCTGGATCTGTTCATACTGTTCTTTGGCCTGGCTCTCCCTCACCAAGTCTATCTTGTTCTGTAGGATAAGAATGTGTTTCAGCTTCATGATCTCCACGGCAGCCAGATGTTCCGAGGTTTGGGGCTGGGGACAGGATTCATTGCCAGCTGAAATACAAGTAAACAAATACTGGATTCAGATTTCTTAAAATGGTTTTTGCGTTCTTTTTCAGTCTAAAAAAAAAATACACAGAATTACATGATGCACAAATTACTTGCAGGATGATGTGGGCTAATATATCCATGATAGAGTATAACATGAACGTGTTCCTTTGAACACACGTGTCATCTGCGGAAGAGGCATGTCTGAAAAGTATAACAGACAGACTAACGACTAAAGAGTGATCCCTGTGTGTCACCTCTTCTGACATCAGGTGACGCAAAAACCAATACGATGATACAAAAATATATGTTTCTCTTTCTGAATCCCTGGTCTTCTGTATGGTCTATAGAGTATACAAATTAACATGGCCAAAAAGACTCAATTCCTTATTCAACAAAGAAGTTTTATCTAAAAACATCATGTTAAAAATATGCTCACATAATTTCTGTTTTCCTTTTTTAAGTTAGAGAAAATAAACAAATTTACAACTTATCAATGTTTGTAGTAGCTTATGTTACTTTTGTACAAATAAAATCTATGCATATGCTAAATCCATAGAACATGGCAAAAATGACTGACAAATAGACATATAGAATAGACAAACAAATTCACAAGCATCTCAACATGATGTTGAGTCAATATGCTGAGCTAGAAAGAAATCAATGCCACCGCATAAAGGATTTAATCAAGCAAGATCATGCTAATAATGTTATACAATAGTATAAATCCCTGTATTATGTTTGTCCTAGATATCAAGATGTACCTATCAACAATAATGCTGCATCCATAACTGCTGCTCCGTTCAACATAGTTGCCATAAGAATGTCGTGGCCTGGGCAATCAACAAAGGATACATGTCTGGAAAAAAAATTAATTGGCGGATTTAATTGAATCTAAAAGTGTCTAACCTCTTCTTAGCAAAATATTTCACGAAAACCTAAAAAAAGGTTCAAATGAAAGATGATCAAGGTGAAGATATGTAGCAACTACTTTTAACCAAACTACTGTGGAAGAAAGACAGGTTTTTAAATAGTTTGTATTATATATTTTAATATATCAATAAATAAATAAATAATCATAATTTATTCTTGCAATATAGATGACATCACAATATTAATTTCCTTCTTGGAAAATAATGAGGTAAGATAAAAGACCATGTGGTTACCTGAGCAACTGAAATCTGCCAGAACAACTCTGCCTGTCACATGGGAAACTGTCTTCTTTAGAACTGACACATGACCTGTAGCAGGCTGGCCTCGGACAAGCAGGGTTGTCGCATTTGTAGATCTAACAAAAAAACAACAACAACATGAATGTATTACAGATGTATGCGAACATTTCTTTACAGTCTGATTGCTACTTTCACTGGGTTTAATGGCCTATCAACATAATTTCAGTCATTTGAGGACTTTCATCTACACGAGACAGATACAATGCTGCCTCACTGTGATATCAGGCATAATATCACACCCAGTCACATTATCATGATACCAGACCAACCAGTCCTGATATGTCGCAGCCAGGAATTGAACCCAGTACCTCGAGATTCCAGGGCGGACACTATATAACCACTTGGCCACAAGGACCAATCTATATAGTCTGAGGAAAGAGAGAATCTATAGTCCGTGATAGGTCACACTAAAAAGAGAATCTCGTATACATGCAATTATTTAAAAAGAAGGGAGCTGTGTGCCAGTCACATTTAAACAGTATTTTAAAGTAATAAGTGTCACATTGATGTGTGGAAAATGCGAAGACCATGCAATTTTTTTCTTTTCCTCAAACTCAAGAAAATGATGCTTTTACCCTTGAAGTTGTCCATTCATCATGGTCAGGACTTAAAGATTGACAGATAAACCAGAATGAAAAAAAAAGTAGACAATACACTAATGATATACAAACCTTTGCATTGGCATATCCTAATTTGATGGTAATATTCCGCACTTTTTCATTCTTAAATCGGACAGTCTGCAACACAAGATAATAAAAGATTTATAAGCAGGGTATTTGAGTTTTTACCCAATTAATTTTGGCAAGAAAGCAATAATTTCAAAATCATGGGGTAACAAAATGCAAAATAAGTTTTGAAAACTCAAAATGTTGGCTGTTGTTTACAAAATATACAGAATACCCAATTTACATTTGTCAAAAAAACCCAAAAAAAACAACAACCCCAATTCATATAAAATCATAGGATAAATATACCCATTCCATGAAAAAAAGTTATCTATAGCCCTGAAAACTTACAATTTAGTTGTGTTAGGTATATAATTTGCATGTGTTATGCTGAGGGCACAACAAGCAATATTTAGGACTTCTATGTATTGCACTTCTACAACTCAAAATGCATGCAACACAAAAATGTATATGAAATTTCAGGTCTGTAAAATATGTCTCTGAAGTTTGCTACTCATTTTACAAATACAAAATACTACATATAAAGTATAAAATCATTTATACCTGTACTCCTGAGATAGCTTTTACTAGTGTGGATTTTCCATGAGCCACATGACCAATTGTACCTGGTAACAGTTAAATAATTCATATAAGTAGAATACTGGTACTCAATATTAAAAATACATACAAAAGGCATTTTACAGGTTCCTTTCCTAGTCGAATACCCTCGGATAACTTGTTTTGCTTCACTACCTGACATCATGCTGAGGGGGAAATAGGCAAGTGAACCTTTGTAATACAGATGTCATTTATTTATTTATTTATTTATCGACTAATGAACTCATATATGCATCACTCTTTGGCATGGATGCTTGAAATGTAAAAAAAAAAATGACTGCAGATAGCAGCTGTGTAATTTTACTGTAAAACAGCTTTTATAAATATGACTGATTTAAAAACATGATGAGTCCAATGAAATGGCCTAAGTTGACATCCTAAAATGACCAAATTCACCCTAAAGATAATATATTGATTGGCTGTATTTGACGATTATTCATTTATATTTATGAATATTAAAATCTACCACACACTGTTATCAAAACTGACTAACTATCAACATCAGTTATATTACAAGTTACAGAGAAAGACAAAAATTATACATGCTTAAAAAATAAACACGGTAACAGGGGTTTTCTTAAGTGGACGCCCGCTTGCCCATGCTGGGTTAAAATCAACATGGGCAAGTGATTTTTCCAAAGAGATAGCCCGTTGGGCAAGTTTATTTTCATAAATGAAATCTTTCATTTTTTTATATATATTTTTTTATTTTCTACATTATATAGGGGGTGAGTTGCTGGCAAATTGTGTTTGATACATGTTTACTAAAATTCATCTGAATACTACACATATTTAGTTTTAAACATTAACAAACACTTTACTTAAAGATCGGACAAGCTGTTTTCACTGGGGGCAAGTAGATGTTCAAATTAACTTGCCCCCTGGGCAAGTGAAAGTCAAATCCTTAAGGAAACCCCTGGGTAATCATTTTAATAAATGTCTAACACAATCATTTATTACCTTTTTTCAATGCATAAATGTTTTATCTCCTAACAATTTTTTTCAAATAAGAATTTAACATTATCGTGTTTCTTTTTAGTTTGAGGGTGTATAAATTTATAATTTTGGTCATAGAACGATTCAATGAATAATGCTTGGAAACTTGAAAATATTTGTATATTACCAATATTTATTGTTGCTTGTCTGCTAATTACTTCTGGAGTGAGGGGAGTAAGTTCCTCTACTTTCTGAAAAGAAAACAAGACCAATAAACTGGAATACATTTTAACAAGTTTATATGACAATTTTTGTATGATATAGGTGACACTGCTCATGCAAACTGCACCAATATTTACAAAGCTGTATTGTAAATGACACTGGGTAAATATGGGCCCTACTAAAATGGCAGGTTACTTAGGTGTGAAGTGTGCTTAGATAACAACAACTGCTTGCCTGTCTGGTTTCAGATTATTAAGAAAGAAGTGCTGAGCTGGTTTAATCAGATAATAAATAAACAGGAATAGGTGCTCCAACATGCTGAATCTAAATTTATATACCACTTTAACCCTTTTAAGTGTTGATCAAAAGATAGTTTGGGTTTGCATGCATGGATATATAATCATAAATATTTTAACATTAAAATTCTTTTAGTCAATCACAAAAATGTATTTTTTCATCAGTTTAATCCATTATAAATAAACAGTGATAGAAAATGGTTAATTTAACACAAGTATATTACCATCAATAAGCAATGACATTATCTGTTTGCATACGCAAAAATAGGTTTATCCATTACCCCTCCCACCTAGAATACTGTGCAAAATTGAATCAGCTGTTGACAGCCGGTGTAATAAATGGACGGATTGTTGAAAAAGTATCGATCCTTGAATTAGATGATAAGGCAGATCGTAGAAAACGGTATTTCCTTTCCAAAATGACCCTTACCAAAGTTGAAAGATCTTGTTTTGAGAGATGTGGTTGCAGAATTTTCTGCGTCTGGTCTGTTTCGGCAGTCATGCTTTTTCTGATGCAAGGCTACTGTAACCCACAATGCAACATTTCCCCTTTTTCCAAATATCAGCCAATCAGTAAAACGTACGTATTTATTTCTGTCCTGCAATTGACCCATTTTGTACTTTCATTTCCTGAATGCATGCTGGTTCACATATTGATCTTTGTTTATTTTATTTATTTATGTTTTAAAGACACGGCATTGTTCTATCGAATGAACCATGGAGGATACTACCCAGTTTAATGGAGGATTGCCTTAGCAGTGGATAAGATGTCTTTAAATGACATGAAGTGGAACTCAGTAATTTGAAGAGAGATCACATGGAATTGTTATGATGATTCAAACTGGATGGATTGCTCTTATTTTGGGATGCTGGTCAGGTCTATATTTTCTGGATTCATTTCTAAAGGTATTTATAGTCTGTATATTGTTGATCAAATGAAACTGCGCGAGAAGATTATTTCATATATGATTGTACTGTACAGTATCTTTCTTCAGTTGAAAGATATTTATAGTTATTACAAAGTTAAATCTGTTTCCATAATCAGAAATTGTTAAAATTAAAATTAAATTATTTTGGGATAATAATTAAATTATTTGGGCTCTTTTCAGTTTTTAAACAATTTACATTAATTCGGTAAATAAAATATGTACCATTAAACTCAAAAATCATCTGAATGATTTAGATAATTTTGATTCATGTTCATCCAAAAAGGGCTTAGGACTATAAAGGGCCCAGTCAAAATTGTTGCACTGGCAAAATGCAAATAATAGTAATTAAGAAAAAAAAAGGAAGAAAATGAAATGGATAATTTGACTAGTTTAAGAAAAAAACATGTTTGGAAATCAAACCACACATGATTATTTTTTCCCAATTTTGGCTAGGATCTTTTGCCCAAATTAGCCAGAAGCTAGGAAGTGCGACAGTATCACTGTGGGAGAGTGCAGAGGTTCCTGTCCTTTTCCTGTTTAGACTATCAGGCATGAAATTTTCTGAAACAATTAATTGAATTAATCAATTTATTATTAGCCAGCTTTCTCACACTTTAGGATAAAAATTGTTATGAATATTTTCAAGAATTAATACAAACACTGTCCCCGATGGTCAAATTGTTAAAGCATTTGCCTTGGGAGCTGTAAGTCATAGGTTCAGTCGCGATATACCAGTCATAAAAAATGGTATAGTATAGCTGCCTTGCTTGGAACTGAGACATCATTGAACGGTAGTTCCAGGACTGACTGGCAGGCCTGATATCAGGATAATGTGATTGGTTGTGGTAACAGGCCACATTTCTATGGAGTGATACAGCAGTGTGGCAGCACAAGTCTATATCTGTCTCAAGTAGACAAATTCTCAAAATGACTGAAATTCTGATGGTTGAACATTAAACCCATCAAACAAAAAATCAAGATTGATGATAATTCAGGGCAAAATATGATGCTGGATATAGGAATCAATAATGTCTGACTAAATGGATTATTAATAAACAGGACAGAATCATTATTTTATTAGGAATGAAAATTTCGTTTATAGATGTGTTTTTTTGACAAAAAGAAAATAGGTGGATCAGACATCCATGATTAAGATATCCCCTGATGTTTAAAAAAGGGAAAAAAACTTGGTATGAAATTACTAGTAAATGTGTTTTAGAAAAAATGTAAGTAATACCGAATATTTACAAGGAGGTAGTATCCTAGCAGTGATGGACCAAGCCAATCTTAGCAATGTGAAATTGAATTTGTATCTGTGTTAAATCAACTTTTCCTGAAGTGTTAAATTGTATTGACACCTTTGCCATTGTGTAGGGGTTTGTAAAGCATTCAATACTGATACACCCCTTTACTCAAGTGTTATGAGGTTTATTGATGCTCTGTTATCTTCTTGTCTAAAAAGCTTCCTATGAAGTATTCAAGTGTGCTTTGTTGACAGTGATACGCCATCTCATTGTGAAAACATTAAAGAGATCAAATTTATGTTGCCATGGTGATGTGTAGCATTTACCTCTTAAGTATGTCATTTTACACCATGATATACTGTAGAAAAGCACCTTCTGGCCAGAACAGGTTTACACAAGTTTATGGCTTTATGCTCATTAGTGCTCAAATACATGCATCTTGAGATTTTGGACTTGTTTGCATTTGTTTGCAAATGGAAGGAAAGCAAACATGCGCTCTTAGAATACAGGGGCATCACCATTGGACTGACCATGAACTGAAAATCTCTTTGTGTCAATTTGATTCTCAGATTGCATTTTTAGCTCGACTATTCGTAGAATATGAGAGCTATTGTAGTCACCCTGGCATCGGCGTCGGCGTTGGCGTTGCAGCTTTTGGTTAAAGTTTTGCGTGCAAGTTACTATCAACCTTATATCTCAATAACCATTTATGGTATTGACTTGAAAGTTTATAAATATGTTCAGGGGCATCAGACAACCAAGGTAGATAACTCTTGACTGAATTTAATATGAATTATAGCCCCTTTTTAACTTAGAAATTTTGGTTAAAGTTTTGCATGCAAGTACTTCATGCTTATTCTCAGTATCAAGCATGCGATTGATTTGAAACATCTTTGATATGTTTAGGGGTATCATACTTTCATGGTAGATAACTCTTGATAGAATTTGTTACAAATTATTGCCCCTTTTTAACTTAGAAATTTTGGTTAAAGTTTTGCATGCAAGGTACTTTCATGCTAATATCTCAGTATCAGGATGGATTGATTTGAAACATCTTTAATATTTTAGGGGTATCATACTTTCATGGTAGATAACTTTTGATGGAATATATTACAAGTTATGGCCCCTTTTTTAACTTAGAAATTTTGGTTAAAGTTTTGCATGCAAGGTACTTTCATGCTTATATCTCAGAGTCCAGACATGGGATTGATTTGAAACATCTTTAATATGTTTAGGGTTATCATACTATAAAGGAAGATAACACTTGATGGAATAAATTAAAAATTATGACCCCCTTTTAACTTAGAATTATGGTTAAATTTTTGCATTCAAGCTACTATCCACCTTATATCTCAGAAATTGCTTGTGGAATTGACTAGAAAGTTAAGGTGTGTCTTCAAGGGCATCAGAAAACAGGAGGATAACTTTTGGACTGATGCAAATTATGGCCCTTTTCTAACTTGGATTTTTGGTTTAAGTTTTGCATGCACAGTGTTATTGTGCTTATGTCTCAGTAACTAGGCATGGGATTGATTTTAGACATCATAAATATATTAAGGGGTATCAGGCTATCAAGGTATATCATTTTTTACTATTACTATGAAGGGCAAGAATTTAAATAGATTTCATTTGATTTACCAACAAGCATTTTGAATAGTCGAGCGTGCTGTCCTCTGACAGCTCTTGTTAACCATCTTATTAGAATTGGGGTACATCATTGGGTGGGTCTGTGGTCATCAAACATGTTGTTTTTGTCAAATATCTCCTGTTAGAATTGAGATACAGTTTTCATAATTGGTAGGTGATACCTTATGGGAAGAGGATGATTGGGACTGATTTTCATGTTTATAGGGTCAAGGTAACTGTGACTAAAAATTTTTTCTTTAAGGTAATAAGTAAATAGATACCTTATGAGAAGAGGAAGATTGGAATTGATTTTCAGGTTTATTGGGTCAAGGTTACTGTGTAAAATATTTTTGTATGAAACTTGTTGTTTTTGTAGAATATCTCCTGTTAGAAGTAAGATACAGTTTTTAGCTTGACTATTTGAAAAATATGAGAGCTATTGTAGTCACCCTGGCATCAGCGTTGCAGCTTTTGGTTAAAGTTTTGCATGCAAGTTACTATCAGCCTTATATCTCAATAACCATTTATGGTATTGACTTGAAAATTTATAAATATGTTCAGGGGGTGGGCATAAGACAACCAAGGTAGATAACTTTGGACTGAATTTAATATAGATAATGGCCCCTTTTTTACTTAGAAATTTTGATTAACTTAGTTTTGCATGCGATAGAAAATTTGGTTAAGTTTTGCATGCAAACTACTAACCAGCTTGTATCTCAATAACCATTCATAGTATTGACTTGAAAGTTTATGAATATGTTTAAGGACATCAGACAACCAAGGTAGATAACTCTTGATGGAAAACAATACAAATTATGGCCCCTTTTTAACTTAGAAATTTTGGTAAAAGTTTTGTATGCAAGATACTCTCATGCTTGTATCTCAGTATCCAGGCATGGGATTGATTTGAAACATCTTTAATATGGTTAGGGGTATCATATTCAGTAGATAACTTTTGATGGAATATTTTAGAAGTGATGGCCCCTTTTTTAACTTAGAAATTTTGGTTAAAGTTTTGCATGCAAAGTACTTTCATGCTTATATCTCAGTATCCAGGCATGGGATTGATTTGAAATATCTTTAATACGTTAAGGGGTATCATAATATCATGGTTGATAACTTTTGATGGAATATTTTAGAAGTTATTGCCCCTTTTTTTAACTTAGATATTTTGATTAAAGTTTTGCATGCAAGATACTCTCATGCTTGTATCTCAGTATCCAGGCATAGGATTGATTTGAAACATCTTTAATATGTTTAGGGGTATCATACTATAAAGGAAGATAACACTTGATGGAATATATTAAAAATTAAGGCCCCCTTTTAACTTAGAATTTTGGTTAAATTTTTGCATTCAAGCTGTCCAGCTTATATCTCAGAAATTGTTTATGGAATTGACTAGAAAGTTAAGGAGTGTATTCAGGGGCATCAGAAAACCAAGGAGGATAACTTTTGGACTGAATTTTATACAAATTATAGCCCTTTTCTAACTTGGATACTTGGTTAAAGTTTTGCATGCACAGTGTTATTATGCTTAACTAGGCATGGGATTGATTTTAGAAAAAAATATTAAGGGGTATCAGACTATCAAGGTATATCATTTTTGACTATTATTATATACAGGATATGTGAAGGGCAAGAATTGAAACAGATATCATTTGATTTACTAACAAGCATTTTGAATAGTCGAGCATGCTGTACTCCTCTGACAGCTATTGTTATACTTGGTATGTTAATGTAGATACCTATTGGGAAGAGGAAGATTGGGATTAATTTTCAGATTGATAGGGTCAAGGTCACTGTTACTAAAAATAGGTTTTTCATTTCCGTCAGATGACTTCTTTTAGGAGGGAAGTTTTTTTATCTGACATATTCAGTAGATAGACATGGGAAAAAGAAGATTGTGGTTGATTTTCAGGTTAATTTGGTCAGGGTCAGTGTTACTAAAAATAGTTTTATATGAAACAGGTTGTTTTTGTTGAATACCTCCTGTTAGAATTGAGATACAGTTTTCATTCTTGGTAGGTAGATACCTAATTAGAAGAGGAAGATTAGGATCGATTTTCAGGTTGATGGGGTCAAGGTCACTGTTACTAAAAACAGCTTTTTCATTTTCTTGAAATAACTTTTTTTAGTCGTCAGGTGTGATGATAAGATTTTGTTGATATATACTTATAGGAAAAGGAGGGTTGGGATTGATTTTTATATCAATAGGGTCAAGGTCAAGGCCATTGTTACTAAAATTGTTTTTATTTCCATCAAATAATTTCGCTTTCTTACAGGACATAACTATTCATCAACCTATATAAAATTGCAGTGTCTGATTTAATTCCCATTTACTGATGATGTCATCAAGCATATTATAATGTCATCAATGAATTATGATGTCATTAACATTATAAAAGGATCTTTAAACATGCATGGCTCAAAAAACAACAACAACAACAAAAAACCCAGACATTTATGATGCAGGCCTTTTTCTTGCCATTTTGGGGGTTTTTTTTGTTTTTTTTTGAATTGGGAATTTTTCGCGTGAAAACAACCTTTTTTGGGAAGAATTTAGAAAATAATTCCAAGCCTTAATTATGATTCTCTTTATTTCTTCTTTTTTTCAATTATGTTTCTCATTACTGAACATTATTACAATGCCATTTTTCTGGCCTTAGCATCTCTAAAGATGTTGCACATTTGCTCAAGGTCTTCATTCAGTAACTGGTCTGGACCTTCAGCACAGATGGTCATCAGGCTGGAGAGTTTAGGAACAAATTTCAAGGGGGATTCTTCTTGAAATGATATAGGGGTTGCTTTTTCGGAATGGGTTTTTTCAGCCTTTTTTTCATTTGTTTTTTTCGGGAGGGTCTACGGGTGCCGGTTGTTCAGGACAATCGACAGGCACTGTTGAATCAGTTGATGTTGAGGCAGCATCCTCCTCACTTTGTTTTGAAAAATACGAATATAACTTTTTTGTCCCCTCTTTATCTTTTTTACGAATGCGTTTTCCGTAGTACTTACTGTTGTGCGACGAAATCTTGACAACGTGAATAGTGCACGCTAAAAACCGGGACATACAAGACAATTCTCCGGGAATAAAACTTTTTTTCGATATTTACATCTTGAAATGCACTAAAGGTAAAAAGGCAACTAGAATTTGTAAATTATAATGAAATTATCTTTTTAGGGAATCACAAATGGAATAGACTTTAAAAAAAAATCGATCGGCAAACAGGCTTTCCCGAAAACCATGGTTACCGCGTAATAGTGTCTTTACTATTTTCGGAATACGTCTGCCATTTTCATTGTCGTATCGTAAACAAGTTTTGATGGGACTGAACATCTCAATAAATAGGCGATATTTGTTCATTTTTTCTCCTTTTAGGCAGTGGGAATTTTATTCACTTGCATTGGGAATATTTTTATCAAAATTGGGAAAAATACACGTCATTTGTCATTGGGAATGGGTCCGTTTAACGGACCCGTAGATGCGCCAGAAAAAGGCCTGTGATGTCAATTTTTATGATGTCATATGTTTGCTTCTACGACAGGGCTGAAAATAAATGGTAGTCTGGTTGCCTGGGGCGACCATTGTAAACCTGGTTTTGCATCATTTGATGTGTTTCTTCTTGTGCATCAATTAGGGTGTTTTATGATTTTCATGGGATAGATTGGGACCGCCAGTAAGTCAAACACCCAGCTGTGGTGATAACCTTCATATCTCAATATTACTAGTTAAGTGATTTAATTTATTATTATTAATAGGTAGTTTAATTTTTAGTGTAGTGTCTTTATGACGTTTATTGTGTATTTAGTGTAGCGTTACATTTGTGCAGCGTTACATTTAGTGTAGTGTAACTTATTGAAACGTTACATTTAGTGTATGTAACTTTTAGTGTAACATTACATTTAGTGTAGTGCTGTCGGTTACTTGTAGGATTTTACTTAGTTACAAGAATACAGATTTTAAAAAAGCTGCTGAGTTTGAAGGACCGTTGCTCTCAAGCTGATCTGGTTTTATGCTGGTTTCAATGGCATTGTAAATTTTTCTTGAAAAATCACGAGAAAGAACTTTTCATTTTAAAATATTATTGAGATCTTGTCCATTTTCAAATGAGAGATTTTTCATTTTTACAAGGATTTTTCACTTATTTAGCAAGTTCAGTGAGACTGACAGCAAAATTTAGAGCAAATCTTCCCTGCAATGGCCATTTTCTCTTATGTGGTAAAGGAATGAGTATATTTAGCCATTAAGATTTGAATTCTCTGTCTGAATGTTGATAAACATGTAATTTGTAAGTAATTTACTGAGAAATTACTGTGCAGCATAGTCTGTTCTTTTTCTGCCAACATCATGGTGACCTATATTAGTCTATGTCTCAATCATTAAAAATCCTCTTCTCCAGCCCCCTTCAGTGTATTTGAATTTCCTTAAAGACGAATACTACAGTTTCTACTATGATTATGGACAAAGAAGGAGTTAAGTTATCTGCCCCTGAAAGTGATATTATTGTAATTATTGGACATTTTCAACGGCAGATAATTCAAAACTAAGCCTATTGATACTTTATTTTATTTTACGTTATTGTTTTCTATTCCATCACTATTCAATATGCAACATATAAAACAGTTCTATCATACAGAAGTTTCACTTTGCTTAAATATGCAAGGCGCCAAAAAAAAGATAGTATTGTTTCTGGTTACAAGCTCGAGAAAAAAAATGGGTCTGTCTGTCGGCTTTTTAGAAAATTAGCTCACCTGAGCAAGAATTGCTCAAGGTAAGGTTTTGTGAACACCCTGCGTTCGTCGTCCATCGTGTGTCCTCCGTTGTCAACAATTTACTTTAAACGACATCTCCTCTTAAACCGCTGGACAGAATTTGATTAAACTTGGCAGGGACATTCCTTGGGTGAACCTTCACAAAAGTTGCTAAAATAAACTTGATCCATTTGGAACTCTGGTTGCCATGGCAATGGAAAGAAAAAAATAGGAAAACTTTAAAAATCATCTCCTTCAAAACTATTGGCCAGATTTCAGAATATTTTGGTACAGATGTTCCTTGGATAACTCTCTACCAAGATTGCTAAAATTAATCTAATAGGGGAAAAAAATGGCTGCCAGGGGCGGGGCTAATTTGCCTTATATGTATATATTGAAATCTTTAAACGACATCTCCTCTGAAACCGCTGGACAAAATTTAACTAAATTTGGCAGGAATGATCCTTGGGTGAAGCTTCACAAAAGTTGTTAAAATTATTCTGATCCATTAAAAAAACATGGCCACCAGGGGTGGGGCTTATTTGCCTTTTGTGTATATAGTGAAATCTTAAAATGACATCTCCTCTGAAACCACTGGACAGAATTCGATTAAATTTGGCAGGGATGATTCCTATCTGTAAGAAAACATGGCCTCCATGGGCTAATTTGCCTTATATGTGTACAGTGAAATCTCTAAATGACATCTCCTGAAACCGCTGGACAGAATTTGATTTAATTTGGCAGGGATGATCCTTGGGTGAAGCTTCACAAAAGTTGTTAAAATTATTCTGATCCATAAAAAAAATGGCTGCAAAGGGCAGGACTAATTTGCCTTGTATGTATATATTGAAAACTGAAAATGACCTCTCCTCTGAATCTGCTGGACAGAATTTGATAAAACTTTGCACGGATCATCTCCTTCAAAACAACTGGCCATATTTTAAATTGTTTTAAAACAGACTGATGTTCCTTGGGTAACCCTATACTCAGGTGAGTGATCCAGGGCCATCATGGCCCTCTTGTTTTTTTCCTTTATATATTTTTTTTTTTTGAAAGCTCATATGTAATTATCTAATGTCGAAAATGTATCATGCTACATGTCCAATTTACCTTTTACTGTATTTTGCAATTTCAAACAGCTTTACAGAAAAAAAAATCTTTCTAGGTTGTTATAAACATCAGTCCATTCAGCTCAAATGTGAACTCGGTTGCCGGTACATGTACACAGTATGTTACTTAGAAAGCACATGCTGGGTGCAGATGAAAAATCAATTAAAAAGGGAGGAGTCAGTCACTTGTGTCATTTTATGTAATCATCACACGCTCTTAAGCTTCCTTATTATGAATGAATGCGAAATACACGGATGGTATGGCTTACAATATGTATTTAAATTTTACACGCTCTCTACCGACTTGCATTTTATCTGTGGTTACGTTTTCTGAGATGCTTGCACAAGTAATGTGTAATGGATTGATTAATGTCTCTTATGAATACAAGTATATTTAAAGTATGCCGAAAAGTTAGTTGAAATTCGAAACTTATCCGTAATCTCAAAATGGCTGTCGCTAAAGTTATTTTTAGTAACCTGTTTAAACGAAGACAAGGAGATATAAAATCTTAGATTAAGATGAATATTGTTTATTTTTCTTTCTTTTTTTCTTTTTTGTTTTTTTGTCTCGGCCTCAAAAAAAATAATGGGTCGGGTGGTAAAATAATGGTTCGGTTTGGTAACCAGAAACAATTTTTTTTTTATTTTATTTTTTTTACGCCTAAACATATTGAATTTCTTCTTGAAAAAGGTAGATGATTTGAAGAAAATTTAAATATGTTTGTGTAAGCTACTAAAGTATAAAATCTGCCGCATAGAATTTCTCAAAGATTTGCACAGGGACAGGTAATAAAGTACCTAACACCAATTTAAAACTAAATTTGTTGTATGCCTTTATATTGAGTTTTGACTTATCTGCCCTTGAAAATGTCCATAAAATGCAAAAATATCACTTTCAGGGGCAGATAACTGAAAAAGAAGAATGGTGACCCCCAATATTTTTCATAAATTTATTTCTAGTGTGATTCTCTATAATCATGCTAAGTTTAAACAAATTCTACAATGTAGTTTCAATTTTTCCTTCTTTGTCTGTATAGAAACTAAAGCATTAGTCTTTAATTGACTTACATTATTATGTTCTTATATTTCCCCCCCAAACAGATTTTTTCCAGAGAGTCATATTAGAAACAAATTTATGGAAAAAAAATCTGGGGTCACCATGCTTCTCGAGTTACCTGCCCCTGAAAGTGATATTTTTGTAATTATTGGACATTTTCAAGGGCAGATAACTCAGCCTATTGATACTTTATTTTATTGTAGATTTTTGTTTTCTATTCAATCTTTAATTATTATGCAATGTATAAGACAATTCTATTCAACAGAAGTTTCCCTGTACTTAAACATGTAAATATACTGAATTTTCTCTTGAAAAAGGGAGATAATTTGAAGAAAATTTAAATATGTTTGTGTAAGTTACAAAAGTATGAAATCTGCTGCATAGACTTCCTCAAAGTTTTGCACAGAGACAGGTAATTAAGTAACTGACATTGATTTAAAACTAAATGATGTGTTGTATGTCAACAATTGAGTAATCTGCCCTTGAAAATGTCCAATAATTACAAAAAATGTCACTTTCAGGGGCAGATAACTCGAGAAGAAGCATGGTGACCCCCAATTTTTTAGCTCACCTGAGCACTTTGTGCTCAAGTGAGCTTTTGTGATCGCCCTTCGTCCGTCGTTGTGCATCATCCGTCGTCAACAATTTGCTTAAAATGACATCTCCTCAGAAACCACTGGACAGAATTTGATTAAACTTGGCAGGAATGGTCCTTGGGTGAACCTTTACAAAAGTTGCTAAAATAAACTTGATCAATGCAGAACTCTGGTTGCCATGGCAATGGAAAAAAAATATGAAAACTTTAAAAATCATCTCCTCCAAAACTACTGGCCAAATTTGAAATTTTGGTTCCGGGCCCCACCAAATTTTTGGCAGGGATGATCCTTGGGTGAAACTGTTTCAAATTTGCTAAAATGATTTGGATCTGCCAATAAATATGGTTGCCAGGGGCGGGGCTATTTGCCTTATATGTATATATAGTGAAATCTTTAAATGACATCTCCTCTAAAACTGCCATACAGAATTTAATCAAATTGGGCAGGGGTGATCCTTGGGTGAAGTTTTACCAAAGATGCTAAAATTATATGGATCTGCTAAAAAACATGGTTGACAGGGGCGGGGCTTATTTGCCTTTTATAATTATATATAGCGAAATCTTTAAAGGCCATCTCTTCTAAAAACCGCTGTAAAGAATTTGATCATATTTGGCAGGGATGATCCTTGGATGCAGCTACACCAAAGCTGCTAAAATCATTCTGATCTGTAAAAAAATCATGGCCACCAGGGGCGGGGCTAATTTGTCTTATATTGATATATTGAAATCTTTAAAGGACATCTCCTTTGAAATTTGATATGATTTGATTCAATTTGGCAGGTATAATCCTTTGGTGGAGCATCACTAAAGTTGCTAAAAAAAATTCTTATTCGTCAAGAAAATTGCAAGGCTAATTTATGTTCAATATGGTAATAACCCTTCCCTCATAGAGGAAACCATGAAAAGACCTATGCGAACAACATAAAACCAGATCAGGTTTTATGCTGTTCGCTGCTCCTCAGTGGTCTGGAAATGAGGACTTTATAATTAAATTTGGTAAGGTTTAACTGTGTTTTTCTGCAGATCAGGCTTTATGTGGTACCTATTGAGTGCGTCAAAATGAGTCTATATGAGAGAAAGGGTTAAGTGAAATATTTAAATGTCATCTTGCTTTAACTGCTTGATATAATTTGACTGGAATTGGCAAGGATGATAACAGAGTGAGGCTTCTCAGATGTTGCTAAATTAATCATTTTCAATGTAAGAATTCTTGTTTTATATAGGAATTTTTTTTTAAAAAAACATCTCCTCTAAAACCAATGGAAAGAATTTGATGAAACTTGGCAGGAATGTTCCTTGGGTGAGGCTCTACAAAAGTTGCTAAAGTAAAGTTGATCCATGAAGAACTCTGGTTGCCATGGCTACAAAAAGAAAAATAATTTGAAAACTTTAAAAATCATCTCCTTCAAAACTACTGGCCAGATTTTAAAATAATTTGGTACAGATGTTCCTTGGGTCAACCTCTACCAAAGTTACTAAAATTATTCCGATCCGTAAAAAAACATAGGCGCCAGGGGCGGGGCTTATTTGCCTTATATGTATATAGAGAAACCTTTAAACAACATCTCCTCTGAAACCACTGGACAGAATTTGATTAAACTTGGCAGGGATGATCCTTGGGTCAACCTTCACAAAAGTTGCTAAAATAAACTTGATCCATGTAGAACTGTGGTTGCCATGGCAACAAAAAAAAAAAAAAAATGAAAACTTTAAAAATCATCTTCTTCAAAACTACTGGCCAGATTTTAAAATAAATTGGTACAGATGTTCCTTAGGTCAACCTATTAATCTCAGGTGAGCGATTTAGGGCCATCATGGGCCTCTTGTTTTTTATATAGGGAAAGATAAAAAAAAAAATCTCCTCTAAAACCAATGGACAGAATTTGATGAAATTTGGTAAAAATGGTCTTTGGATGCGAGTCTACAAAAATTGCTCAAATAAAAATGATCCATGCAGAACTCTGGTTGCCATGGCAATAAATAGAACAAAAATCATAATATAAATCATCTTCCAGATTAATAATTTGCAGGGTTTCAAAATGCTTTTAATTGGTACAGATGTTCCTTGGGTGTAGCTCTACAAAGTATTCAAAATTATTTGGATGTGTGTTGTAAACTCGGCAACAATACGAGGGGAGGCTTATTATATTTATATTGATTTACGCAGAACTCTAGTGCCATTGCTATGCAATGAAAAGATAAATTTAAAATTCATCTTGTTTAGAACTGCTAGCCAGATTTAAAATACATTGTTATAGATGTTTATTTAGGGTTAACTGGCTAGTTTTTACTTTGTTTTTCAGACAATATTAACAATTAATCAAAATCAAAGGAAATGTCCTTTGTTTTCACGTGACGTCATCAAGACAAATCCGCCATCTTACCATTTTACTATTTGCACTTCTGTTTCAATTAAAGATTTACAGATATATACTTTTGAGTTTAAAAAACAGAAACACGTGAAGATTGATTCTATATTAAAGAAGTAAAATTGCATAAAGTGGTTATTTAATACAATATATAAATTCATTATTGAAGACGGAAAATATATACGTTGTAATTTTTTGCAGTTGTCTGTAATTAATTTCCTTAGTGTCCTATATGAGACAAACGGATCCATTAACATCCAACAATCAGTTTTAAGTCACTATAAACTGTTCGGAGTCAAAGGTGTATTTTTGTGTGATTTTTCACTCCGTTGTCTAAAATATTTTTATCTTAATGGAAGCAAGCACGTTTTTCCCAAAAAAAGAAATGTAATCCATCAACTTACAACCAGTTAACTGTTCCAAGTCAAGGGTGTATTTTGTGTGGTTTTTGACTCCGATTTATCTGTACTTGAAATTGTTTTGGCTGCTTTTTCCAACAACTGTTACTGATTTAACCTTTTCCTTCATATAGACTTATATTGACACTCTCAAAAGGAACCACATAAAATAGTCACAGTTAAACATTCCTTGTTACAGAAAACAATTGTTTCATTTTAAAATGCAGATGTACTCTGGTGAGCGTCTATGGCCCTTGAGCCTCTTGTTTCATAAATTTATTTCTAATATGATTCTCTATAATCATGCAAAGTTTAAACAATTTCTGCAATGTAGTTTCAGTTTTCCTTCTTTGTCCATATAGAAACTGTAGACATAGTCTTAACTTCTCCTATTCATTATTTATGTTTTACAACACACATTAACACTTTGTACTCTATATCTTATTACACTGTTGTAAGCTCATCATTCATTATTCACAATAAGTAACAATTTGGCTTGCACCACAAGTCTGCAACACACAGAAGAAGTTGAGATTGTACAGTAGATACTGCAGATAAGAAAGCGAGAGAAAGATATATGAGAGAAGATTGGAAGAGAAAGAAATGAGAGGGGGTGGGGGAAGGAAAGAATCGAGAGAGGGTTTGGGATAAGAAGAAATGGAAGAGGCATGGTGGAGGGAAAGAAATAAGAGAGGGATGGGGAGAGAAAGAATTTATTGGGATGGACAGAGAAAGAAATAATAAAGGGTTGGAGAGGAAAAAAATAAATGAGAGAAAGGTTGGGAAGAGAAAGAAGTGAGTGGGAGATTGAGGAAAAAAGAAAGACTGGGATGGAGAGGGAAAGAGATGAGAGAGGGATGGTAAGAGGAGGAAATGGGGAGGGAAAGAAATAAGAGAGGGATGGGGGGGAGAAATGAGAGAGGGATGGGGAGGGAAAGAAATGAGAGAGGGATGGAGAGAGGAATGAGAGAGGAATTGGGGGAGAAATGAGAGAAGGAGGGGAGGGAGGAAAAGAGGGATGGGGAGGGAAAGAAATGAGAAGGGATGGGGGGGTGAAATGAGAGAAGGAGGAAAGAATGGAGGGGATGAGAACATAAAAACTAAGAAAGAGATGAGGTGGGAAGTTTTGCTAATATCTAAGACCATTTATGTTGAATGTGATGATATTTATGTGCATTTAGATGATAATCTAATTAAAAGAACAACACTTTTGATGAAAAGACAAATATGCAACTGAATTCAGCTGTTGATGAATTTTTAGCTTGACTAAGAATAAGGAGAACTATCCTATTGCATGCTACTTAATACCATGCTGTTATATCTCAGCAGTCGGTAATTGGATTGATTGGAAATTTCATAAAGGTTTCTATGGTTCCAGGTCATTATGTGAGATTATTTTTTCATTGTTGTAAATTTGAGCTAGGCCCCTTTTGAACTAATTAATTTTGGTTGATGTTTTGCATGCAACTAAATTTTGTCCAAGTTTTGCATGCAATTTACTTTGATGGATACATCTTAGTAACCAGACATGGTTATTGATTTAATACCTCACCGAGGTTACTGGTATTCAGGGGGATTAAACAAAAAAGTAGATAACTCTTAATTAAATGCAAATTATGGCCATATTTGAACTTTGAAATGTTGGTTTATGTTTTGCATGCAACACACTATCATGCATATCCTAAGCAATCAGTCATGGGGTTGCCTTAGTGTTCTGGGACATCAGACCATCAAGTTTGTTAACTCTTGATTGAATTTATTGTAAATTATGGCTCCTTTGGTAAGTAGAAATTTTGGTTCAAGTTTTGTATAGTAGTCAAGCATGGCAGTCTTATGGACAGCTCTTATTTATAATACTCCAGCATATCAAATATGCAGTTATATGTTATTGTTTGCTAAATAATTTTTGAAACAAATGTACCCTCTCTTTCATGTGCCATTTAATTTGAGAAATACCCACTTTTAATATTTGTTGCTAACTGATTTAGTATCCCATTACTTTGAAAAATGCTGTTTGATGGATAATATATGATAAACATCTGATTGATGGTACTGTTGTTTATGTATTAAATATACACAGACATGTGATGCTCTTATTTAGCAAAAATTAAAGGAGTATTGTTACCGCTTTTTGTTCCTTGACTTATTTCCTCAGTCCTAACTAAAAATGCTGTCAGAAGCATCTGTACATGTGGTCCACTATTTTCAGACCCAGGCATGGTCAGCAAGGCAATACAACAAATGGCTGGATAAAACCGGATTCTCCATCTCAGTATGCCAGTTCCGCTGGTATTCAACATTGATGAACAGGACGTTTGTTCGGCTGGCACAATGGAGACCACGTTTCTTGAGGTTATGGTTCACATGTGGGGTATTCTTTGGCCTGGTGGCCATGCTACTGTCTGTCTTCATCCTGACTCTGATGGTGTACAACACACTGACCAAGACATCCGTGGAGGGCCAGGTGCTTACGCCAGTGGTAAGTGTGCTGGTCAGGTTCAGATAGTCAGTAAACTCCACATATAGTGAACATAGATATAACAAATTGTCATATAGCAAACATCAGAAGTACAGGCCCTCAGGATTTTATTATAAGCAGATTTTACTGTGAGTAGCCTACAATTATTTTGTTTTTACAGAAGTCATTAAAGTATTAAACCTTGTTCATTGTGAGATCTAGGCCCTATCTCATCAATTTGCAAAGTCTGTATTTAAGACCAAGACTTAAAATTTGAAGTAATGTAATAAAGAATTTTATGAAAACCCAATAATATCTGATAAGGATTCTTATTATTTTTAATATTACAGTCACTAAACTGTTTACAAATATTAGTAAAAAGTTATTTAGAAAATTTGCACAGAGTCTAAAATTCAATTTTTTTATTTGAATGTTTAAGTACCCTGTTTCCAGTCTGTCCTGGCTTTTGACTTGTCGTACAAGGTTTAAGCTGGAATGGCTGCGATGACCTAGTTCTGTGTTTCAGATGCCAGGTGTGAACCTGCCAGTGAGCCAGGTTTCCTATTATCTACTGACTTTGTTAGTGTGTGGCATCCTGCATGAGATTGGACATGCTATAGCAGCTGTTAGGTGGGTAACAATTTCATTTATTTCTCAATTAGTGGAATAGGCTGATACATGAAAATACTTTTGTTTGTTTTGCATGTTTACAAAATTAATTAATCTTTAAATGACTAGATCATGCATCTGGGGAATTGTATAAAAAAGAATCCCTTAGGTGAATTTGATTGGCCAACATGAAACCAGATTATCTGTGCTAACAATTTATATGTCTGTAGTTACATGTACTAGATCAAAAGAAGGCCTGGAACTGTCTTGTGTTATTGTTTATGATGTAATGTTACTTGAATCCACCCATTGTTAAAGTCATTGTTTTGTTATATTATTTACTTATATTTTCATTGACAAGGTGATTTAAAATATTTGTATTTACTTCATTAATAGTAGACAGTAATTGGATTATTATCCATTTGCAATTTTTGTTATATTTTGCAGAGAGCAGGTTCGTGTGAATGGGTTTGGACTCTTCCTCCTCCTGATCTACCCAGGAGCCTATGTGGACTTGTCCACAGAACACCTACAGATTATTTCCCCTTTGCGGCAGCTTCGCATCTACTGTGCAGGGGTGTGGCACAACTTTATCATTGTCATCTTCGCCATTGTAGTGCTGTTTACGTTTCCATGGTTACTAATGCCATTCTATACCCTCGGTAGTGGAGTGGTTATAACCCAAGTGTCAGAGGTAGGGGTCTTAAAAAATATTTTTTGGGTCAGATTTGAAAAAACAAAAATATTGAGATAATTAATATGATGAGTGTTCTGTATTAGAAATAAGGAGCTTCTGTTTGATATTTAAGAATGTTCTTGTGTTATCAAAGTAAAAAACAAGGAATTAACTTTTTTTTGTAAATATTTCGTAACAGAATACAGCTGTGTCTGGACCAAGAGGGCTGGCTCCCCGTGATCCTGTCACCAGTGTCAGTGGCTGTAAGGTGACCTCCATCCGAGACTGGAACCAGTGCATAGCAACCAGCATGAGGGAGCAGTCTGCTGGCAACTGTTTGCCAGTCTCCATGATAAATGAACTGGATACCTCCAGCAAGAAAAGAATAGGTAGATAATAAGTCATTTTTACAATCTAACTTGTCTATAGCATCTGACTAAGAAAAAAGTCTCTGTTTATGCAGATGATTATCAAAAGGATGTCATCTGTGTAAGGAAATGTCATTTGGGAATCAGAAAGCTGGCTGCATCAACCAGATTGAAAGCATAGCACAGGTTACTGTTTGAATAGGTTAAATAGCATATTTTGTTTGTGAACCCGTTTTCAATTTATTGCTAGTACTTAAAAATATGGTGTGTATCTGTATGTACATTTTCTCTGTACCTCTCTGTTAGGGATTTCCAAATAATCTGACTAAGTGTCTAAGCTCATAAGATCAGGAGTCATGTTTGTTCAGGACAGCCTTGTTTGTTGTTCATTGGTCAGGGTCTCTTTCAACCAATAAATTTTTTTTATTGCATTAGGTCTGTTTGTCATGGACTATATTTAGACATGACTTAACACAAATGTTGACAGTCACACAATATGATGTGGCAGGTAAAACTATTGATTTCTTGATTAGTGATAAATGACAACAGATGTTAATGACATCACAAGATGTTGCGTGGTATACAACACAAAGTCTGTTTCTCAGTGGTCAATCACATTGGATAAGGTTCTTATTTTGTTGTAATTGATGGCAGTATCATCATGAAAAGAAGATGTGTATGCTTGTAAGCTTGCAGTTTTAAAGGGTTCTTCTTTAGCTGATAGATTATAGGCCTTAGGCCATGTGGCTTACATAAAAAAATGTCACAGATGGCCTTAGATATGTGAGATAATTATGTAAATTTGATATGTGATTCTGCTCATGTAAGAAGGATGTTAGGCATTTTATTAAACAGTTATTGATTTCACTTAGTTTGTATAAAGAATGAAGAGTAGGGTTAAGTATCATGAAAGGGTTTATTAGGGTAATTATTGTCACATCCATTAGTGTCTGCTGGTATGTGGTTTCAGATACGAAGACGTTCTACATTGACTGTTGTAATGAGACCAGTGCAACCCACCTTTGCTTCATGTATCACACCAAACATAGCCCCAACAATGTGAGTATACATATCTTCATGTATCACACCAAACATAGCCCCAACAATGTGAGTATACATATCTTCATGTATTACACCAAACATAGCCCCAACAATGTGAGTATACATATCTTCATGTATCACACCAAACATAGCCCCAACAATGTGAGTATACATATCTTCATGTATCACACCAAACATAGCCCCAACAATGTGAGTATACATATCTTCATGTATCACACCAAACATAGCCCCAACAATGTGAGTATACATATCTTCATGTATCACACCAAACATAGCCCCAACAATGTGAGTATACATATATATATACATATGGGGTGATTGTGATGGGTGGGTGGGGGGATAGATATTGGTAATGTCAGCATGATGTCCAGCTATCAGTGCATCATTAACAGCCTAAGTGACTATTGTATATAGCAGAATATAGTCATCTACAGGTTTATTTGAGTTGCTTATGTCCATCAGTTGAAGCTTTTAGTTTAAAGATCATCAATTCTTGAGTTACACTCAGTCAGTCGGACTTAATAAGGGTCATAATAACATGGATAATGATATAAAATTATTAAATCTCTAAAGTACCTTTTACTTTGAATCTTGATCATAAGTGTTCAAGTTCTGTTGTTCACCATGTTTGATGCTAAACTGTACGTTTAGCATATGCACCTGTACTTAAAACACTGTATGTGGTCATTTAATAGCATTTTGTGCCCCCAAGATCTGTGATATTGATTATGCACTGTCTTTTTTTTGTATGTTTGTTTGTTTGTGAACAACTTAAACATTGGCCATAACTTGAAAAACTATATAAGGTGTTGACTTGGAACTTCATATTTGAATAGAATGTGACAAGAAGAATTAGTGCAGTGACCAAGAATCATAACACTTCCTGGTCCAGTTTTTGAATGATCTCCCTTTTTTCCATTCATTTTTATGTCAGGAGAATAACTGATAAAATATATAAGGTAATGATTTGAAACTTAAAATATAATTTGATGGCAAAGTTTGGAAGTGCAGTGACCAAGAACCATAACTCTACCTGGACCAATTTTTTAATGAACTCCCATAATTAAATTAAGTTATGAATTTCTGTTCTTTGTGAACTATTCAAAGTATTTATTTGAAACTTTATATACTATTATAAACAGGTAGTGAGTAGGAGGATTGCAGTAACAAGAAACCAGAACTCTTCCTGTTTTTTATATATATATATTTTTCATTTTATTACTGGTATTTTCCGTTATTTGATTTTAAATGAATTTAGTCCCGAGCATTTCTCTTTTACCATATGGAATAAAACACTTATTACAGTTATGAATGTCTTCTAAAAACAATCAATTATTTGAAATTTAATCCACTTTAATGGTTCTAAAGAGTTTTTGGCTTGGGCAGAGGCATTGTGTTTTTTTTTTTTATGCATCTTTATTTTTTTATACATTTCATGTTTTATCCAGTGCACCTTTATTTAAGGCCTATATATATTTGTATTATATTCACTGCAGTTGTATGCCTGCTTGCCTGCCCGAGCCACCACAGATCGCCCGATGTGTAAGTTCCAAAGTGACTGCTACTCTCCCAACATGGAGATGGCGTGTGTGTATCCATCTGTCGACAATCAGACCAAGCTTCTGCGTGTCATACATGGACACAAACCTCCGCTGCTTTTTCTTGGACATCCTCTTGACCTTCACTACTCAGGTAATATTGCTGATTAGATATATCTATCAAACAAAGTATTGAGAAGAGCTATGTTTTCAAAGAAAAAGAAAAAAAAAAGAACTTTTGGATTAAAAACTGAATATTTTAAGCTGTATTTTGTACCTTGGTGTGTTTGCTGAAAATTCATGACAGTAGTCGAATATTTAAAAAAAAAAAAAAAAAATGGTATACATTTGCATTAGCAACATAAAAATTTAACTGTTTTTTTAAATACACTTAAATTTTCTAACTCTTTGTAGAGTATTACAAATGAATGAGAACTTTAAGTCTCCAAAGTATGACGTCATTAACTTCATTGTCTAAAACTAAAAAATTGATTTTGTGTGTATGAGTTATCAAAGTAAAAGAAATTTAGGTGTTTTTTTTTTTTTGTTTTTTTTTCATTAATGGTATATTGTTTGGTGCTTAACAAGCTCACTGCTTATACCAATGTTAGATTATAATGGATCTCAAGCTGAACTCTAAAGCAGTGAGATGGTTGATATCAGGACTTGCTTAAGGCAGTCTAGACTGTATATGCAACTATTTGCTTGAAAATGTCTGCTATTAGATATTTGTAGAATAATTAGATGTATTTAAAGTCAATTCCATTTAATTAGTCAACAAAATGGGGTTCACTTTGCATTTCATTCAAACCCAGGCATAATGGTAGGATATTGTCTCAAATTCATTTAGGTGTTAAATCAGAATAAAAAAACCAAAGTATTGCCATGAGATACAAAGAGCATGCAAGTGCTATAATTGACTACAAGCTTGAGTTTCTATTTACGTTTGTGTTCAAGAAGATCAACGTAAGACCATTCTTGGTTTTTTTTATTTTCAGTAATGCTGAGTAACTACATCCCAAATGGACGTCTTATACCACTGAACCTACCATATGTTATTGAGACTTTCTGCAAGTATCCTTTCTATGTATAACATCTGATCTGTCTGTGAAGGACTTGCAGGCAGGTCTGGTTTTAAACTGGTTGTACAGGTTTTTTTTTCTGAAAGCCCTTGTCTGGTGAAGAGATAAACCTTTCTTTCGCATAGAAAAGGAAATAACAGCAAATAACTAATACATGTAGTAATTTATTCTTGAATGATTCATTAACCCTTTCCCTCATATAGACTCATTTTGATGCACTCAGTAGGTACCAGATTATGACATAAAGCCTGATCTGCAGAAAACCACAGTTAAACCTTACCAAATTTAATATAAAGTCCTCATTTCCAGACCACTGAGGAGCAGCGAACAGCATAAAACCTGATCAGCCTGCGAGTTACTCGCAGGCTGATCTGGTTTTATGCTGTTCGCATAGGTCTTTTCATGATGTCCTCTATGAGGGAAAGGGTTAATCTCTAATGCAGTGATCTCCCCTTGCATTTAGAAGAAACTGAAAGAAAGCATCTTTGTCACCACATAGAAATATATCAAATTAACATTTAATGATTAAAGATACATTATTGTTTTAAAAAAAGCAACATATTTACACACCAAAAAAATAAACTTATCTATGATTTTCTTAAGATGTAATTTTGACTGTTTCATAATGTGAACATTATCATGTGCTTTGCATGTTGGCAGTGATGCCTGAACTATAAAGGAAGTAATTGATGCCTCGAGATTAGGCAAGGATTACTTTGTGCATGTGGGAATTTACCAAAACAACGTTTAATCTGATAAACTTTAGGTCTGTGAATGGATCTTACAAGTTGATGTATTGTGGATGATAATTTGCATGTTTCATTAAATGGATCACATTGTCAAAATTATCATTCCACAGTGAGTAACAACCTTTTGCAGAACACCCTGAGTATAGCTGAAGCCATATTTTCCTTGACCTTTAAACTAGATACCTCATATCACTATCTGGGGCTCTAGTCATCCTGAACGTGGTTCCGTGTTACGCACTTGACGGCCAGTATATCTGTCAGGGATTCATCGAGCTCTCCCTGCGGTCCACTATACCTGACAGGGACATTAGAGATGCTATATACTCACTTGTCATCTTGTTTGGAACCATTCTGCTGGGTCTTAATGTCATCCTGGCCATGTGGATGTTATTTATAGGATGAGAGAGAAATGGTGCATTTTGATTGGTGGAAATATAAATGAGGAAAAAGGTAAACTCTTCTTCATGGAGGAGGGAACGTCCTAAAGAGAATAGCAGAATGGTACAGAAATAGATAACTGATGCAAAAAATTTAGTATCAGTGACAAAAGTATATCTACTAACAAAGACTATATGATTATATACAGAAAAGTTTACTCTGAATAGAATAATTTAGTTATTAGCTTGAAAATTATGACAAAACAGGGGTTTAAGACATGAGAATGAATATGAATGCTAGGCAGATGGAGGAAAGATAGCCTTACTGGGACAAGATCAAGTGTTTGATTACAGACCATGAAGAAGAAAATGGAAGAACTCCATAACAAGAGAGGAAGTACCCAGTCAGCTTGAGCGATGAGGCAAGCATTAAGGAGAGTTGAAAGTATTGAACAAAGGATAATGGAGTTGCAGAAAGATAATGTGTAATGAAAGTACAGAGGCACTCATTTGACAAGTTGTGTAAAGGTTTTAAATATATTGCATGTAAATCAAGAGGGGAAAGGAGTGAAACGAATATAAAAGATGGTGATTTTAGAGGTTGTCAAAAATGACATGATGTGCCATAAACTGTTGCCACAAAGGTTACAGTTCGGCCAGATGAGAGGTTTCAGTGAAGGTGCGTGGAACAGAATGGTCATCTGAAACTTATGGATGATATATATCAACTTGATTTTTCTTTAATTTATAAGCCAAATTAAGAACTAGAAACCTGGCACCTAAGAGGATTTGGTCATGCTCTAAAATGGGGAAATCAGCATTTTAAAATTATGGCTGAAGTGAGGAGTGTTCAGACATGTTTAAGTTCAGGTTGTCTGTTGAAGAATCACACTACCATGACCAATAAGTTAATTGTTGGTCAAGTCCAGTTCTGTAGCCTCCCGCTATATCCTGTAGAGTTGTTAAAGAATCACACCACAATGACCAATAAGTTAGTTGTTGGTCAAGTCCAGTTCTCTAGCCTCCCGCTATATCCTGTAGAGTTGTTAAAGAATCACACCACAATGACCAATAAGTTAGTTGTTGGTCAAGTCCAGTTCTCTAGCCTCCCGCTATATCTATATCCTGTAGAGTTGTTAAAGAATCACACCACAATGACCAATAAGTTAGTTGTTGGTCAAGTCCAGTTCTCTAGCCTCCCGCTATATCCTGTAGAGTTGTTAAAGAATCACACCACAATGACCAATAAGTTAGTTGTTGGTCAAGTCCAGTTCTCTAGCCTCCCGCTATATCCTGTAGAGTTGTTAAAGAATCACACCACAATGACCAATAAGTTAGTTGTTGGTCAAGTCCAATTCTGTAATTGAATGATGGCACTTACCATGTGTCCAGTAACGGAAATTTTAACTAAAAAGGCACTGTTTCAACAACAACAACAAAAAAAACATTTGAGTATTTGAATATCTTGAGGTGTATTTGAATTACCAATGGAACATGCTCTGATAGGGTTTTTCAAGAGAAAGCTTCCAGGGGTGAAGTAATGCAAATTCTGATCTGTGATATTTCTTTGCTGTATCCTTGTATTTAATCTAGCTTGCTACTGACACATGATCAGTGGTAGAAAGCGTTTTATTTGTGCTGCCATCTTGGAATAAAATGCTGTATATTTGCAATAACTAGAATGAAGTTGCAGGTAACAGCATGGACTCTTTAAATTTTTAGTGTATGTGGACAATTTAATGTGAATGATTCACTGTTTGGTATTTTCAAAATACATGACCATTATATTTATCTGTACACATGCATAAATTATATGTTGTTTGTGTGTGTTTTTCTTTCCCTCTGTTTTCTCTGTGGCAGGCCCTTTTAGCTATTTAAGGAAAAAGGCCTTTGCTAGAATGAGAAAATAGAGTCATGACATATTCTAAATTGGTGATTCCCATAAGTTTGTTTTTTTCTAATTAAATGACACATTTTTATCTTTTTTCCAAATTGTTGTTAATACATATTTGTATTTTGTGTGGGACATTTTTTGTATAATTAACAAATAATCCAAAAATCTCCAATTTAAACTATTCTATTAGTAGGTCAGTGCATCAGACCTGAAATACAGAATGGTGTATTTATTCTGTAAGCACTGGCTATATATATGTTATATATTTCAGTTGATTAGGAAAGAAATTCAAAAAATGGGGTGTGGGACCTTTTTGGGTTGGGAATTTCCAAGAGTGAATGAGTCTTGTATGTTTGTTATGATATTTTTAAAATATTATTGGCTTATGGTACTTTTTTAATGTAATTTTTTATGTTATGTTTTATTGGTGGACCAATACATAGCCTCAACCATTCTTACCATTTACTTCGTCATCTGTTATCAATATCATCATGGCTTCATGATCTAGACCTGTATCTGTCAATTGCTTATTTTTCTTCATAGTGGAGTCCTTATTCTACCCCTGCATCATAGAAGTGGGGGCTATATAGTGTTTATGTGGGTCACATCATGTTCTGTCCTACACCCATGTTACATGAAGACAAAATGGGATACAGGGGTATATTAATTACCTTTAGTGATAGTTATATCTTTGTGTTGACCGTTACTGATATATCTCTTGCTTGTCATATTAACCCTTTCCCTCATATAGACTCATTTTGACTCACTTAATAGGTACAACATAAAGCCTGATCTGCAGAAAACCACAGTAAAACCTTACTAAATTTAATGATCTGCAGAAAACCACAGTAAAACCTTACCAAATTTAATTATAAAGTCCTCATTTCCAGACCACTGAGGAGCAGCGAACAGCATAAAACATGATGAGCCTGCAAGTTACTCGCAGGCTGATCTGGTTTTATGTTGTTCGCATAGGTCTTTTCATGGTTACCTCTATGAGGGAAAGGGTTAACATGCATTTATGTTTGTTCCACAGTTATTTCATTGTTGTATATATAGAGGATATTTGTTTGTGTTGAGTGGATATGGGTCATATCTCGAGTAGTGATACAATTTCATATTTTCATAAGTGTCTAGTGTGAGTGAAAATGTGAAAATTGTATCACTTCGAGATGAGATATAACCCATATCCACTCAAAACAAATTTTCTTTTATCTTATGCTAAGTGTTGCTACATTTCCTTTAAAAGTAAAAAGAGTATTCCCGGTAGATCTATATCGTACACAGTGGGATATGGATTTTATCTCACTGATAGAACACAGTATATAATCAGCATGAAATAAAAATAGAATCATGACTGTCAGTATGATTTCTATAAAGACCATCTATGGTCTTAAAAGGCTACAGACTTTTCTACATTAAAAGATGAAAAGCAAATTGGTGTTGGCATCTACATGAGAAATTCATATTACATGTATTTTAACAGGCATTATTGTTGTTTTGGAGTTTAATGTTGCTTCAACAGTATTTCAGTCAGATAACTATGTCCAGCTTATTACAGGTGGAGGAGACTAGACAAGGGACACCTTGGTAAAACCACCAACCTACAATAACCCAGCTGGAAGGCTTAGGTGTAATTTGATAATCATTTGTTACATTGCTTAGTGCATCACCACTGCTAGCACCATTTTCATGTCAAGATCTTGGTATAAAACAACAGTAACTACATATAAATATGTACCAGTAGAAACAGCGGCAGTTACAGCAGTCTTTCACCAAGCTCTCACTATGCACTAAGGTAATTTTCATTAATATGTTTGTCTAAGGTAACTGACAACTTCTTAAAATTCCAAGGCAATAATCCTGTGTACTGCTCACAAGCCATGATGTTTAGATTAACCCTTTCCCTCATAGAGGAAACCATGAAAAGACCTATGCGAACAGCATAAAACCAGATCAGCCTGCGAGTAACTCGCAGGCTGATCAGGTTTTATGCTGTTCGCTGCTCCTCAGTGGTTTGGAAATGAGGATTTTGTAATTAAATTTGGAAAGGTTTAACTGTGGTTTTCTGCAGATCAGGCTTTATGTGGTACCTACTGAGTGCGTCAAAATGAGTCTTTATGAGGGAAAGGGTCAATATCCGTCAACTGTAACAAGTGGTGTGGCAACACTGCTCTGTTCCTTTTTGTACTGGACATTCTAATGTTGAACTCCAACCTACTGTATGGTACAAATGTAATCATATCGCATATATGACCAGACTGTCGGGGGAGGCACGCGAGTAGTATGGCACATGTACTTCCTTGCTATGGAGCCTGTTTTTGTGACAATGTGCTTGCATGCCAAAGTCCTACATGTGACCCCAGCTCAAGGCAGTAGGGTTTTACTAGTTATTTCATTGCATACAAAAATATAAACTGTTTACATGTCAAGTTCTCATTGCTTGTGAGATTGTTTATGTAATTCAAAATTTTGACTTGAGAAAGAAGAAATTTTGAATATGAAATTTTGTATAAAGTACTCATATAAGTTATATATATTTTTTGTATGATATTGCTGCACAAAGATTTGTATTGTTTCTAAAGAAATACACAGTACTTTTAAGAAAAGATTAAATGGTGAATGTTAGGAAATGTCATATATTTGGGTTGATGAAAATTCCTAGCTATTTTGATACCTTTATTGAAAGGTGATTGCTTTAATGAAGAGTTCAAATCTAATCCCAAAGTTTTAAATGATCTTTGATGGAGAAAGTAAACAAGACTTTCTGTTCATGAATTCTGGTTTGGTTGTGATTTACTCAATGGACACAATTTGTTTTCAAAATGTTCTTTATTTTTACTTTTCTTTTTCCTATATATAGCAAAAGTTGTTGGGCATTTAACTTGTTCTTCACGATAATTACACTTCTGGCTAACAGAAATGGGGGCTGTATAGGAATCCCCCTCATCAGGTCCCGTCCTGTCCCAACTGATACATTCACATGAAGATGGGATGCAGGGGTATCTATCACTTCAAGTTTTAGCCCTGCTCCCAAATGGTTGTTTCCTATGTTAATAAATCACTTTTTACTTATAAAAAGTGGACTACAATCATATTTATTAGTCACTTACCGGTATTTACACTGGAGGTTTGCCCTCTGTCTGTCTCTGGATCCTGCGATAACTTAAAAACTGTTTAAGATAATATTATGAAACTTGGTATATGAATAGATTCTGCATGTTACATGTGCTCAGGATGAGCTATTAGGATCGATGAATGTCCACAATTAGTTTGTTTGCACTATAGCATCTTCATTTCTTAAGCAATCATCTTCAAACTCTATGACAATGTTTTTAGCCATATTCTTTTGGGCAAGTTTGATTATGGCTGATATCCTCAATGTGTTTAAAGCCATAATTTCTCAGTCAAGTTTGACTTCAAATTTTGACCACAGGCACTGTTTAGTTCGTGGAATTATAAATGATCTCATGGATTATGTATTCAGTACAACTATCTATAATTTAGTAACTTGTACAGGCAATGAAGGCAGTTTTTCTCAGGTGAGCGTCTTTATGTTGTTTTTTCTGGACCAAAATTCTAGTTGCTATGGTAACAGAAATTATGCAACTTACCAGTAGGGGACTCATGTGTTGCATGCAACACCAGTTACTTGTTCTAACTAGAACCATCCACTAAAGGTGAATAAATCTCTGTGATATGTAACCCTGCACCCCACTTTGTCTTCATGCGAGTGTAGCACGTGAGCCACATGCATGGTTCTAATATAGCCCACATTTCTGTTGAGAAGGGGTGTAATAAAGCCAAATGATTAAAAATAAAATCAGGGACCAACTCCACCAACAATACTTAGTGCTAAGTAATACTGAATTTCTAAATTAGTAAGAAATGCATACCACCTTTTATACATTATGAAATATTCATGTACTTGTCTAGGTTAACAAATTATAATCATGATAACTATAAAGTAAAAATACTTGTTCAGAGACAAAATTATTAATATGTGGGTAGTTTCATAAGGAAAAAAAAAGATTGACAAAATTCATTTAAAAGTATTCAACTTGGCTGTAAAAGTGTTGTTGACATATTTTTAGGGCATTTGTAAACCTTTATATATGCACTTTCCAAAGTATTTAATTCATGAGATGAATAGATGCATGTATGTGGAAATATTTTTTCAGCAATAGTTCTATAATTAAAAGTGTATGTGGTATGAATGAATGATTCAAACTATTTGGGTATTTTCATAAGAAAAACAAGAATGTTGAAATTCACTAAGAAAGTATTCAAGTATAACTTGGCACTTGGTTTTGTTGAAATTTGAGACAGTACTACAGTATTGTTAAACATATACACAAAATGGCACATTTTAGGGCATATGTAAACCCATATATTTACTTTTTTTTAATGATACCTTCCCAAGTATTCAGTTAAAAAGATAAAGAGATGCATGTATGTTGAAATATTTTTTTCAGCTATATTTCTTTAGGTGCATGATATTGTATGAATGAATTTCAAACATCTTTGATACTCTCCTGTATTATTCTTCAAATGAGAATAAAGGATTACTGAAGAGAGTTGTCACTTGAGAATATAACCTGTACCTCAGTCCTAGTGGCCAAATGATGAAAACAGCCCCATATGAGCCCTCAATAAAAGGGACACCCCATACAAAAAGGCCTACCCCCTCACATGCCCTATAATAGGGACACCCAAAACATAAGAGCCCCATATTAGCCCTACAATAGGGACACCCACCCAGCCTCATCACAAGGATGAAATATACCCTACCCCACATGGCAAATAAACACAACTACAAATATGAGCTCTAGTCCACCTAGAGACAAAGTAGGGTTCTCCTCTCATACCTCATATTTAAAACATTTATAATCATTTCAGTAATTCATAAACAATAGTGCAGAATAACTACCACAGTTAGAATAGGCTTCCGGTCAGATCTACCAAAATAAATTTTTCTTTCTCTTATTTTGGCAAAAACACTTTCGGCAGATAGGCATCATAATAATTGTTTTTCTTTTTAATTTTCAGCTTTCTTATAATAAACAACAAAACGCATTTCTTTTCCTTTTTCTTGTTTTTTTTTTTTTTTCCTTCACATCTTTGGCGCAAAATATCACACAAGGTTGAAAATATCCTTGCTAGCCGAAATTGGCTATCTAAATTCAAAATTACCCTAATCAGGGGCCGTTGTTGTAGCAGTAAACGGGTGACGAGGTTATTTGTTTGCGGGCCTTGAAACTCCATCTCCTCACCAAACATACTCATGATACATTGTCTAATTTGGTCGGCACTGATGAGACGGTTCAACAGTCTCAAGGGGAATAAACGTGGCACCTCAAGTGCGCGGATTTTCCCGGCGAGACAGAAAAAGAAGGAAGGCACAGTTCACCTCCAACCCACATGCCGACCATTTTTGCGGACCACTTGAGCAACAAGCAAACCTTACCACATCCTAGTTTTATGGTAATTAACACTCCAGCTTAAATTCAGCTATGTTAATTACCAACCTCTTTAGACACTAAAAACTCGACTTTAGGCAAACAACATAAATCTGTGAATTACAGATTTCTCTCTAAATTTGACCCGCTTCAGGCCTCTAAATTCTATTTTATAGGAGTGATGGTTCACACTCCGCGGTCCGCCCACAAAGCCGAACAGGCAGATGGACCCTAATTAAACGTTATCAGTCAGATGAAAACAACTGCCTCATATCCAGGAGGTTGGGGTTGGCTGAAGTTATTACGATGGTACTGGCTTATCTCCCTTGGTTGGAGCTCAGTATATACATGTTTAAGGGTGGTTTTCATGAATAATTGATCCAGTGTCACTTGTCAACGGTGTGACAACATAGTGAGATAGGGCTATATTTGTCTTGTGTAGATTCCCTGTTGACAAATACATGTACTGGCAGTGGAATGTTAAACCTGAACAAACATGAAACCCTGTGCCACTCCTAGCCTGTATCTCACCTACTTGAGATTTTCCTCATCTCAAAATTTCAGAACTTTTTTTTTTGTATAACATGTGCATTTTTTTTTATTCTTGCTAAAATGGGTAATATTTGAAAGTAAAAAGTTGCAAGAAAATATTCCTTCAAGTTTATTTCTGTACAAAATAAAATAAATATCAATTAATTCACAGTATAATTAAAATACATGTACTCAATAATAGAGACATAAACAAATTCTGAATGTAAATGAAGTCTAGTTTTTTTCCAAACACTTCATTTTTCTCCAACAAATTTAATACTTTGTGAATAAAAAAAAATATAAATAATAAAAAAACATCACTAGACTGGCTAATTCTTAAAATTTGCACTGAATTATTCAGTAAAATAGAATCTCCCTAATATTTACTTTCTAATCATGACAAAGGCGCTCCAAAGTTTCAGTGGTAGTATATAGTACCTATTAGTGGTTGGTATAGAAGAGTAAACTACATAAAATTAAAAATCATGCTGGCTAAGTAATGATTTATTTAATATCTTCAAAGGGCAGCAAAAGCATAGGTATTTTCAATCCAAAGAACTCATTATTTACCTAAACAAACATTAAATTTTATGGAAATAGTTTGCTTTTAATAGCTGGTATATGAACTTATTAACTAATATAAATCTTTAACTAATGAAACTGCCAATGATCATTGTCTGTAGCACTTGTATCATCATTGAAAATTTGACCGACCAGCCTTCCATTGTACATGATACTAAATCACAACACAAAACTTACCAATTATACGGTAAACTATATTTGACTTCAACAAGTAAATAATTTCTACACTTCCAAGGTACATGTATGTACAAAATGATTTTTCTAGTAAAAACTAGCCACAAAGCCAAGTGTATATTGCATGTAATTTTTTTGGTCAAAAAAGCAAGTGTTTACATGCATACCAAAACAATGTTAAATATCCAATTCACCTTAACTGAATGTAAAAGACACTAGTTATTATAGAAAGTAAAATAAATGTGTTAGTAATGAAACCGGAAGTTTGTGACATGTTTTCAAGCTTAAGGTCTGATTCTTTCAGGTGTGTAACATTTTTCATGGGTTTATGATGACTGGTCAATAATGATAATTGCATGACGAGATGTAAGATCATTTTTTAAATGACCATAAACAAAGAAATAGCCTCCTGAGAATGTGTGATTATTTTCAGATCTACTTTAAATTTCGGTGAACATGAAATATTGTGCTTCTGAAACCTTCAGTCCATAACAACATAAAATAACTACTTGCAGGGTAATTAGCTTTCCATGAACTTGATGTAAGAATTTCATATGCAAGTCCATGACAATTACAAAAACTTTTTAAGACAGTGTTCCTATATCTATTTCAATATACACTAACTTCATTAATAACAATTCTACTAGCAACTATAAAGATTTCTTTTGCATAATGGAAAAAAACAAACAACATGCTTATGTAAATATGCTAATCCGATGTTTCTCATTCTTTGAACACATGCCACATGTGTGGCAATGTTTATTAAGGTAACATTTAGAATTCAATGCAATACCATATGAAAATATAAGGTAGGACGAAAGGAGTTGGCAGAATTATCTCAGATCTGGGTTCTTCTTCATAGAAGAAAATCTCAATGAAACTTTTTGTGTTGCCATTCAAAAACAGGCATGATTTTAACACTTATTTCTATGTAATTAGAGATTTATTTCTGTTAATGTAACAAATTTCAAAAAGATTGTCTTGATTCAATTGGAAAATCATAAATTCCATTCTCATATCTGTCTGACTGCATGGTGAACAAGAGGAAGTATTTCACAGTGCAATATTCACTGTGTCAATATCTTACGCACTCTTTCACTGTGGTAATATCTTACTTTTTCTTTTCAATGTGACAATATATTACAACATATTTGTCTTCTAGCATACCCTAAAGAAATGATGTTTTGTGAAGCAAACTGACTTGGCCAGTCCTGTGCATCTCGTGCAACAAAGTGTGAAAGGTCAAGGTCGATTTAATGACCTTAAGTCATGACCTAGAGGTAATAATCCATCACCAGCTGGCACTACGAGTATACAGGTCATACATTCTTAAACAAGAAAAATCCAATCTTGTAATTATCAATGTTTGTTCCTTACAGATAATTAGCCACACTGGCCAATGACTCAGTCAGAGAACAACATGTGTCTGAGTGGCAACCAGAATACATAACAGCCATAAAGTCATGGACTTTTCTCTAGAGATTATCCACTATATCACAGTTTAACTTGACTTGTCATCAAAAGTTCAAGAGCTGTCCAGAAAGAACAATCACATCCAGGCCTGTCTTCCATGATGCTGTAAAACAGTAATAATCAATGTTCAATAAAATGCAGAATTTTTTTTTTTAAATAAAAAAAAAATTAAATCCCAAAAAACCTAAATCGGTTATCAAATACAAGACCTGAATAAACAATATATTTTTGTGCATAATTCTTAAAATGAACCTGAAATGTTGACCTGGCATATCAACAGTTGATGACCCAGTCATAAATACTCCTCTAAATACTTAAAACACACTTTTCATTTATATTATTATTTTATCAGAAGGGGAATAAATCCATACTTGATTTGATCATCCTCGGGACTCAAAGATTTCAATTATGTAATTCCTGATAACTTACTCTGGGAGTAAAGCCCCTCAGTTTCAATTGCTCCGTCTCCTGCTTCAAGAATTCTTCATAGTTCTTCTCCGCCGCTCTCTCCTCCTCCAGCTCCTGTTCAGTTTTCACCTTAGCAACATCTTCTTGCTCCTTCCTTGATGTTACCTGGAGAGGAACAATCATAAAAAATACCTTCAGATTTTGGATTAGAAAATAAGACTAATAACAAACATATAGGGCAAGGAAATCTGAAATTCCCATTATCATTTCCATTTTCTTTAAACAAGTATATCCACTCTTGCATATGACAACAATTAGTGCCATAAAGTCAAAATGCATGTTTACATTATCAGGTTAACTACATGAATTAGAAATGTCTAGCAAAAAATCATTTCCAGAAGTTCATCATATCAAAATAATAACAAGGCAGTCCAAAGGACAGCTATATCCCCCGCCGCTGGCCAAATATTAGAATTTGTTTGGTCATAGGATTATGTTCACCTTAACCTGGCATGGTTGTAGCAGACATAGAAGATCAGTTTAAGACAATTTAACTTTCCGGAGTTATGTATGAATCTCAGAATTCGGAGGCACATATATTAAAAGTTTACTGACAAGTTTTACATGGGAAACAGTACAAAAAGTGAACATCAATGAAGTATAGGATGTGTTAGGTAACCACAAAATACATGTGTAACTCAATTAAAAACTTTATATATCATGACATAATTTGTATGATTGTGAACATGACACGAGATATCGAGATGACATGAAAAAGTGGAGGCTTAAACATTTGACCTTCAAGGATGACCTTGACCTTGTGCCAGCGTGACCGCCTCATGCCTTCTGCACATCAGCTCAATGAGGTTAACATTTTAGCCGAGTTTGAAGAAATTGTGTCCAAGCATTCATGAGATATGGAGCGGACACAAAAATAACACTTGACCTTCAAGGATGACCTTGACCTTGAGCCAGCATGACCGCCTCATGCCTTCTGCACATCAGCTCAATGAGGTTAACATTTTAGCCGAGTTTGAAGAAAATGTGTCCAAGTGTTCATGAGATATGGAGCGGACACGAAAATAACACTTGACCTTCAAGTATGACCTTGACCTTGAGCCAGCGTGACCGCCTCATGCCTTCTGCACATCAGCTCAATGAGGTTAACATTTTAGCCGAGTTTGAAGAAAATGTGTCCAAGCGTTCATGAGATATGGAGCAGACACGAAAATAACACTTGACCTTCAAGTATGACCTTGACCTTGAGCCAGCGTGACCGCCACATGCCTTCTGCACATCAGCTCAATGAGGTTAATACTTTAGCCGAGTTTGAAGAAAATGTGTTCAAGCGTTCATGAGATATGGAGCGGACACGAAAATGTTTCGGACACACTGACGGACTGACGGACGGACAAAGGGCATTCCTATAACCCCCCTCCCGCTTTGCGGCGGGGGATTAATGAGGTGAAAAAAATCACATTAGACCAGCCATATACCTGTTCCAACAATTCCAGTTTGAGCTGTTCCTTGTCTGCCTCGGCCTTCTCCCGGTCCCTCTGTGTCATCTGATTGGCTATCTCCATCTCCCGTAGCAACTGTTCCCTGTGTTCAATAGATTCCTCTTGACGACGACGCACCTCGTCCATCCTCTCCGCTATCTGGTCATTACGGGACTCCAGTACCTGTGTTATTTCCACAAAATGGCATAACACTTTAATTATTACAAAATTATATCACCTGTTGGAGCTTTGACACATTTAAAGGATCATGCTATCCATATCAATATAAACAGAAAAGTTTCAGCTCAAGTTCAGCTTTGATACTGTCAGAACAGCAATAGCAACGGTGTCAATATAAACATTACCCATATTGGTTGTGACCAGTCAGTGAACGAAACATGACAATTTGCCATGGTAATAAAGATCTATTAGTAAAAATAGCCCTTATTATTTTTCTATTTTGATTAAAAAATGTAAAACAAATGTAGTTGGATTGTGATATAAAATATATATATATATATATATATATATATATATATATATATATGTACATTGCATAACAGTTTATCTTGTAACATATAAAAAACAACAACTGAGTTTCCCTTAAGCTAAAACATATGTTATCTTGCAACTTAAAGGAAAAATCATGAGGAGTGTTTCAGAAATTTGTGGATTTTCTTCATATATCTTCTACTTTGGAAGATCAAAATATGTTAAAAATAAAACAAAAATCTTCAAATTTCTGAAACATACCTCATACGCCAAGACATCTGTGATTTCGCTACACAGTATATTACAGAACATTCGGTCCTCTTTCATCGCTAGATCAGAATATAGTGCCTTGTCTGAAGGACTAAGGATTCCGGGGATTCGCTGTATTCTTTCATTAAATATTTAATTAATTGGACTTAAGCATCAAGAGGTTAATTAAGCATCATTTGAGGCTTGGTCCTTATGAAGTAAGTAAAAATATAATTTGCTCTTGTAAATTAAACTTAAAAATACTGGGACTTTAAGGGAAAGCTCCACATATATTTCTGTGGAAATAAAATCTATAAACTTGCCTCCTTCATCAGCCTTTCTCGAGCACGTCTCTCTTTCTCCCATTCTGCCTCACGTTTCTGCCACATCCGGGCTGCTTCATCCCTAGAGATAGTTTTAACTTTATGCAGACCAGTACAAAAAATTCTCATTATAAATATTCATTGTTTTCATCAAGCATTGTATGAACAAATTTATAATCGAGTATGATATTGATTTCATTAACAAATGTATTAATCACAAATGGATATTCTGTTACACAAATCCATAAATCAGATAAAGAGCTCAGCTTCCTGTGAACCACTTTAAAGAGTACATAGTGTTAATCAACATGCTATAACCACAGCTGATGAATGATTTATTTGTTACACTAATCCAATTCATATTTATGAATTTCATATTCAAAACACAACTTCAATAAAGCGCCATTAGCAAGTTTCAGATTTATATAAGTCTGTATGTGCTTTACATAAGGTTCCTCTCTAATCAGTAACACCATCAGGGGAATAGTTTAACACAAAATTGTGTGTTTTCAAGTCTTTGTGCACAAGACTGACAATGCAAGAGCTGTTTTGACATCTTAGATACATGACCAGTGAACAACACAAAAAGACCTTTTTGTAGTCACACTGCCTAATAAACAACAATCTGGGCCTGTGATCTCAAAAAAATATATAAAAAAATGGCACTTAAGTATGATTTTAATACTCAAGACTCAAACTTTGCCCATCAGTTTCAAATGGGGTTTTATTATGATACTCAAATTTGATCCTAAGATTGTACATAAGTGTTTTTGAGAACATGGGGCAAGAACTTCTCTGTAACAAGTTCTAAAGGAAAGAGCCAATAATAACAGTTTATTTGCTTGCATGGATTTAATATTTCAACTTCTGTATTTCGGTCATTCAGGAACTGTCATTTGCATGATTGTAAATCAAAGACATGTGGGATGATATCACACCTTGTCTCATTATTTGAACACCAGACAAACCAATTCTGGAACTGCCTTTAACAATGAACACAAAGGAACTATACCAGTACAGATTTTTTTGACTCTGATATGTATCTAGTGATCAAGGATTAAACCCACATTCTACTAGCGAAATGTTACACTCAGCCACCAAACCTGCATCAAAACATGTTTTACTCCAGACATAAAATGCATTTCTACTAACTTTATTTGCATTATGCAGAACAACACAATTAAATACTTATACATTACACTTATTGTGCATAGCATAACATTATTTTTCAAGCAATGACAGAATACCAATGTACAATCCACTGTTTAAAAATCTATTCAATATTCAATAAGGTCACCAATAAAACCCTATGTTTATTTCCTCCTTTCAAAGATTAGATTTTACTTACTGGTATAGAAGGTCAAGCTCTGCTTCTCTGGCTTTCTCCACACGTATCTGCTCTTCAATAACCTGTGAATAAAATTGGCCTGATTACAATCTGCATTATATTACAACCATCAGAAATCTGACAAAACCTCAAGTCTGAATACAGAACCTCTAATTTGGGAATGACGAGTGATACAAATAATTTTAGGAATTTTAAACCCCAGAAAACACAGGGAAAAATACAGTATAAACATGTTACATAATACAATATACGGTAATCAAGGACAATTCACTCCTACCCTCTTCATCCATGATGCATCAGCCTTTGCCTTCTCTCGTCTGGCAGATTGAACCTCCGCTAACTCAGCCTCCTTCTGTGTAAGTGCTTCTAGGATCTTCCTGTCCAATTCCTGCATAAATACACAGATACAAATATTACACAAGTTTCTATTTCACATGATTGTTTTCTTGGTTTTAAGATCTTAATGCCAATATTTCAGACATATTGGGATTTTGATCATAGTGCGACCTCCCAGAGACAGGATAAACATGATACCACATCCAGTTACATTTTCCTGGCCAATCAGTTCTGGGCCTACACTTATACACACTGAGTACCAAGCAGTGCTGTCAAGCAATTAACCTGACACCAAAACAGGTATATCCCCACCCCAAATGTTTGTCGGAGGTTGTGAGGTTGTTGACTTAAGGTAACTAGTGAAAGCAAGATTCACATGCATTTGTTTGTCAGAGGTATGTACAGCTTTTCACTGGTTAAACTGATATGCATATTCATTTTGGGCGTTTTGGCGTCATGTTGAGTTACAAGAGTACCATTTTTAACCACTCCAGTCAGCTTCAGCCAGGGATCACACCCATGACCTCTGATTACAAGGCAGATGTTCTAAACACTTAGTCATTGGGACAGATTGTAAAGATTGTAATGTTAATTATTTAAATCAACAATCTTGTGATACTCAGTCATTAGGAAAAGAATTAGAAATATAAATTTTGATTGTCTTAATTTTTTTTTTTTAGTTCAGGTTAGATCCTGTAATTTGTCAAGAAATTGAACATTCTTGAGTGAACAGTTATAACTTTTGTTATGTGTAGTCAAAAATATCTTCCTTAAAATACAAGTATATGTACTTACCAGTTCCTCCTGGACTTGCTTGGAATGTCTCCTCATCTGTGCAATATGTTGGCGTAGTAACACACGTCTGTAAAATATCATTATCATTTTTTATTGACTTAGTTTGATAAACATATAAAATGATTTCTCTCTCAAAATGCCACAGCAAAAAATAGAAATGCATCATGAATTTCCTTACTTGTGAACATGTTAATTGTTTGGGTTTGAGCCGAATTTGTGGTAGGATGTTTCATGACCTTCACAGGTCAAAAATACTGGTCAAACTCAGGACATGTAGAGACAAATGAAGAAATCTACTTAAACAAAACTACAGAATATGCTGCATATTTATTTTTTTTTTTTTTGGTTTTTATTTTTGCTTTGAATGAAAAGAAATGTGCATCCCAATTTTATCTTAGAGAAAAGTAGCCACTACCTGATGCATAGTATAACAACATGACAGCACTACATGGATTTATCATTCATGAAAATTTTGTAGACTTTGCTGAGATACCATAATACTCTATTTATCACTCTTATAATAACACAGCAAACACGAAAAATGTTCTTAATCTAATGGACACTTGTAAAAAACTTCAACCTGAATCAAGTTTTTAATACCTGCTTCTTTGAAATCATGTGACATTCACTTTTCAGCATCAGTGTTACGAGAGAAAAAAACATGCAAAATAACTCTGAATAAGTCTGCACTTAGCAACAAAGAACTCACCCGAAGTCCTGTTTCCGCCTCACATCCTCCATCTGCCTGCGCTTCTCCTCCAATCCTTCAAGTTCCCACTGTTGTCTCTCCAATTCCTCCTCTTCCTTGCGTAACATTTCAGCCTGCAACCAAGACACAATGTTATACAATTTAAGACACTATCTCAAACCTTACCCTTTCTGCCCTCCTAGAGACCTTGCTGATCGTGTCATTCACTGTCAGAGAAATACCAGTTAATTGCTTTTTTATACTTTATTTCACATATACATGTAATTTGAAATTTAAGTCACTATAGATTTGGAAATTGACCAAGAGCTATGGTTTTCAGCATCTCAATGTACAAAATTTTCAATATGAACGCAATTTGTAATCCCCTCCCCCCACCTCCACCCTGTAATCAGTAGGCATAAGAAAATGTAGTTATATATGATTATAGTAATTAAACATCAAGACAGACAAACAAATCTGCTCTACTTGCATGATTTTATGTTCCTCTTACCTCTACTTCTCTTGCTTTCAATGCAAGCATCTGTTCCTTTAAAAACCAAAGCCTCTTGTCTTTCTAACTCTAACTGTTGCTCATATTCTTCCTTTTCTTTCCTTGCAGATTCAATACGCTGAAAGACAATGTATTTATCCACTGTATATTCACTTCATATTATATGAATACATGTACAACTAAACCTTTCACACATTCAACTTATATTAATTACACTGACTAAGACACATGCAAGACAAAATGATTTTTATCAATATCTGACAATTCAAAATTCCGCATTACAGTAAAAGTCACAAAAAGTCATGAATTATACATATATAAGAGAATTTTAGTTCATATGTAAGACCAAGATTTAAAACTTTTATCACAGAAAAGGAAAAACTAAATATCACTGAATCAACAAGTCTTTTCTTTTTATCAAATGAAAGCTTAAGTGTGAAGGGTATACAGTACCTCTTGTTTATCTGAGACCTGACCTGTCCAACTGTCCACCACATAGCCTTTCAGCTGTTCAGATTCAATCTGAAAAGTCAATGGTCAAAACATGTATACATGTATATGCTATATAACTAACACAGGTTGTCAGCTGATACAAGCAGTCTTATACTGAAGTCAAATATAAAAAAATAAATCTAATAATAATGAATATACTAGAAAATATGATTACATTCATATTTTCTTTTATATCAGATATACAATCTAATAGTCATAAATCTTTTTATGCTTTATTGTAGTGTAGTCATCTTTAACATACCTTTCTGATGTCAGGGTTATTCTGCCTCCAGTGTTCGTACAGTTTCTCTTGAGCCAGCTGAAAACAGTAATAAAATATCACTACAACTATATATTCTGCAAATATCTTTTAAATTTGAAAATTCTCTAACGAAATGGGAAATAAATAATATGAATTCAAATTTTCAAAAATACAGATACATGATTAACATTAATTTAGAGTAACTCACCTATTCTCATAACTCGAATACCACATAAGCTGTTTAGAACCATAAAACTAATATAATTCAAAATCTTATTTAATACCATGTACAGCGTGTAAACTGATATAATATTATAATGTTAATTTTCTGGAGTCCTTATAGGAAAGGTAAATGATAGCAATAAAATTTTTCAGAGAAGGGCTGCCTACGTAAGATTTATGTTATAATCTTGTTTGAGCAAACCGAGGACTCCTTGATGAGACAGATTCTAGAAGAAGCTGTCTGATCTGGGCCTCCTCTGTTTGCCAATACATCAGATCAAAGGCTATATGAGTTAAAAAGTTTAAAGAGTAATGGGCTCAACTGGAAATTGTGAAAAAATACAATTTCTGTTTATACTCACATTTTTCCTCTTTTCTTCACGAGCACTCCTGAGTGTTTCTACTTTATCTTTCATATCATCCAACCGTGAGTAATTATCTCGAGAATAACCTTTCAATTCAGCCTGTGAAATAAAAAATGCAAATTAATATATAAATATATCACAAAAAAAGGACATAATGTTTAATATCAGCAGCCTCTGCTCTCATATTCTTAAATTTACAATTCATCCCTTTCACTTGATTTTCAGATAACTTTTGGGTCAAAGCTTTCTATAAAATATACAAACCTGTTGTTTTTTTCAAAACCATTTTAAATTTCAGTTATAAACATACATTACAGATAAAGAAACATTCTTTTTATACTGCTTATTTTATTATAAAAGAAAAAGTTAAAGTCTACCTCATACTGAGCTCTTTCATCTCGCAACAATTTTGCAAGTTTCAGTCTACGTTTCTCAAGTTTCTGTTTTTTCTCTTCTTTGACTTTTTCCTTTCGATATGCATATATACTGAAAGAAAAGAAACATTAATGACTGTCAAATGGAAAAAAACGCAAAAGCAGGTATGTTTTCATTGAAGTTATCCCATGAAAATAAATACTTACTGAAATTTAAGTAATTTTAATATAACTGATGTCTTTTGAATGTGATCGACCACATGCCTGCAAGAAGTCATTCTTAATATTCGGCCACCAGTGCCATTACTATGGCATCATTATAATGAAGCAATAATTGTTTAAACAGTCTACAATCATCAATCATTACCTGTCTTGCATTGATTCATCGGATTCCCATGCCCTTTGTTTTGTCATTTCAACATCATTTTTTAGGAAATAATTTGCTGTATCTGACCACTTGTCTCTAAAGTCACTGTCCTGGTTGCGCCTTCGCACTATGTTCTGTTCATAGATGTTCTTTCTTGTAGTCCAGTAACATGGCACAGTAGGCAAGGCCATGATTTTTCTGTTTAATAAATGCATGATAGAATTTGGTGAAGATAACAAATACAGAAGTTTGCAAAGAAAACTCCTTTAGGTGTCTGGGGCAGTCTTCATAAAGCTCCTTAGTTTTTAAGGAAAATAATTCCTTAACTGGAATAAATCTCCTAAGGTGTTTTATATATAAGACTAAAGGAAAATCTTAGAAACCAAGGGATTTTTTTTTAAGGAGTTTTAAGAATACAGCCCTGCAGATGTATATTCCTATATAGTCCCACTTCACTTTGTGGCTTACATACCAATTTTTACCGTATTCATGTTTTACCATTATTATTTAATGGCATCAGTGTTTTTTTTGTGTTTTTTTTTTTGTTGTTGTTAATTTATCACATTTTACAGGTGTTTCCCCTAGTCAGAAACTACTGACATTTTTCCCCAAAATTACTACATATTTCCAAAAGATTTTTTTCACTTGTGAAGTTTGGGGCTGTAGGTCGAAGGACTTTTGTGTTATGGTCAAGGTTAAAGTTCTGTGACAAACAAACAAACAGACCAAGAACAATATGCCCTGATCAATAGATAGGGTGACATAAAAATTTTTTTAAAAAAATCACTGGGCACTGAGTCTGATAGACCAATAAAACACTGCTGGTAGCTACTTTTAATTTGATTTTAAAAAAAATAAAATAAATAATAATAATAATTTTGTAACTTTTCTTAACCCTAAGTTTAAACCTTAAGCTTTCCGAAAATAGAAAAGGAGTATACTGAACATCAGATTTTTACCTGCTACAATATTATTAATTTAATAAATGTGGTCATATCAACAAGCAATAGATTATGTTTGAAAAAAAAATGTTTGCTGATACTTAAGAAATAAAATGATATCTCTTTTAAACAAGTTTTGAATTATTGTGCCATGTGGTTGCATGATGCAGGTAATACAGTGTGTGAAAACTGTGTCAAAATACAGTGCCCCAGCTAGCCTTAAATAGCTGGGCGCAGCGCCCAGCTGCCCTTTTGTCATGCCCAGCATGTGCCCTTTTGTCGGCAAATTGCCCCTGTCCTTTTATCGGCATGTGCCGCTTGTCATGTTAATAAAAAATTCCGGAAGTTAGAGTACACAACTATGTGTCTATCACCGAATCCATTGCTATGAGCAACAGGTCATCATAGCTACCACTGCTGATGATTGTAGAGGAAATAAGTGAACACAAACCTACAACCCTTTAATAATGTTCACGGCTTGTGTTAACTTCGAAGTGAAAGTAAAAGTTGATTCTACGGGACTGTTTTTGAATACGAAAAAGATAGCCTAATTTGGCATAAATATTTGGAATATTTATCATTAATATTCAATTTAACTGCCTCTGACAGTTTTAATTGCATGTAAAAAGCATGCTTGAATAAACTTTGTTTACTTCCGTTATGGTATGGTTGAAGAAACATGCACTGATAAATCTTGTTTACAGCAATAAAAAAAGGTCAAAAAGATTTAGTAGTGTTTTAAAACATGAATGATTGATAAAAACAAACTTTAAATGCAGATTTTACACCAATATTTGAAATTAAGGCAGACTTTGTACTTACAAAATGTGATCGTAGTGAAGTGGGTGGTGTAATGCATTGAGACAAAATTGCATTCTATTTAAAAAAAAAAAAAATATAAGATCTATTAAAAAAAAAAATTGAATTTTCACATTTTTATATCATAAAAGATCTAATAACTTTGATTTAAAAAAGAGTTAATGAAACTAAATGGTCTTGGAGATTAATTAAAATCAAATAATTTTCATGCAAAAAGATTTTAAACAGTTTTAATCTGAGTCTACACAAGCAACTTAATTAACTTCAAAATATTTTCTGTATTGTAAAAATCCTGTTAAATTGGAAAACATACCTTCATGTTTTAGTAAGTATTCTAAAAAAATGTTAAAAAAATTGGAATTTCATTGTATTTTCTGAAAAATATTAGAATTAGAATTGTATGTACACCTGTCTTTTTTGGTGAATTTACCATGCCTTTTTCATATAATAATAATAATGTAATAGTAAAACCTCTTATAATATGGTGTGTCTTATAAATTAATGTACATGTGAAATAAATGGGGGATTTTCACAATATTCTGAGGGAAGAGTCTTGGATGCTCAATTTAATTGTTCTTTAGGCTAAATGAAATTGAAATGCCAGGTTAATATTTTTTTGTTGGTATTTTTTTTATTCATAACTTGAAATGAAGATTTGTAATCAAAGAACGTTGATGCAAATTTGGTTTTTTTTTTTTAATTTTGCACAAATATTTCCAAACAACTGTTCAAATCTCCACATAAATAAGTCATTCTTGCAGAGGCCTTTTTTTAACATCTTAATTTGAAAAAAAAATGTTGAAATGTCTGTTTAAAAAGATATAAATCGACCACTGATCTACATAACTGTCTGAATCTGGAAGAAATGTACAAATGCTGCTGTAAAACAAAATTTCTTGTCTGAAATTGAAAATGCAGGAGATGGCTTCTCAAGGGTTTGAACTTAAACAATTTTCTTGGGTTGCCCCCACCCCACACACCTTCCCCCAATGCGGCTCTACGCACCTCAAAGTGCCCTTTTAGGCACCACCACCCGGCCCTTTTCAAATCCTAGCTGGAGCACTGAAATAAATAGTGTGATATCACAAATGAAGTGGTACCAGCGAGGTAGATGCAGCGAAAAGTACTATAAATATTATTTTAATTATTTTTCTTTTCATAAGCACATTTAAATTTTAAATAATCTAAAAACTAAATAATTAGATTTTACATGAATCCGACAAAACAATAATCTTTTATTTAATTAATATCTTAAATTGGTAGGTACGAATTGTCTACAGAGCGAAAGTAATTGCAGACAAATATTCTTTTTTATCATTTCAAATAAGCTCAACAGTTTCGTTATGACAAGGAACTTCCGAAAATTGACAAAACAGCCACATAAAAGTGAT